>JAKWJA010002499.1:10819212-11419212 GCA_027704765.1 Solanum habrochaites
CCACCCATTTTCTTTTACACTAATTATAAATAAGTATAGAGATGACTAAAATACCCACTTTTATTTAAGGTTGTCGTCCTTTCACCCCCAGTAATTGAATATTATATTAATCCATTAACTTTAATTCTAAGCGGTGACAAGTCCCAAAAACGGAACGCCCCTTTTACAACTTAACCAGAATTTCCTGAACCCGCGTGAGCTTACGGAAACCTGTGAAACGGTCCATCACACGATGTGACGTACCGTCCTGCAGGTCGGTCCATAAAGCTCAAGACGTTGATTTTAGTAAAATGTTCTAGTGACGCCCGTCATGCCTGAGACTGTACGTCCCTGCCACCAGCCGTCGGTGACGTTTCAGAGAGTCGATCACAGTACCCAGATGTCGAAATTCTAATGCTTTGAGACTGAGACCCCCCCGACGGTTCCGTCGTGCCCATGACGGTCGGGTCGTGGGTCCGTCGACTCAGCAGCCATTTTTCCAGAAATAAAATCTGCTGCTCCCAAAATGACTAAACAGTCGTTACATAGATCCAATTTACAACCCATCGTTCGTCCTCGAACGATCATAAGACGAAACCAAGGGCAAAAAGGAGTACCTATCTTGTAAACATGTGTGGTAATCTTTCTTTGCATATCAGCCTTCCTTATCCCCAGTGGGACTCTTCAACTGTCGATTCTTCTATTGAACTTGATAGTCAAATCATCCCTTGAATCTCAACTTGCAATTTCTTCTACTAGAATGGCAACAGGCCCTCCTATAAGTCATTTTCCATCAGCAGAACTGAATCCCACGAATGATGTATTTCCATCCCCATGGTATCTTTTCACCATAGAACACAGAAATCCGATGCAGCGCCTGACACCCGGAGGTAAGGCTAATTCATAAGCACCTCCCCTACTACTATAGTACTTCAAATGGCCCAACATACCTCGGGCTTAGCTTCCCACCTCTTTTACCAAAACCGGGAATCACACACCCTTCCAGTGGGTGCAAACCTTAGCAAAACCCTTCTCACCCTCCAGGAACTCCAGATCCCTAACCTTTCGATCTCATACTCCTTTGCCTACTTTGAGCCGCTTAAAAGCTTTCGCTTGAATAGAATTTCACCTTCTCCTCCTCATCCCATCAAAAGGTCAATGACCCCAAGGCTACCCCTCGAATGCACTCAAACCAACCAATATGGGAGACCTACTCTCCTCCCTAGACAATGCTTTGAAAGGACCATATCAATACTTGAGAGTGGGATATCTATTTTTTGAGAACTCTCTCTGCTAAGGTAAGAAGTTATCCCAAGTGGGACCACCGAAATTCATCAACCATGCACAAGCATATCTTCCAAGACCTGAATCGTTCCGCATTCAGACTGTCATCGGTCTGAGGGTGAAAATACAGTACTTAGGTCCAACCTAGTACCTAATTCGGCAGGCAATGATCCTCCAAAACTTAGAAGTAAACTGCCGTACCTCTATCTGATATGCTGAAAAAGTGGAACTCCATGCAGACCGAACAATTTCTGAGAATATAGATTTTGGCTAACTTCTTTCTCTGCATTGTAGGTCACCTTGACGGAATGAAGGTGGAGTCGGACTGAGTTAACCTATCACCATTACCAATAGAGTTAACCTTCCCCCAATGTCCCGTTGGAAGCCAACCACGAAGTCCATTGCAATCCTTTCCCACTGCCATTCAGAATGGGCAATTCTCTGAGTTTTCCTCGGGCCTCTGGTGTTCATGCGACTTTAACTTCTGACAATTTGGGTGGGACATTCGGCCAAAATCAACACTTCGCGCTTCATTCTACTCCACCAAAAGTGTTGCTTTGGTCACGGTACTCTGGGTTCAACCAGGATGTTAGAATATCCGGAAGTATGAGCCTCTGTAAGAATGTGGGGGGATCAAATCTCAACCGTGGGGGCACACATACCCTTCCTTAATGCTCAAAACACTTCCTCATCCATTATCGAATCGCTTCTTTAGCCTCTCCTCTCAACACCATTCCCGATGTCGGCTTATTTTTCTCGCATCAAACTGTTTTTCCCTTGATCTTGTCAAGAAAGAAGATCCACTCCACCTGGCCACAATCCTCCCTTCTCATTTACTTCGAAACCTCAATAATTCCATTATCCAGAGTCTGAAACCCTCTAGCCTGGGCGTCCTAGAAACTGTAAGTGAGCTAAACTACCCATGCTCCCGCTTTCGTGCTTAGGCGTCTGCCACAAAGGGGGGGAAGCCACGACATGTAGCTTTTCCTGGTGATATAAAATGTAATAATCGTAGGTGGAGAACGGGGGGATACAAGAGGAGAAAAGCGGGGTGAGAAAAGGGGGAGGGGGGGGAGGGGGGGAAAGGATGGGGAGGGATTCCTCATCAAAAGTAAGTTCTCCATTTCCTCTGTCTCAATTTCAAATGACTTTCCTGATAAAGACATACGTAGGCTACGATTATCCGTATAGACTCACACCTAACGCCCATATAGATAGGGTCTCCATTGCTTTAATGCAAACACTACGGCCAACCTCAAATCGTGGGTCGATAATTAGCGTTCCTCATCACCTTTAATTGCCTCGGAAGCATGCATTACGTTCTTCTCTTGCATTAGCCCTGCGCACCCAAACAGATGATGATCCCAATACACAAACTCAGTTCTTCTACCACTCGCTGGAGGTAAGGATACGTGCCGTCGTCGCGAAGGTCTTGAGTTTTTTGAAGCTATTCCTCCCATTCATGGCCGACCATAACAAGGCTGGAACAATCTGCTTAGTCAAGTTCGTCAATTGTGGAGCAATGAAGAGAATCCCGTTGACAATCGACGGTAGTAACTGGCTAAACCAACACAGTTCTTATTTCTGACATATTGATAGTGTCTTATTACCCAATTCTGCACTACTTCGATCTTTAGAATGATCCACCATCACTACCATCCTTAGAAACGACTGCCCCAATAAAGACACATTAATCTTAGCCCAAAACTCCACTTGGAGAATTTGGCATTCAAAGCTTTTTCTCCCGTCAGGAAGCATTTCGCAACACAATTCTCAAATGATCCCATGTCCCTTCTTTACTCTTGAGTATATCAGTATAACATCAATAAATACGATCACAAAGGAGATCCAATTATGGGGGCTTAAAAACATCCTTCATCAGCTCATGAAGGCGCAGGTCATTCGTTAAGGGTCTCCGATGCATTACCAGAAAGAATTCATAATGCCCATACCGATACTGGTTCGAAAAGCAGTATTTTTTTTAATTTGGCACTCTCTGCCCGTATTTTCAATTGAATGATAACCATACCTCAGTCACTCTTTGAAGAAGACACAAGCACCTTGTAACTGATCGACAATCATCCATGCGAGGAAGAGGATACCTGTTCTTTACACAGTTACTTTATTTAGTTGCCGTGTACTTATGCACAGTCCGATCCGGTCCATCTTTCTTCTTTGCACAACAAACAGGAGACCCAAGTGAGCACTCGGTCTACAATGAAGCCTTTGCTCAACAACTCCCTTGAAGTTGAGCCTTTAAACTCCCTTAACTGTCAGCGGGAGCCATTCTAATAAGGGGTCTAAGAAATGGGCTAGTACCCGGTCAAGATCTATGCGATTCATCTCGGTCTATCCGTGGCATACTATGATGTCCCTGCATGGGTGGGGGTGAAGGAAACACATCGAACACTCGCGGACGGGTATCGAAAAACCACTCATTGAGGTACTTGGGTAGTATCTCCCTGAGTGGTTTCCAAGAAAGCTAAACAACCACTAACCATTCTCTTAGCACTACGAAAGAGACAGTACGAACCGGAGTGTGGAAGTTTGTCACCTTCCCACACTAACGGCTTCTGTCGCCGGCTTGGCTAACGACTGGCAACCGTTTTTAGCATACAATCCAAGATTGCAAATTTGGAGAGAGCAAGTCATACCCAGAATTACATCGAAGTCAACCATTTCTAAGATAAAACCAAGTCTACATGCGTATTGCTCCCCCCAAAAGTCAAGTCATCAAGACAGACCCTAGTATACCACTGTTTCAAACGCAACTATCACAGACCACCCACCGGAGTAGAACACGAGGGTATGCATGTCCAGCAATTCACAATGTAAGAATTAAGACCATATAGCAAATGCGGAAGATACATATGAAATGTTAGAGCCAAGTGGTCAAATAATACATAAGCCCATACACTCACAAACCAAAAGATTCCGGTGTGATAACAGCATCTGGATGCCTCCCGCTTCAGACCGCCCAGGGAAAGCGTAACATGGGCCCTATCCCCTGTCTGCCCGTTGCCCCCTACCATGTTGTGCTGTAGTGGCTCCAGTTTGCACCATTAACCAACCCGTCCATTTTAGGTGACCCCCAATTACCAAGAGGAAAGAAAAAGGTGAGGAACGGAGGAAGGCAAAAGAAAGGGGGGGAATGAAAGAACTGGAGACGAAGGGGAGAGGAAAGAGAGAAGGGGAGGTAGGAGAAAGGGAGGAAAAAGGAAGGGGAGAGAGGGTGGGGAAAAGGGACGAAGGGGGAGGAAAAAGAGGGGGGGGAGGGGAGTAGAGGGGTCGGGAAGAAGGGGAAGAGGGAAGCGTGGGGGGGGAGAAGGAAGAGGGAGAAGGGGGTGAGGGGGGAAGGGTAAGGGGGCGCGGGGAGGGTGGGAGTGGGTGGTGGGGGGATGGGGGGAGAGGGGAGAGGGGGGAGTGGGGGTGGGGAGGGGGGTAGAGAGGGGTGAGAGGGGGGGGGGGGAAGGGGGGGGTGGTGGGGGAGGGGAGGAGACTGGTGGAAGATGTGGGGGTGGTGGGGAGTGGCAGAGGAATAGAAAGGGGAGTGAAGTAGAGGGGAAAGAGGGCGGCGAGACGGGGGGGTGGGGGGGGGGAGGGGGAAAGGGTGAGGTGGGGAGGGTTGTGGGGGGGGAAGGGGTGAGGGAAGAGGGTAGGGAAGGAGGGGGGGGTGAGGGGGGAGGGTGGGGAGAGGGGGGGGGGGGGAATAAAGGGGGGAGAGGGGGGAAGAGGGAGGGGCGAGGTGACGGGAGGGGTGTAGGGGCGTGATGAAGGGGGGGGGGTGGGGGGGGGGAGGAGGGGAGGGAGAATAGGGGAGAAAGGTGGAGGGAGGAGAAAGAAGAGGGGAGAGTGGACAGGGTGTAGGGGTGTGGGGGGGGGGAGAGGGTGGGGGAGGGGTGAGGAGGGGTGATTGGGGAGAGGGGGAAGTGTGAGGTGGGAGGTGGGGGGGGGGGGGGGGAACTGAAGAGGTGAGGTTGGGAGAAGGAGATGGAAGGGGGGGGGGTAAGTGGAGGGGGAGGGGACGGGGAGGAGGGAGGGGGGCGGGGGGGGGGGGGGGAGGGCGGGGGGGGGGGTGGGCTGGGAGTGGGTATAGAGGGGGGGGGGGGGGACAGTAAATTCGTGGTTGGGGGGGGGGGGGTGGAAGGGGGGAGAGTGGGGGGGGGGGAGGGGGGAGGGGGGGTGGGGGTAGGGGAGGGGGTGGAAGGGGGGGGGGGGGGGGGGTAGAGTAGAGGGCTAGAAGGGAGTGTGCAGGGTTAGGAGGGAGGGGAGCGGGAAGGGGGGAGGGGGGGGGAAAGGAGCTGGGGAGTAGGGAGGAAGAGGTGATTGGAAAGAGGTGGAGTGGCGTGATAGGGAGGAGAGGGGTAGGTGATGGGTGAGGGGGGAGGGGGTAGGGGGGGGGGGGTTGGGGGGGAAGAAAGGTGGAAGGCCGTGTGTGGGAGGGGGAGAGAAGAGAGAAGAGGAGAAGGGAAGGGGGGGGGGGGGGGGGTAGGGGGGGGAGTAAAGATGGGGGGGGGGGGACAGAAGGGGGATAGAACGGGGGGGGGGGAGGTGAGAATGGGTAGTGGGGAAGGGGGGGAGGGGGGAAAGTAGGGGAGGGAGGAGGGGGGGGGGAGAGAGGCGAGGGGTGGGGGGAGGAGGGGAGAGGTAGGAGTGGTGAGGGGGGGAGGGAGGTGGGGGGGGGCGGGGCGGGGGAGAGGCGGGTTGGGGGGTGGGGGGGGCGCGGGAGGGGCGGGGGGAGAGGAATAGGTATAGCCATGTCGGTTACCTTCTACTCGTTCTTTCCTATTCTTAGATTCCACAACCGTTCTCACCATCCGGGCGTACAACTCTTGCGGTCGCTACTCTAGGACATGTTAGATTGGTCCAACTGGAAACAGAACTCATAGGTGGATACTCACATGCGGTTTCCGCACCACGTTCTCCAGAATCTGGCCTCGTACACATGACCACCTCTAACGCTCTAGCTAATTGGGGGTCTATACCTCTTGTTTTGGACAATTCCTCCACTAATCTGGTCCATTCCCCACATGCCATAACGACTCCCTGGAGTCAGCATAGGTCTCTTCAGAGAGTGTTGACCCGGATCTGAGGTGGGACCCCAACACAATCTGTATGAAGACTGAATTGGTCTGACGGAGTAACCTCCTGCACCCTATCCGCTAGAGTAAGAACCATTAACTCACCTCCTTTCCGAAACCTTTTGATGTCGATAGCCATGGTGAAGTCATCTGGCTTCATCCTTCCCTTCTATCACGAAGTCTAAATCCACTTTTGAAAGGATTTTGCCGTAGCCGCTACCTTTACGGCTGAAATCCGCATTCTGACCTCAACCCCTTCACAAAACGGCGAATCCTCTCTTTGGACTAAAACATAGGTTGGTGGAATCCTGGAGTAATGGCACGCAACGAGCCTCATAGGCAGTAGGCCGACACCTCCTACCTGATTGCTCCTAGGCTCAAGAACTCATCTCTTTTCCTATCTCTCAGGGAAAAAATCGGGGAATATACTTCTCCATAAACCCGCTAGATATGACACTCAAGTCATAGGTGGTGCCTCTGTTTTGTTGACACTCAACATGTGACCGCACACCTACCTTTTGGCATTTTCCCGTTGAACTGAGTAAGTCACAAAACTCACACCAAAAAACCGTTCTATAACTATACCCATCTTGTGTATTACTTTTTCCCAAAAAGGACAGTCAACCAAAAGATCTAGGCATCCTCGATTCAGCGACCCTTTAAGACGTGGAATGTTTCAATTTCAAGAACTTCTGAAAGGTTCATGCGTGATCCTTTGTCATTATGGCCCTGTGGTCAGACGAGTAAACATGACCTATTTCCAATGAGGCATCCATGCGGGAGCCTCGCAGCGGGCCTGTCCGCTACTTCCGAACCTAAGGTGCGGTGCAAGAAACACGGGTGGAGGTGTTTACCTTTATTAGATAACCCACTAAATAAGCAAGGGAACCTATTATCATCTCTGGGTAGGGTTGGGTTGGTAGGTTTCCTCATTCTTGACTTTTCATTCTCACCCTTCCTCACCCCGGCATCTCTTACCCACTATCCTCAGGGTCGGTGGAGGAGTCAATCGCCCTAGTACCAGATGGCTAGTGCTTTTCCGCTTCCTCTAGAGCAGCAGTCCCTTCCACGGACCTCTTCCCACGCCCGCCTCCTTTGTCACTACTTCCTCTTCGAGCTACAGCCTGCAGTGGCTGCTCGAGACGCATCTTGTCCTTGGCTGGTGCTGGTGTTGGCGTCATTGTGTGCTCTAGTTCTAACATCTGGCGAAAATATGAGTGAATGAATGGTCAGAGTATACAATTTGTATCACCTATTATACCATTGGATCCAAGTAAGTAGCACGAAATAGAAAAGAAAGAATGGAGTTTTCCTAAAGCTTATCGCCTCTCAACAGAAAGTAATGCGTCCCCCTACTCGTTCGCTTAGACTCTACTAGACCTGTTGCTTGTGTGATTGGAGACCAACTAACCTAAAATGCTCTGATACCAAGTTTGTCACTATCAAAACGGGGGGCCGCGACTGCAACCCACACGGGCCTTATCCGTACTTTGTGAGCCGAACCACCCATCCAATTCCCACGTTTCAACCATAAATAACAAAATATATCTGAAGAACTTAAACTCATTCGTGAAAATCTGATTAAATAACTTATGAACCCTCAATACTATTTAGTGCCCCAAAACCTGGAAGTCAGCACCACAATACATCTATCACTCCAATTACGACTCTAAGAGTATCTAAGAAGCTAAATAATAAAAGAAGCTATCCATGGGCCAGGAACTTCAAGGTCATCAAGACTGACGATGAGAGCCATTCCAAGCTATGAAGCAGAGCTCCATCACCCTGAAATCTGGCTTGATCGAAGACTGGCTAGGTTGCGGCTGAGTTGAAGATGTATGGCGCGGTTTAGCTGCACTCCACAATATACAAATCGAGAAACATACAAGTAGGGGTCAGTACAGCAACCAGAGACATCCTGAGTAGGTATCATCAAGGCCAACTCAAAATAAAAACAGTATTATAAAATAATATCATAAATCAACTACAATACTCACAGGTAGAAACCCAAATTCTGAATCAATTAATACTGGTACCAGCCGACGGCCAGTTCACCCATGAGGACCCAAGCTCAATGCCATACCCATTTTCGGGAATTAGGTCATTGATTGAGTAATATTAAACATCTTTCAGATTATTATGGCTTATTTTCTCTCGTGTTCGGTACGTGACACTCCGCTCCATATACTGGACTTGTCGGTCGGGACACCGCTGATCCTACTTCTAACGTGTACGGTTCGTGACAAGGCGTCCCCGATCCCTCTACTTCTACGTCGGTTCCGTGAACACCCGATTGCCCTTACTTCTACGTGTCGGTTCCGGGACAAACCGCATCCCCTATATCTACTGTGGGTCGGTTCGTGAACCGCGATCCCCTAATTCTACGTGTTGGTTCGTGACCCTTCCACTATTCTCCTTCACTTAGTTTCCCTCAACCTTCTTTAATACCAGGCATCATCACCTCTTAATTAACAGGCAGATTAAGGGTTTTTTCAAGATTTTGATTCCATAGACTTCATCATGCTTATTTTATCACATTATGTAATCAACATTCATACACGCATACCATTAACATAATGCGAAGGGGTTTACGATACTACCAGGAATAATTCATTCGCTATTAAGAGTTACTTACGCGATAGCATAAAAACCATAACCTACCAATCGCACGAAGAAATCGCGATCAAACACGGATATCTTCCCAATCTGCGTTCCTCCTCTCTCGCAATCGATATTCTCCCTCTCTCTTTTCTTTTTCTATTTTTCTATTCCTACCCTCTTTCTTTTACCCTAAATTAGTATATAATGAAGTAATAAGAGATGATAAAAATAATACCCGCACGTGTTATTAAGGTTGTCTCCTTTAACCCCCAAGTAATTGACTTATTATAATTAATTCATTAACTTAAGTAATTATGATCGTGAAAATCCAAAAGCCCCTTTTAACCTTAACAGAATTTTCTGACCCGAGTGAGCTACGACCTGTGACGGTTCAGGTACTACTTTGACGGGGCTGTCCTGCAGTTCGTGTCCACAAATCTTAGAGACCTTGATTTATAGTAAAATTTTTGACGGCCCGTCAGTCCTGAGACGTACGTCCCTCCACTCAAAGCACCGCCGTCATGACGTATCAGAGGAGACTATCGCAGGTACCGCAGAATTCTAAATTCTACGTGCTTTGGAACGAGACCCCCCACGACGGTCCGTCTGACATTAACGGTTCGTCGTGGGTTCACGTCTAGCTCAGCAGTTTTTTTCCAGAAATAAAATCTGCTGCTCAAAACGACTAAACAGGTCGTTACATATTATGTGTTTTGATGATCCTCACAAATTAAGGGACTTGGTCCCAAGCTGAGTTATCTGGTCCTGATCTATAATAAGGTACAATTGTAAAGTTGTCGTGTCAGAGGTTAGTGAGGCATCAACAGACTACACCAATCAGAATGAACGAGGGTGTTTGTCCAACGGATAATAACTCTTTATGGTTGATATTTTCAACATGACGAACATCATGTTAAATTCATCCATTCAAAGAAGGAAGTCAGCCAGCAAGCCTCTCAAGAATTCATAAAGAATTTTGCACGGGACCTGGTCCCTGCAAGACTGTGTATGTGAAAGCACGACAAGACAACTGTTAGAAAAATTACCACCTCTGATGTGGTAGGTGCATGTCCTTCCAGAGAGACAGACTCTCAGCCAATGGGCGGTCCCAAGTAGTTTATGTTCATTTTGATATAATCTCTCAATACATAACATAAACTCCAGATTTGGCAAACAATATTCTTATGCTTATTGTTTATGACCATATGAATGAATGATTGTACACTCACGTGGGAGTTGTGCAGGTTATTTTTCATCATCAAAAAGAGGGAAATCGATAAATGTTTATGCTCTTAGATGTTTTGATGTTGGGTGCGCTCCACAAATTGCGGTGACCCAAGCTCGTTATCTACAGTATGACACTCGTCTTTGTCAAAGTGTTGTATAGTTTTAAAAGCTATCCGGCGTCCGAAAGTTAGTGGAAGTAAACAGAGTATATCACCAATTACAGAAGCGAACGAGTTGTTTTGTTTGATGGGTAATACATCTTCATATGTATTCATATCAAACAACAACAACAATATTCCTTATTCATTCAATTGAGATATTACTACGCTTGAGTCTTTACAGCCCCTTAATTTGTCCGCATATTTCATTTGAACCCTTAAATATAACATGTAACGCTATAAACCCTCTACTCTAACCGAGTTTGACTTATAACAAGTTAGATGCATTTTTTTGACTCAGCTAAAAACATCAAATGAGTGTCGTATACACAACTCGCGCATATGTTGCATTTTGATTATTTCTTGAGTCAAGTAACGACTAAACGCGTATACAAAAATAAAGAAAAACTCCTTCAATTTTTTTTAAATGTCCCTGTGACATCTACCTTCCACACATCAACAACTCGTTTCTCATATTCAACAGGGAAAACGTCGAAGGAAAGTCAAAGATTATTGTGAAATTATTTATTATTTTAGTTGAAATAATTTTCTCACACTTGACACAGAAAGCCAAGAAATAAACTTTTCTTCTTACATTTGTATGAATCAACAATGAATCATTCAAAGTTCACAAATAATAAAAATTAACGACGTCTAATTTTGCCCATTGAACCACTTTTTCTTTTCTTTCTTCCTCTTCTTTACCAAAATCATAATGTCAGCTTTTTTTTTTTTCAAGACTTGAAAAAAAATAATTTAAAAATCAACATAAAGTAATAATTCTAAGATCTAGAGGAAAGAAAAGACACAGAGTCCGAAACATTAATGTAGATGATGGTGGAATATGTTTACATAATTGCAATCTTTAACTTTTGCTTACTTCATAAATTTCGCAAATAATTCCATTCTATAGTCTTAAAAAAAAAAAGGTTCAGGTGATATTCTAGAGTCTTAAGAAATAAAAACAACCCTAGATAGGTTACTGGTAGAGATTTTGGTGGTTGCGTCAACAAGATGGAGTATGGATGGGCACGATAATGGATAAAATTTTAAGAGAAAAAGTGAGTGATGAACGGTAATGAATTGACTTGACAAGAAATAAAATAAAAGACGGAGACGATTGCAATGGCGATTGCCGGAGAATTATGTATGGCAAAGAATCACAAAGAAGAATAAAGCATGACTGTTTTTTTGCTATTTAACAATATTCAACTAAATAAATTTCCTTTCAGGTGGCGTTTTCATGATCGGTGGAAATCACAGGCTCAATGCAGGTAGGCAAAAAGTGCTCAAGTGATATAACTTTGAAGTTCTAGAAGTGTTTAATAGGTACAAGTCTTAGTTAAGGTGTCTAAGTGAATTATGCCGACAACTTTAAGGGGCTGCATATGACTTAAGCCTATTATCTAGCTTCAATAACAAAAAGGGAACTAATAGAAGTGCTTCATTGCTTTTTGTGCTTGTTATATTCGCTTGCTTGTAATTGTTCTTATATTGTAGGATTCCTTTCATTTGTGGAAAAAACATTTCAAACCTAGGTTAATCATTGTATGGCTAAGTTAAGGGTAACTTAGGTTCTTACTCTAAGTACATATTAATCAGATAGGATTAATATAGAGAGTTGTGTTGTATCTTCTCAGGCTCACCTAAGTGATATGTAGTATTACTTAGTGGAAAGTTTAGCAGGCTAATATCTTGTTGTAATCGGCTTTTGCTTTTTCTTGTTGAAGATTAGTGAAAGCGGTTTGAAAAGCCCTATTGAGAACAGATCGTGGTTTTCCTCCCTCGAGCAAGGAGGTTTCCATGTAAAGTTACTTGTCAATGTTTACTTTCGGTATTTGTTCTTTCCCATTTTGATAAGTGGACATATACATTCTATCAAGTGGTATCAGAGCTTGGACTCTCTATCTGGTTACCACTAAGAGAGAGATTCCTGCAAGGAATGTCAGCAACAGTGAGCGTGCAAAGAAATCAGTCCTCCACAAGGCCACCTCTTCTTGATGGTCAGTTCTATAGATGGTGAAATATTAGAATGAGAGACTATTTCATGGCTGAGGACATTTAAGTGTGACACATAATATTTTAATGTCCTTATGTGCCAATCATGGAGGTTAAGGTTGTAGAGATAACACGAGTCATCCTCAAAACTAGAAAACAAGATAATTACTCTGACAAGCAAGTAACTCGAAAAAATTACAAAGTCAAAAAGCTACTTATGTGTGGCAGTGGAATGAAAGAATACGATCTTATCTCTTCGTGCGAATCAACCAAATAAATTTGGGATCTGATGAGAACTACTTTTGATGGCACTGAGGAAACAAGGAAATCTAAGCTAGATTTCTTTACTACTCAACTCGAAAGTTTCACCATGGAATAAGGTGAACCAGTTCATTAAATGCAGACAAGATTCTCCACCATCACCAATGAGCTAATGTTTCTTGATGAACCTGTCCCGGTGTGCAAGCAAGTATCTAAAATATTGAAAATTCTTTCCAGATCTGATGAGACAAAGGGCCCTGAACAGGCGACTCTAAATACTCTATTTGAGCTTCTTCAAGCTAATGAGTTGCATAGAAAAAAGGAGTGTCTCATTTTGAAGGGCAAAGACAAGAGGACAACTCTGATTGATTGATGAGTCTGATTAGAAGAAAGAAAATCATAAAAAGGCTACTAGCTCAAGGAAAGAGTGTTACAAGTGTAACTAGGGTACTCCATTGGAAATTGTCTTATGTACCAGACTGACCAAAGAGAATATATATTAAAACTACAGAAGGTAAAAACAAAGAGGGGAACCAGGTCCTTCTCAAGATAAATTGAAGAGAAGCTTTTCTTTTGGTGGTAAAGAAGGATCTGGCTTCATGGGAAAATTCCTCAAATGATGCTTGTCGCGCCCCATTTTCGCAGAAAACGGGTTTTGTGCACGACCTAACAACTCTTTTGGGATTTCGAATTTGGAGTCGCCACCTAACGAATTATGGCGCGTTAGGGACCTATATAACCTAACTAGTCTAACTAAGGTCAAGAGGCCCGAGATTATGGTAGGGTTTCAAATACTCTTCGAGGGGAAAGGTGTTAGGCATCCCTCGAGTCCACAAGTGTGGGTCTCGGCCTTATCTCATGGCCCTCTATTGTGGGTGTTACAGTAGCATCAAGGTCACTTCATTTATTAATTTACTTGATCTTGCTAATTGAGAAGCAATATAACACAATTGGGCCTATTTTTTTTTATAATTTGAGCATGCAAGACTAAGTTATAACATAAATACCAATCAGTTTTAAGCAGATGATACTATGTTATAAAAAAATTGGTAAAGAATGAAGCAATTAATAGTGCCAAGTACAGTTTGAAATTGAAAGTTTGAGTAGGATTTTTATTTAACAAATGTTTTCTTTATAGGGTATGATGCCACGATATTGTTGATCGTGCCCTCCACCATAGAAACAATTTTGATTTGAGTCGGTTCTAAAAATAGTTTACGTTTTTTGAAAATGATTCAAAGGATTTTACTTTACAACGATGTTGGCACATTCTATTTACACATAAATACACATAAAATTTCTTTGAGAATCATGGGTATGTGTACTTCTTTCCGGGCGCCTCTTCCGGGACCAGCGTCGGGTTGTAAAAATTGAACTAGACCTCGTAGTTCCATTGTGACTTTTCCTCCTAACAATCGGTTCAGGAGATAGTGCTTATAATTTAATTCTTCAAAATAAAAATGCTCATATCATCCAAAGTTTTAAAGGAAGATTGATAATGACTTTTAAAGAAATTATGTGTCAAAGGTTTTATATGAAATATTTTTCAAGGCACAGTAAATTTGTCAAATGCATGAAATGATTCTGTATTTAGTATCATATATTAACTAAACATATTGCATCATGATGCGGTAAATCTTCAAGAAGACAAATAGGATTACTATTAATATAATATTAACTAATAATTAAGGGGAGGGCACAAATATGGCACAAGCAATTTTTTTTATTATGCAGTATACAGTTATTTACGTAAGGCCTATAACATGTTTCTAGGTTTTAAAAAAAGGCGTAACACATATACATGTCATGTATTTTGTAAGATCTGAAATGATATAAAAACAATTATATCTTAAGCATGGTTTCTACCATGACCTAGAGCCATGCTAAAAGTTATAAACCAAAAACATTTTAAAACATTAAACATACATCCTAATCAGCCTACTAAATTATTAAGATTTAATTTTGAAAACACTCAAAAATTAGATGAATATCTAGTTATTATTTTTTAGACTTATTACACAGCGGGTCAAGCAAATTGAAAAATTGATTAGATTATAAGCACCTTGGTTACAGATAAACCTATAAGTGGCTGATTTCTATATCTTTTTTTTGATCCATGAACAAGTAGGCATGGATACGCCCCTCCCCTGACGATATCCCCCAAAGAAATTTATATTATCTGATCTTTAGAGTTAACATTTACAGACATTCGATAAATAACGAATAGAATAAAATTATTAGATTCAAATATAGCAAATAATCTTTCTCTCATTCTGGTTAATCTTCTAACTTGAATTTCAAGTTTGAAACCTGTCAAAAGGCAATAAAATAACTACAGCAAATTATCAGCATTAATTCTCGTCAAGGTGAGTACATATTCTAATGTTTTAATGACGGCAACAATATCTACATATAAGAAAAATAGACTAATGAGCTTTACACATGTGTGTAATGTAAAGATATAGTAAATGTTAAAATGACTACGCCTCATTAAGCAGAACAAATTGATCAACTTTTACTTCGTAATAAAGTACAAAATAGCGAAGGAACTACTTGAATATTTACCGGAATCTTAAATGTATTTTAGAGTAGCAAGAGAGCTAATGAGAGAAGGTCAAAAGAGTGATTAGAGAACTTGTGTGATTGAGAGTGATGTGTTTATGAGTTTTTTTTAATATGAAGGATGGGTCTTATTTATATAGGAAGAGGGGGAACATAATAAGGAAAAGAAATATTCAAGATATAAATTACAATATATTATTCCTTATTGTAAAAGGAGGACTAAATCAGAAAAATTTTAAATATTTCATTATCCTAAATAGAAAGCAAGTAAGAATTAATAAGAGAGTAATATTTTTTCACAGTCAAGAAAATTTAACATACGAAAAATTTTTCAGTTAGGGTCAGGTAATCAATATCGCGTGGCCGAACATAAAAGCAATAGGAGAACCTAATTCACCTTGAATTAAGCAATTATGATCTATTAACAATAGACATACAATTAATAAGGGAAAACGTGTCTTACAAAGTAGACAGCAAAATCGTTCCAAATAGGCCACAAGCCGAAAAACGCATAAAAGGCACCTGATATTGAGTAACGCAATATAGAGCAAATCAGACAAGCAAGAACTTTAATTTGCTACCTGAATAGATCAAGAGAATTTAAAAGTAAGCGGGATCATAAACCGATAGGACAGCAGCTAGGAATTACTTGTACTTAACAAAGGAATAATCATACCTTCCAGGCTAAAACCAATCCATTTATGCCCTTCTGGCCACCAATTTTCGATACAGGTATGCAAACGAGTCTAATTATTCGGAGAACTATTAGTCGTACAAATAGAATCAGATCAAAATATCATAGCACAATCATGCCGTTCATGAACAACAAAAAAAAACATCAATGGTAGATAATTCACTAAATCAGGCAGAACAAATCCAACAATTCAGTTGATAATTTTAAAACACAAATTATGCATAGTATATAATGAAGAAAGTTTATATTATTGATAAGTGGCGTAATAATCCTAAGTAGTCACACTAAGTACTGGAACCAACGCACAATATTTATTAGAATGAAGATAAACGCCGCGATGAGGATAATATTGATATCCGTCTAAAAATGACCTCCGAAAACTTTGAACTATGCCAGGAGTGTATTGTCGCAGTCGTTGGAGCTTGCGACTAGTCTTGTGTGTTTTTGTATCTACAGTTGTTGCCTTCGTCGTCGAACTGCGAGTAGAGGGGTGGAGGAAGCTAAGAGGAACGCGAGGGGATAATGTCGCATGCCACGACTGCCTGGCTTGTGTCTGCCGCCGGTGGGTGATCTGCACTAGCAATGGAGGTTCCCCGTCGAGTGCAGATTTTCTCGCGAGCTGCTGGCGCGGAGCACTGCGACGCTGCTGCCTAATAGCCATGCTAAAAAAGTAAGAATGATGAACAGGGAAAAGAAGAGTACGGAATGGCGAGAGGAGAAAACCGATGGAAGGGAGAGGAGAGCGGAGAGACGGTCGGCGCTGGGGCTTGGCTGGCTGGCGTTGCTGCTGTCCTTCGTCAAGGCGGCACCGCTGCGCATGCACGGAAAATGAGACGGAGTAAGGATAGGGAGGATGAGAATAGATAAGAGTAAGGAGGGATAAGAGACAGATAGGCTTAAAGGACAGACACTGGTAGAAAAGCGGGGCGAGGAGCAGAGATTCCACTGGCGATTGGGCTTCGCCGGAATAGAGGGAGAAAGAGGATTGTAGGAGGGCTGAGGTCTGCACGGCAGAAGGGGAGGGAGAAGGAGAGTGTGAAAAAAGTTAGAGGGTTTTGGTCTGATTTGATTTGAGAGAATTGAGAGTTGTATATTCACAACCGTTAGATAGATAGAGATGAAGGTTAGATTCCGATCATATGATTTATTTTTTATAAAATGGACGGGATGAGTATTATAAGTATGATAGTTTTGAAATTATGGGATTGACAAAGATATCGAATGGCTACATTGCAATAAGAATTTGCTAATTGAAATGAAAGAGTGGCTATAGATTGAATAAACTCGAATTTTAAATGGCCTAGAATTGAAGAAATTATGACAGAATAGTCTAGAATATAAAATTTATGAGAAAGGTGTAGAAATTACTATTTTGTTAAAATACTACTATATTAAAATATTTTATATAATGAAAAAATTCATTTTTTTTAAACATTTGAATTCATTAATAATTTAAAATATATTTATTAATATTTATCAATAACTTTATAACAAGTAAAACATATAATTTATCATAAAGTCGCCTCAAAACGTCTAAATTTAAATACGATTTTAAATTCGACTAATTATTCCCTAAAATGTGTCAAAGGTGCGGTGGCTAAAATTGAGTGTCAACATGCTTCATGGGTGAAAGTCCGAATAAGTAGATGTGTATAAAAAGGTAACTCTATCCAATATTTCAAGCAGAACTTAATTACGTCTTTTCTACTAATAAGTTGAGTAAAGCTATCTGTTGTTATTTACTTGATTGAATAAGGTGATGCTGTCCAATTAAAGGATCCTCGTAAACACTAGTCTAGACTATCCTTTTACAGATGAAAATTTCATTAATTTTCCTTAACTATCTGATATTTAAAAGCACCTAGTTGTTCTAAGAACTGACCTCTACAACGGACGAAAAAGTAACAGGGGTGACTACTACAGATTTTTAAGGAACGAAATAAGTACCACAACTTGCAGCTGAATCCTTAAAGTTAAGTTGCATCACTGCTGAATGTAGATGTATTGGTCTCTGGAGCGTAAATCGTCGTGCTAGAAAGGAACCTAGTCCATCTAATAAACAGGAATAGAAAATCCCATCAATGGGGACCATTCCTCCTTAGTATCTACAAATCTTAAAATCGGTCAGACAATAGTACAGAGGGATGGGGGGGCTGTGACAAGATAAAAATCCTCTTACTCATTCCTCAAAGGCTAAAATGTTTGATGCTAGAAATGCTGTTGTGTTTGAATGGGTTGGTCCAGATAGAGCGATCTTAAAGAAAGATTGTCCAAGCTTTGAAAAAGATGACGAAGTTGTCCAAACTAATTTGCTAGAGCAGTAGAATAGACTGAGGAAGGGACCCAGTCCTACTTATGGTCCTAGGATGAAGAAAAACAATTTGTCTCACTGGACAAAAATTTTTCTTGTCACTCTGTTATCTACATACTGGGAACTTCGACTAAAGTGGGTTTTCGAAGCTAAAAAGTGATATGGTATGGAGGTGAGAGGAAGCAGTAGCAGTCTATGGTGGTTCATGAATAAGCAGATTCTCCAAGCACGTGACTAGGAAAACGGAAAAACTTCCTCTCTTTCAAGTCACTTCAAGGTGGAGGTGTCTTATTTGGCGATGAAAAGAAAGGATATTTTTGGGGTGAAGACATGTTTGGAAAATCTATGGAACATCTATTTATGATATGTACTATGTCAATGTTTGAAGTAAATTTTTAAGGGTTTAGGGTGGCAATTTCAGCTCATATTAATAAAACGTGACCATTTTGACCATATTTAATGACTTGGATAACTTATATTTTAATTTGTTAAATATAAACTTCAAACTATTTTAAGAGTCTCTACAAATATGATCAAAATGGATTAAATATGGGTATTCATATTTGACCCATAATAGATCACTTATTTTCACTTCCACTTTCACTCAATATTCTTAATTGTGCTAAAAAATAAAAAATTTAATAGTATTTTTTCAGAAATAATGTTTTTTTTTGCAAAAACAAATCTTTTTTTTAAAAAAAAATAGGGGTAGGTTGATGGAAGGATAGGTGAGGTAGGGGTAAATTTTTTAAATTTTTTTGCAAAAAACATTTTTTAAGAAAAAAATTAGTGAGGTTTGGTCGAAGTGGAGGAGGGGTGAGGTCTGTCACAGGTAGGGGGGGTACAATTTATTTTATTTCGAAAAATAAAAAAATTGGGGCCGTTTGGGTGGAAAGGGGGGGGGGGGGTGGCACTCCTAAGGGTTGGGCGGAGGTAGGAGGTCAACTTGTTTTTGTCATATAGATTTTTTTTCTATTGAAAAACACAAAAATTTAGGGTAGGTTGGTGGAATATGTGGGGGAAGGCGTCCGGGGGTGGGTTGGGTCGAGAGGTGATGGGGTAGTTAGTTTTTCTTTTTTTTTTGAAAAACAAAAAAAATTAGGGTGAGTTTGGTGGAAGGTGTGGTGGGGGGGTGGGGGGGGGGGGGGTAGGCTCGCCCGCGAGGGGTGCGGGGGGGGGCCGCGGAGGGGGGGGTAATTTCTTTTTTTAAAAAAATAGATTTTTAAAATGGGTTGAAACCATTTTACCCAAACCATATTTGACCAAATCCATATTTGCCCGTATTCTATTTGGATGGATTGTAATCCAAACCATTTTTGCTCAATCCATTCAAATTCAATCCGATCCAACCATTTGTCACCCTCTGTGATGATTGAAATAAATTTAAGTTCTTATCACAGAGAACGTGTGGTCACTAAACCTTGATCTTGGCTCCGTTGCTTATGATCCTTGAAGCAAAGAGATAAAGTTAACTATGCATATGCAGATCTGATATACTTCCGTAGTGATCGAATCACAATTGCCTTGATCAAGATGAGAATGCTGAGGTATGACACAACAGAGATGCTTATGTAGGTGTTGCTCTGCTGCACAAACTTGTCAGAGAGGATCTGGTCCCCAGAATACACAAAATGAAATTTGCAGATGACAAAGGTTGTGATAATGGTGTTAAAGAGAAGCATATTTGACCATCCTTCAGGTAATATATGCAGACTTTTAATCTTCAAGAACTCCTCGGTCTGTAAGTGATGAGTTACCCTACGTTTTTAGGACAATGATGATTGAGTGAGTGTAATCTCAATGATTGTGAAAGCAGTATTGTGTGGATAATCTCCTCCAGGCAAGGGCTTATCTGTGTAATATAAATATGTGTACATTGAAAAAGGTATTTTCATGATAAGTCATGAAGAATTGAGTGAAGCAAGTTGCTAAAAGGAAAGAAGATTCTGAGAAGTATTGGAAAGAGTGTTTTCATATTCAAGTGATTGTATCGAAGATAAACTGATGAGGCTTGCTGAAGAACATCCTCCCTTCATCTTCATAATCCAACATATCTCAAGAAAACTGATGGCAGATGATGAACATGACCGAGGACCCGGTCCTGTAGACAACTTAAACAAAAATTATGTAGTTCAAACTCGTATGGATGCCGACGGTGATAATTAAAAGTTTATTAGGCTCAATTTGCAAGAGCATGTATGAGCTTAGTTGCGCTAAAAAGCTGATATAGTGTCCAAATCTTCTTCTAATATATTGGCTTCAAAAGAGGTAAAATTGTCAAAACCCTCTTTTTGAATACACTAGGAAAGGAATTGCTGATTGTTCAGGTGCATAATAATGATGTTATCTTTGGAGCTATCTTTTGAATTATTGTGTGAAGATTTGTTGTATTTATGGGTAGTGGGTTCTAAATGAGCACGATGGGAGATATCCTCTTAGATCTAGAGATTCATCTAAACTTTAAAGGTATACTCGATTTTCCAAAAAGGTACATCAATAAGTTGCTCAAAAGACTTAAAATACTTGAAGTCATGACAATGTTTAAAAATGGGTAATGTCATTATGGAGTTTCACAAATGGAAGGACATGCTGACATCTTCAGCAGCTAAGGCCTAAGCAAGTACTAGCTACAGAACCTGTATGTAGCGGGAGCTACACAGTGACTTAGCTGAAGGGAAGAAGATAGCACAACTTGCTTAGGGCAATTAATGTATGAACAAAGATAGGAGGGTCACGCTGTTTCCCCAGTTCATATGAAGGTCCTAAAAGGTTTCATATATTAATGCTAGACATATCATACTCTCTAAGTACTGACGTGAGCAGTGTATTGCTGAGGACACCTGCAGTTCAAAGACACTACTCATATTCGAAGAAACCACTTTTGAAAGGCTCTAATTAGACATCCGAGATACCTCTGAACAAGATCAGGTGCAGACTTGGTACTTATTTGTCGCATCAGGGAGACCTTTGATTAGGTACAGGTGATGTTGATTATGATGTGTATCAAGCTGATGAAAGAAGTACCCAGAGAGTGGATTACTGGCGATAGGTTGATCTTTCACTTTATTGGTAATTTAAACTGGCTATCGATTTAGTTGCTCTTATCTCAAGTTGAGGTACGTAAATGTAGCAAGTCCAAGCTTGATAGACTCAGAATCTATGTGGCTCTGAAGAGCAACCCGAAGGCCTTAAACCTGATGTACATAATCAAGCTGTGCATGAAATGCTACAAACTTTTCTGAATGAATCCTGCCTGACTGCAATGTAACTCTCTCTTGACTATGGCAAAGGGAGCAGGTATCGGCTTGTTTGTTCGTTATGTAGGTTTTAGGAGTTCTAGTCTTATAGTATAAATAGCGGCTTTGTAGGTGTATCATCACGTGGAAAAGGGGCTGAAGAAAAGATGAGGTCAAGATATATCTAGGTAATATCACATTCATACACCTGAGATGAGAACCATGTCATTCTTGAAAGGTTACGCAGCTGTTAACATTTCCAGTTTGAATTATGTCATGAGAATCCCCGCTTGAATTGCCACGATGTCTGTCATTTTCAGTTATGGATCGTTGTCGCGCATCCTCTTGAATACGCAAAATGACACTTATCTTTCATGCAATTATTAAAATACCATTTCACTTTCTTTATATTCCATATTCCTTTCCATGTCCCCAGAAAAATCAATTTACCTTTCAAATATCAGAGTTTTTTTTAAACGCTCTTTTTTTCTCTCTCAAAAAACACTTCAAATTGTTAAATCATTTGTTCTTATTGAAGAATTTTCTGATGAAGATGTTTTTAAGTGTGAAAAGGGACCATGTCTCCCAATAAAATAAAGAAGTGGAAAAGACGATGTTCAAAAAGACAAAAAAGTTGATATTCCTAAGACTCATTCTACAAGAGGAGGTGTCCTTAATTTTTTTTTAGAGATGAAATATATGAAACCATAGAAGTGTGCTTTTGGTTGCCTCAATTGTGATTTGGTATTTATTGCATCTCGTAGCCTTGAGTAGTTTGTTTTACCAATCTTTCTGTTTTGAGATTACTCAAATGCGGCCAGATTTAAGTTATGATAGTGTTATGCTAGCAGATTACAAAATGTTTGGCGTGCAACGGCATTTTCAGAAATAGAACTAGGCTAGGACAGTTGATAAAAAAAATGGCAGCTCTGAAGGTTCAACATAAAGGTTGGGCAGCACAACACGCTGAACGTCAAGAGAGACCTAAGAAAATACCATGCTAAGGAAATCGCTCTACTAATTCTATTCTTTAAATCCCTTGCCTCTAAGTCATCCCTTCTTTCCCTAAATTTCTTTGTCAATCCTCATTCCTCTTTCTCCATAAAAAATATGTGGCATTGTCATGTTTTTCATTCGTAATCACTTTTGCAATGCTTTGATGGCTGATATTTTATTTATGGATGAAAAAATGTCTTGTTTCTACTGACTTGTCTCAATAATTTGTGAATTTTTACTCATACTCAGTGTTACCAAAGTAGCCATGAATTTTCGTGAACCGCATTTCTGTCAACTTCTTTTAGTGTTTTAACATTTTTTTATGATGTCAAAAGGGGGAAAATTGTTATGGTATGAGATCAATGATGTTAGCTATTTGAAGAAGACATGGGGCATGCTGATAGGGGGAAATAATTCTAGATACTTGAAAAGGACATGATCTTGCCGATAGAGGGAAGAAGTTTGTCATCATAAAAAAGGTTGAAATACTAATTTGATGTTTTGATGATTTGGAAAAATTTGGGAATGATGAAAATTCAATTACCCAAAGAGTTCTTGTTGATAGGGGTAACTGGTGAATAAGTCTATTATCATCAAAAAGGAGGAAAAGGTTGTTCATAGTTGATATGAAGTTTTGATGATTTAACAAACTTAGCGATCTAATAAGGAATCAAATCCTTGTTACTGGGATTGGTCATAGTGAAACGAATGATAAACTTAATGCGAGGTATATTTGTGTGTTATCATCAAAAAGGGGGAAAATGTTATATTCTAGGTGTTTTGACGATCCTCACAAATAAAGGGACATGGTACCAAGCTGAGTTCTCTCGTCTAGATCTATAATGGGGTACAATTGTAAAGCTGGCGTATCAGAGGTTGATAAGGCGTCATCATACTACACCAATCAAAATGAACGAGGGTGTTTGTCCAATGAAAAATAAATCTTTATGGTTGATAATTTCAACATTGACGAACACCATATTAAATTCATTCATTCAAAGAAAGAAGTCAGCCAGCAAGCCTCTCAAGAATTCATGAAGAAGTTTTCAAGGGACCTGGTCCTTGCAAGACTACGTATGTGAAAGGACGACAAGAGAGCTGTCAGAAAAAGTTGTCACCTCTGATGTAGTAGGTACACGTCCTTCTAAAGAGACAGACTCTCAGCCAATGGGCGGTCCTAAGTAGTTTGTGTTCATTTTGATATAATCTCTCAACATATAACACAAACTCAAGATTTGAAAAACAATATTCTTATGCTTATTGTTTATGGCCATATGAATGAATGATTGCACACTCACGTGAGGAGTTATGCAGATTGTTTTCAATCATCAAAAAGAGGGAAATTGATATGTATTTATGCTCTTAGATTTTTTGATGATATTGCGGGACCTGGTGCTATGCAGAGTATAGAACTTGTCCAGTTGTCAAAATGTTGTACAAGTGTAAAAGCTATCCGCGTCAGGAAGTTAGTGATGCAGAAGAGTACTTCACCAATCAGAAGCGACGAAGTTGTTTGTTTTATGAGTAATAAATCTTCATAGTATATATATCAAACAAACAACAACAAGTTTCATTCGTTCACTCAAACAAAGGTATTTTCAAGCTTCAAGAACAACAAGAGGACTGATTGAAGTGCTTTCATTGCTTTTTGTACTTGATGCATTTGCTTGCTTGTAATTGTTCTTATATTGTAGGATTTGTTTCATCTATGAAAGAGACGTTTCAAACATGGGTGAATCATTGTAAGGGCTAGTTTAAGGGTAACTTAATTTCTTACTCTAAGTCTATATTAACCAGGTAGAATTTTTATAAAGAGTAGTGTCGTATCTGCTCAGGTTCAACTAAGTGATATGGAGTATTACTTAGTGGAGAGATTTGCAAGCTAATATCTTGTTGTAACTGACTTTTACTTTTGCTTGTTAAAGATTTGTTAAAACGGTTTGAAAATTCTTGTTGAGAACATGTCTTGGTTCTCCTTCTTTGAGCAAGAATGTTTTAATGTAAAGTTACTTGTCAATCTTTACTTTCGGCATCTGTTCTTTAATGTTGTGTTATTTATGTATTGAGGACCTGGTCCCACCTGGATAAGTGGATGCACACATTCCAACACTCGGAAATGTTAACTTATATATATATATATATATATGTATATGTATATATATATGCACACACACACACATTTTATCATATACATGAACCCTTAACTAGATATATTTACACCTAATTAGATACATATTTTTACTGTTTCTCATCTAGCCCCTTCATATTCCTCTGTCACACCCCAAGCCTACACCCTGCACGTGACCGACACTCGAGTACCATTGTTGGATCCAAGCAATCTCTTGGCCTGACTAAACTCTCAGAGGAAGACTTACTCAACACAAAGAACTTTAAAACTAATTTTTAGACCTGAATATCTCAAATAAACAACTCAGAATATAATAGAATATTCAATTAGCCAGAAATAGGCAAGTCAAGTCTTTAAAACATTTTACAAAGAAATGAAAAAACTCATAAACTACTACTGTATATATATCTATGAAGCCTCTAATATTATGAGGGATGTCGAGAAAAGACCCTCCATGAAGAAAAATAAAGGATCCTCCAAAAAAAAGGAGACTCGCCAAACAACTCTGCAATTCGACTAGATCAAGGAAGCGTTGGTTGGTGATTTTGGTTACCTGTATTTGCATCATGAATGATGCAAGCCAAATTGCTTCAGTACATGGTATGTACAAGCATGTAAGGGGAATACTGAACATAACACAAAAGCTTGAACTTGGAAAGAAGAAACATACTCACATTGACTTTACTCAACTCAATCTTAACTCATGGATACTCAATTCAATGCAGTATAAAAGAACAATAAAAGTGCAATTTATATAATCATTTAATACAGTAAATAACAACTCAATGTATTTAAAAATACAACAATAACTCAGTTTGTATGTAAAGATACAGAATCACTCTGTTTGAGAAATTTTCTAATCGACAACTATCACTATAAGCTATGTGATGATACAACGTCTCGTCCAAGCTGCAAAACTGTCACATAAGACATTAAACAATCTTTTCTGTCAGCGATTGACTCCCAAAGTCGAGAGGGAAACAACCCATATAATGCACTAGATCCGCAAGCAGTTACTTAGTGAAGAAGGAAGTGCTCGAGTGATGAAATCAGGAGATGTTCTTGAAAGCAGGCATCCTTTGAAGAATGCGTAATAGCTTACTAGTCTATATCCAAATGACCCAGGCATTTTCTTTGGGAAAGGAGGTTCGTTAAGTAGGCGTAAAAATCTTATGATGTATTTAATCATGAATTATCAACAAATCAATTAGTAGTATGTCTATTCCAGAAGACTTTCCACGGATGATTTCTAGCTAGTGTATCGGGAGTAGTTTTCGAGCCCCTCTATTATCGCACTCGGTTTTAGTAATCATATACTCGCTCTATATAGCATTTGTTGTTGTTTAGTGGCTGATGTTGGGGAGTAAGCTCCTCTGATGGTTAGCTGACTAAACAAGATAGAATTAATAATTTAAAGACAAAAACCTAACTGACCAATAAACAAAATAGAAAAAAACGTTATTGGAGTTTTAATGGGTTTATTAAAATTTTTTATTGGGTTATTGGTTCGATATCAATTTTTACTATTGGATTATTGGATAAATCGATAACCCTATAAGACGGTAATAATTTATTATGTTATCCTTCCTAATTATTAAATATAAATAATTTAATATATAATTGGACACTATAACTATATCAAATAATCAGTTCTCTGCAAAACTTCAAACGAAAACCGTTTTTACTTGTTTTTTAGTGTCACTAAAACTAAAAAACTTAAAGCCTAAAGTAAGGGGTGCACATTGTAGCTATTTAATTGTTTTTAGGTTAAGTTTAGTTTTTAAGTTTGTCTTGTTGAAACTATTTTAAATTTAGTTGTATTTTGTAAGTTGTAGGCTGTAGCCATTTGGCACGTTTGTAAAAGTCGTAATTTTGATTAACACAAAGAATTTCATACTTTGTTTTTTGGTGGTAAAATGGAATTATAAAAGCCTTCTTACAATATTCTTCTCTTATTGGATGCAAATTTTTAATTATCTTTCTTGTTTTCCTATATCAAAGCTTTTAGAGAAGTTAGAAGACATATAATATTTTATGGATATTTTTTTATTAGGTAAACCGAAAATCGAACCGATAATGATAAAAAACTGATAAACCAAAAATTGATAAAGAAATTTTTTTATCAAAAACTGATAAATCGACCGATGCACACCCGTAGTGATTAGTGTATTAGGATTAGTTATTATTTTATTTTTACAAAAAAAATAATAATAAAAATATTAACTAACTATTATGAACTAATAAAAATATAAAAAACTTAAATAGCTAGGACAAGAAATATAATTAAGAAAATACTAACTTATTTATAACACCAAAAATAAAAGAAAACATATATTTTTTGTAATGTTTCTTTTCTTTCTTAAAAAATATAACACTTACCTAAAATGTGATTTATATTTTGTTGTTTTCAAATATTTTAAAATTAACTTGATAAAATAAGATAAGAATCAAAATATTTAATTCAAAAAATACAGAGACAAGGAAAAAAATACTAATAACTCATACATCTTAGGTTCCTTCATTCATCATTTGTATTATTGAGTGATTTGACAATTGAGTGTTCTTGTGGTTGTCTTGTATTTATGTGAACCTTGGACTTGAGTTATTAATATTTTTTTCCTTGTCTCTGTATTAGTTTAAGAATATCTTAGAACCTATCCATATGATTAAACTAATACAGAAACAAGAAAAAAATACTAATAACTCAAGTCCAAGGTACACATAAATACAAGACAACCACAAGAACACTCAATAGTCAAATCACTCAATAATGCAAATGATGAATGAAGGAACTAAGATGTATGATACCTAAGACTTATCAATAATATACCAGCAACCCATATTTAACTCAATGGACTGCCAAGAATACTACCTTGGACTTATTAACAAGTACAGATATTATAATGTAGGCCAAAACTAAGTCAATGAGCCACCTAGAAGGATACCTCAAACATATTAGTATAAAAGTAGCTGAAAAGTACATACAATCATAAAAATAAATGTTTTTATTCCATTTAAATCATAAAGTCTCAAGAACTTCCAAATTATTCGTATAACCCCTTTTGACCATTTAAAAGGCTATATCAAAGATAAGCGACCAAATTCAACTACCATGCTGTAATATCATCACGAATCTCAAACCTCAGCATCAAAACCACAACACAAAAACACACATTTAGCTATATCCCATCATAACACAGTGTACTAACACGAAAATCTAGTTAGTCGAAAGTTCACAACCTTGGGTTCAACAATCAATATGAACATAGTCTATAATCACCACAGTAGCAACAAAAAAATTCAAACCAAGAAAAGAAAACGTGTTCAAATAAGTTTCACACACACTAGAAGGATACCATCACTAAGGATCAACATAAACTTAGACTTTCCGGCTAAAACTACACTAAGTAATCCAAAAATTGTCATGAATTGACTAAGGTACAAGTAAGCCTAAGCTAACCCTAAATTCCAATCTAACATACTATATTACTCAATATATAATCAATCTAAATGAGACAAGTCTAAGGAAAGGGAAATCATAACCTACCTCGAGACCAAAGTTGAACCTCTAATTCAGTGTTTTTCCCTTCTGAAGGACCTTTGAATGGTTCCAAGCTATCAACAATGCAATGGGAACACAAAAACAACCACAATAATACTCATAGTAAGAATTTGAAAACAGAAATATAACCCCATTTACACAATCTGGGAACTATATACGAAGTCATAAAATTGACTCTGTCATGAGTTCTCAAATTGTCCAAGGAAGTTGTGCCCCAAAATGGCCACAATCCAAGCCACCATTGAGAAAATACCGCCCCTCCAATATTAAGCTTAACAAGGATCAAATATGGAGAATTAAAGAGGAAATTGATAGAATTACCAAGGTCAGCGGAGATTCAATGACCCCAAAATGTGCCCATGCCATTTCCTTATGCAATTCACCAATAATCACTCTACTCCACCAAGTTAAGCTCTAAAAATTGCCAAAATATCAATTCTTTATTTAAAGAATGCATATCGAAAATGAACTTTTAAAAAAATATAAATGCCAATTGATTACCCCTTCGTAAATACCGTGATCATCCATATTAACACTTTGCGAATGCACGAGAGGTCGGAACACTCTAAGGCTAGGAACAACAACCCTCTGTGATCGTCGAGAGACTCACACAAACAGAAATTTCTCAGCAGGTCAATGTCACGATCCAAAGTAATACCCTACGCGTAACATGACTTATAGAACCCCGAGAGACCCTACACAAGCCAATTACATATATCATATAAGATAATGGAAATAAATATTCTATGAAATAATCTTATATCATGAAAGAGTTTGACGAAAGTGGGTCTAACATAAGTCTCAACAAAATATTTATTACATCAAAAGAAGTGATTGGAGGTAACCCATAAATCACATACAATGTCTTAAAACTGAAATAAAAAAAGCGATAAAAGTGTTTTGGTCCTCAAAACATGAGGACTTACCAATCCTTGAGTGACAAAAGATCAACTAGCCACAAGTGTGAGAGGTAGGAGCGTCAGACCCTACATTAGTGAAATAATGTAGACACAAGCTAAGTATGCATTAGTACATATAATATACTAAGTACGATAACAATGCATAAGAGTTATGAAATCATCCTAAAATTACGTTACATGACATGTAATGACCAAGCTAAATCATAAGATCAAGGGTTACAAAATATATGTCATAATCACGGTCAATTGTAGCTTAGCTTCTGCGAAAACACTTATGATATACTAGAAGTAATATTAGTTCATTATTATGGGAAGTCTACCATGTAATCGACGTAGAAAATGTGATCCATATCATGGAATCCAGTGTCTATCCATATCGAAAAGAGATGTCATTACTTTCCAAGGTAAGAACCATCAGTCTGAGCTAAAGTGGATCCACTAGCTAGTGTATATTTGAGACCAATCCTTTGTGACACATAGTTTATGGGAAATGGATAATCGCGGCCAGTCCACTTAGTGCTAAGTAAAATTCAACAAAATAGTCATTAATCACAGCCAGATTATTATCGATAGAAAAATTTACCATTTACAAAACCATTCAAACCTAGAGTTCATTTAGAATAGCTCTTGAGCTTGATTTAACTTAGGTGAGAAAACCTTTCAACCTTATAAATCCTTTATGTGAGAAATCCTTTCACAATCATGTCGATAGTAGTATGTGAGAAACCTTTCACTAACAACATTGACACTTTACTCTCAATCATCCTCAAATCATTTACATCAACTTTATAAAAATATATGAATCATGTTCATAATTTCATCTTTCCCAGTTCATCAGTTTCATCATGTGTCCATCGACAAAAATCATGTATCATGCATAGGTTAATATGAATTCAACTAAAAAATATTTAATTACTTCAATTCATGCATAAAAAGATAGAAAACCATCAATTGAAACACAATTGAAAATGAACGATTGAATAAAACCCTAACTTTGAATTGATAATTTAACTTGTAAAATTGGAGATTTTAGAAACCCTAAGGAGGAAAGGACTCCATAGGTGAATACTAACATACCTTAGATATAAATGCCCAAAAGATATGGTAAAATTGAGACCTTGGTAATTGGTACCTAACTTCATCTTCCTTAGTCTGTGGGAAAATTTGGGGAAGAATTTGGAGGAAAATTTTGAAATTAAGTGAATGATTTAGAATGTGTAGTTTTAAGACTTAATTCACTTGTATAGGTCTTGAAATAGGGTTTGAAACGACTTAGTTTAGGTAGAAAACACTTACAGAAACAAATAAAATGACCCTAGCTTAATAAACGACAGAATCACCTAAAAAGAAAGGTTGGATGGTCCGTACACGACCTCACTGGTCGTCTAGGGAATGGTCATAGAGACCTCCCCCTTCCTAGAAACCTATAAATTGTTGGGTTTGGTCTCATAAATGGGTCTTCCACCTATATATTGGACGTTTAGAGAATCGTCCAGGTGCCTTCGATCCTAACAGCCCTAAACGACTAGCCCACTTGCCTTAAGCGGACATTGGTGCCCTAAACAGGCCGTTTAGGGTCTCGTGAAGGGTTTTCGACATATTTTAGGTTTGTGGACTTGCTCGTTAGCTCACTTTAACCTTTGTAAAGCCCGATGTGTTACAGTCAACCTCTATGAATGCAAGGTTTCCTGAACGAATGCGAAGGCCATGCAAGTTGCTCTCCATGAACGTGGCCAAGGGACCGTGAACGTGAAGAAGGGAATAGTGTTGAATCAGCAGCACTGCATCAATTGTTTCCCAAGAGTAAGAATTCCCTCGATGGGAGATCGGAATTCATCCGGAGCCATGTCGACAAAAACAAACTATGTTACCAAATTAGAAATGTCAATCAACACCCATTGGAGTCAACAAAAAAAATGATGAATGTCGTCTAGTCAAAATAAGTCAACACGTAAAAAGAAATACCAAATAAAATGACAAAAGTCACAAACTCATTCCGACCACCTTGGAATCTAAATCAAAAGTCCTGCTAGACCAAACTTGGTATCTCAGAGTGAACTGTGCTAACAAAATTTTCATCGGAGTTCTTTTACCAAGAATATTAACCAAAACCAAACTTTGATAAAAACTTCAAAGCTAAAACACCTAATGACACAAACTCAAAATGACAGCCTCGAAACCCAAATTAATCATTCCACTAGACCAAAATAACCCTTCCAATGATGATAGAATTGAAGGAATCCTCATCTGACATATGAATCTTCATATGTTGGCTAAAGTCAACTCTTTCACTTTGTTAGCCTCCAATAGGGAAAAAACAACTCGAAACTCTCCTGGCTACCTCAGTAAATGTTCTAATCAACCCATCACCACAGAGAAAAAGTTATGGAAAGGGACAAAATAATAAAAGCATGCAAAAAATACCGAAATGACCTGGAATAGCATTACAGTTTCACATAAAGATCCACACTTCACTTTATGTAATTTCTTTGCTTAACAACCTTATTATAGAGTAATTTTTACTTTCACACTCACTAATCTTTTTGTATTTTTTGTTTTGCTCTTTCTCCTCAACTTGCATTTTCCATTCGATATAATATCATTTTATAGCCTCGTATTATTATTACAAAAAATAATTTTTAGTGGCAATTAATTATTAATTATCGCTATATATATACTTTTAACGGTAATTAACACTTTTTATATATGTCTCTAAATTCTTTAGCAAAATTGGATCTAATGACACTTAACTACTATTGATAAATACTCTAACATTTTTTATTAATATGTTTATTTATTACGCCTAAAAGTAGCTTTTGTTGTAGTGTAAATATTTTTGTTTTGTTCATCAATATTACGCATACTATTTTTCACTCCAAATAAATTTTCATTACCTCCAACAATTTTAATTTTGCCAACATCATCAACATTCATCTAATCTTCTTCTTTTGCTCCATTTCTTGCTTTCTTTCTTTGTATTTTTCCTCTCAATACAAGTTGTCAAACACATCACAATTTCCTTGGTAAGTGGGTTTGGAATATTAAGGCAAGCTCCCTCTTCCAAAGCTTTCTTTATTGAGAGTCCATTCTCTTCTATCACATACAACTGCATAATAATTTCAAGAACTTAGAAATTAGAATTGAATTATATTATACACTATGTGATAGCTAGTGACACATATAATCACTAAATTTTTAATTATAAAGGTAATGTTACAAAATAATCATATATAATATATTTAATAAAATAGAAATTAGTGATAAATAATTTATTATCACCAAACAAAAAAAATAGTGCCACTTACATTAACGACGTATTGTATCCAAACAATTTAACACATTAATATCAAATTTTACAGTTGATTTTCTTAATCATGTATTAATAAAAGTAACCGACTTTGCTCGTGATAAATGTCATAAGTGAGAATCAGAACAAATACTTACTTAGTGAAACTATACTCAAGGCCACAACTTGAGCCAAGAGTTTAGAAGAATCCAAATCCGGTGAATGGACACGGATGATTATTGCATCAATTTTTTTAATTTCTTTGAAGAGCATTGACATTGCTTCTGAACATGTACCGACCGTGATAATTGCATCAATACACCTTAAAAGTTGGTGAAAAAAATATGCACAAAATTAATTTTGATAATTTTCAATTTCTCATGTATAAATTTAATTGTAATTTTTCTAGTTATATTGTTACTCTTTAGTTTACGCAATTGCACGTATGAATAAATTATATTGTTATCAATGTGAGGAATCATAGACAAGTTTACCTATGAATAACATTAAGATTGTTATCAATGAGAGAATCAAGAAAAGTTGTACCTATAAAGTCCGTACAGTGTATTAAGGTTAAGGTTATTGGACTATATATGGGTCCAATTGGAGAAGTAAAATAATGTTATGTTAACAAGTGTTATTTTTGAAAGTTATATTATAGCATGACCGTACTTTTTAATATGTTAAAAATTGTCTATTGTCTTAACAAAATTAAAATAGAGAAATAAACTGAATGATTATTATAATGGAATCAAAATAAAAACAGTATTTGAGCGTAGTAACTTCGATATGTTTTTTGTACAAGGTAGATTATTGGTTGATAAAAGTTAATACCAAATTAATTAAAGATATTGAAAACAATGCTACGTTGAAAATTAGTGGATCGATTGCATCACATAAGCAATTTCTAAAACACATGAAAATTAAAGGATAAAAAAGAAAGCGAGACGGAGAAGAAAAATATGGAGCTTAACCCTCTAAATTTATATCACCTTATCGTACCATATTAAGCATTTCTTCCTACTTGTACCTGCTCCCATTTGAAATTCTTAAAATGTTATTGTAATGTTTATGCTTTATTTGTAATGTCATTTACTTTATTTGCATTTTATTTTTTTAATTAGATCCATTCTTCTCAAACACATATTACTAGAAAAAATTATCAAGGGTACTGAGTATTTTGAAAATTCTTGCTAAAATTATTCTTTTTAAATTTAGTTAATTTGGTGATGGGCTAGATATGAGATAATTAAATTATGAAAGTTAGGGAACTAAAGTGATAATTTATTTAAGATTCATATACTATTTAACTCTTATATATTAAAATACGAAGTAGGATTTAATATTTAAGTCCTCAATTTGAGAGAGAAAAAAAAATAAGACTAAGAGACGATAGACGAATGCAAAGGGACAAGGGACGGCGTGCACTTCTTCACGTCAAAGATAAGTGAAACTCCCAACTCTTATCCTTTCTATGCAATTATATTATGAAACTTATATTAAATATAGTAATATTATTAAAGGAAATGGGGGATGTGAATTGTCATATAAAAAGTTTGTAGGAGTTTTGGTAAGAATAAGGCAAATTATTTTTTTTTATAATACGATAAGGCTGGACAATTTAAGAGGGGAATAATGATGAGCAATGATTAATGATATAATGAGGATATGATTATCTGTTCTTTTTTTTTATAAAGTTTTAAAAATAGTTCAGTTGCCAGGCAAAACTCGATTCCTTGTCCAAGGGTTCATACGACCTTAATTCAAATTCCCGTGAAGAATCTTCTTAAGCGTACTAACATTATAATTATAGTTTTGATAGGTTTGGTATGCATAGTTAAATATTAGATGTAGAGATTATATGAAATATCATTTGAAGTATGATATTCGAGAAAATTAGAACTTAATCTTAAGCTTGAAATTCGCGTAAACATGAGAGTGAGAGTGAGTTGACATTGTTACTTGACACCAAGAATATACGAACTTGGTTAGGTATTTGAGTGGGTTGTGAGTCTCGGGGTACAACTATAATAATGGGGCGTTGTTGTTTGAAACCTAATTGGGAATATATACTTGAATAGACTGTGTCGATTCAGAAGACATAAAACCCAAAAAAGAGAGGCTCAAGTTCCGGAGTGATCGTTTTGACTATTTGAGGCAAGGGATTTCTAAATCTTGTTAAGTGTATGAAGATGCGTGTATTCCGTGTGTATATGTTTGGGAGAGTAACGGAATGGGATGATGGGTTGACTTGTCCACATGGATTATTAAATGAGAAAAAAACGATAAAAAAGGCATGTGATTAACTATTTATGTGTGATGTGTTGAGAAAGGTTGAGGCTTGTTGAATCATGTCGAGGTGTGACTTCATGTTGTGTGGTTGTGAACTGTGTGATGTTATGAAAATGGTCATCTCCTCATATTGCGTGAATTTTTCATATGCAATTATTCTGAGGTATTGTTTGTGACAAGTGTATGGCATTGAAAAGAAGGGAAGTAATTTAAGAGGATGTACCATTTGAGGGAGGGTTTTCTTCAAGTAATCGCGCGCGCCGAGGATACTTTATTTCGAGGTAGGGAAGTATCGCGCACCGCGATGGTTACCTGATAGAGGGTCGTGTGTGCGCCGCAGACAGATGCATGGACAGATATGTCCCCATGGGATCCCGGATTGAGGGACAGTGTGGTGTGTATCACTAGGTCAGACATGAATCATTCTATTGGACATTGCATTCCATTACATGCACAAGTATCATTAGTGAACTTGATATCGTGTTTGCTGATCTTCTGATTTACCTTCTGTGAACTGTGATTGAGCAATATTGAGCTGTTATTGAGGATATGTAATTTGTTGAAGTATTGTGTTGAGGATATGTAATGTGTCCAAGTGTGTTGTTGAGACTACATACTATGTAAAACTGGGAGTGTAGGTTGGGTTGATTTTTAATGCAGGGTAGTTGTGGAGGGTTCGATTGGGGGTGGTAGAGTTCCGTATTTTCATCCTTAGCTTGTGTTTTAGGGTTTTTACTGTTGCGTACAGTGTGTGGTTGGTACTCTACCCTTGCTTCTACAAATTTTTGTAGTTATGGAGCTTGGATTTTTTGTTGGTACTTGCAGTCTCTTCTTTCCAAGGCTTCTGGAGATTTGTCAGGGTTGGTTCCATCACAGCAGGACTTTCTTCTCTTATTATGATCTGTTCTATTCTAGGAAAAAGTCATTTGAGACTTGAGTTTTTCTTTTGATCAATTGTACTACTTAGAGGCTTGTAAACGTGATACCAGGTTTTGGAGTTTTATAAGGTTACTTATATTTATTCCGCACTTTATTGTAATGATTGAGTTTTAGACTGACTTGTCTTGGTAGGATAAGATGAGTGCCATCACACCCATTTTTGGATCGTGACATCAAGATTCTCTAAAAGTGTGCAAATATATATTTACTAATATTATAATGCATATTCAGAAGGTAAATATATGACATCTTCAAAATTTTTAGTTCACGTAGTTTAATATACTAGGTTAGTCATCACTTGTTGAAAAAAATGAAGAATCATCAAATAAGTTTAATTCCCACCTCTCTAAAATAGAATTGAAAAAATAGAAAAGAAATTCCATGAATTCTGTTAATATATTATGAAAGTGATATTGACAATTTTTAATTTCTTCACTCAATTACATCTAATTTATATTTATATATATATAATTCATCATTTTAAAAGAGTTATTCATAAAATTATGTTAGAAATAAATGAAAAATAGATATAAGAAAAATAAAGAATGTGCCTAATAAATTTAAACAAAAATAAATAAGAAAAAAATGACATAAAAGAAAAACAAATAATGAAAAAGAGAGGATAATCCAAGCCCAAAAGTTGAGCCCAATCCAATCATTAAAAAGGGTTTAAAAAAAGTAAAAATTTAAGGAATCTCATAGTGTAATATAATAATTACAATGTGTCCCGACTAATTTAGTATTTACTAATAATCCCTTAAAACTGTCGTCGCGTGATACATTAGTACGTTGTGATACATGGTCAATGATACACAGTAATTTAATAACTGTTAAGATTAAAAGGGGGGGGAATGGAACATTTAAGTTTGTTATTTAATTCAGCTTAAATTATGGTAACAGATCATGAAGAAACAATAATTCAGCACATAATTGAATAAAACTTTCAAATTTTGAAAATTCAAGATTATATCATCTAGGTTGAAGACATTTTTATGAACATCCAGTTCAGAGTCGAAAAATACAAATTTGATTATTGTTATTGTGGATGATACAATACATCAATTTTGATGAGACATTCAGGAATTTGGGTGAAACGAATTACAGTATGAAAGTTACTAAAATCGACGATCGTGTTGGAGATTCAATTTCGTATTTCTAATTCTCAACGCAGCAATTGTAGCCGAGTTGGATTATCGAGATCAAGAAAAGATATTTAAAAATTCGTTACATTGTGAAGGTAACTCCTCTCCGATGAAGGGTTAAGAACGATATGAGTTGTTAAACTATTTAGACTAAAAAAAATGATGTGCCCCCCCCCCCAAGATTTTCATGTATCCATTATTATTGACACAATTGAAAAAAGGGAAATGGTGGTTACTTACCTAATTTGCTGGAACATGTGGAGAAATTACATGTGTAGAAGGCACAACACATGGACAGAGGCTTTGACTATGGTTGAATCTAGTTATTTGATTCGTATGAAATTCAGAATGAGGTACAAATGTTTATAATCAATTAGATTAGTCTAGATGTGAAGACAAGTCAGTATATAAGGATAAGCAACACTTGTAGATGTGATAAAGAAATATAAGGATAAAGAACAAACTTCAATTGTAAAGTAAGAGATCTGATCAACAAAGGGTATGATAGTGTTTGCAATATATATATATATATATAATTGAAAAAGTAAGAGATATGATCAACAAAGGTAGGATAGTGTTTGCAATATATATAGATTCTATTATGTATATATATATATATATATATACATACATACATAAATTGCTGTTCAAAAACTATACATGAAACTTTAAATTTTTTATGGAAAACTGTACATGAATCATTGTTCGTTGATATTTAATTTATTATCTGTTTTTTTTTTTAATCTAGATTCACTATTTCGTTCAGTTAATTGACACATTGAATTATATTTTGATACTTGTAATATGCTACTACTGGATTATAGTAAGGGACTATATCAATTTAAAAAAACATTGCCAAAAGTTCTTATACATGCAAAAATAATTTCTTTCAAAATGGTAGATACTTTGTGTAATTCATTGTTGATTACTTTAAACATTACTGTTGAATATACTTCAGATGATGTAATTTCTATAAGTATAATTATGCTAAAAAAATGTACGAACAAAACTATGTGTTGGTATGCTTTTCAGGAACAAATGTGGTTGGACTATGACGGCGTTCCTGCAGGGCAAAAAATCTGATATTTTCATTGTGTATAAGTTTCATAGTGAATATATGTGTCCAATGAGGGAGAGAAGAGAGTATTAACCAGTCCAGCAACAGTCGAATTTGTAAGTGGAGGTACTAGTCCAAAAATTGGGTCAATCATAAAACGAATTATACTCCGAAAAGATATATGATGATAAGAGAATATATGAAGTTCAAATATCTTACCAGAAGCATGGTGTGCTAAAGAACATGCATCTCCATGATTAGGGGAAACCATCTGACAGGATATAGATGGTGCAGCGGATACATACACATGTTTAAAAATTATTTATCCCAAAATTCTTAATGAGAATGCAGAAGACTGAGGAGGATGAATTTATGTATATGTTCGTCGCCTTTACCCCCTCCCAGCTCGGCTCATTCTGACTTGCCCTCCTGCTCCCGCCCCGTCTATCCATTACCTTTCCCCTCCCCTTTTACTTGGCCTACCTGTCTCTCTCACTCTCCCCCCCCTTCCCGACCTCCCTCTGAGCACTTTCTGTCCGGCACCAACCGCTTTCTCCCCCCCCCCCCTGCCTAACCTTTCCGTATTTCCACTACCACCCGTCCGCCATTTCTAATTTCCTTTGTAGTTCCCCCTATTCGTCCTCCTCCCACTTCGCATCCGTTACATTCCCTCGTTTCCTGGGCTCCCACCTCACCTCAACCCCCACTAGGACTTCTTAACCTTTTCCCCCGCCAACTTATCTCCCTTTATCACCACCCTTCTCTGCTTCTTCCGTCCTTTAAGACCATTCATTAGGGATTTAATTGCTGGCATACCAATAGGTGTGTGGATGGGCACATTGGAGGGAGCTTACAAAGGGACATTTGTATCCGCAGGCACATTTAATGGCGCAATATTTTTTTATAGTTTGTGATGTGTTTTGTATATGTTTATGTATCAAATTATATAATGTGTGAGTGTAATCAAGTTTTATATTTCCATTGGCATATGATATTGTTGACACCGAAAATGATTGTTCATGGACTGGTGTTTGAAACAATTAAAAATGAGTTGGCGAGAGAAAAAGATACAGTGTGTTGTTCAGTAGAATGAGAGATCAGGAAGAGTGTGAGGATTGGGTTCCCAAATGTTACCTCATTATGTATGCATCTGGCATTTTTGAAAGAACGTATGTGCGAAAACCTTCAAACGGGGCAGAAGGCCATAAGTTGATGTATTCTACTTATATGCGGCCAAGGGCATATAGAAAAGGAAGATTTTGATAAGTTGATGGCTAAGGTTGATAGAATTGATCACAGGGTTAGGAGTACCTTTGAAGAGATGCAGGTTAGGAAAAGTGTCAGAGTTCAGTGCAACAGTAAACAGAGTAAACAGAGTAAGGGTAGAATGATGACTTGCAGAATGTATCACTGATGGTTTGTTGAAGCACGTCATTTTAACTATATTAGGAATTCTTGGAAGAAGAGAAGTTAGAAATTATTTTTGGTTCTTGGCATGCAAAAAACAGAGAGTAGCCTCTATACAAAGGACACATTAGAGAGAAAAATTGAGGAATTGTTGATTATAAATGCAGATAAAAGCGCAAAATATGGAAGGTATGGTATAATTATAATACTTTATAGTATATATCTAAACTAGTGAAACTTAGCCGGCTTGCGCGGATAAACACAAAATGTTAGTTAAAATATGCTAAATCATTAATTTTTTGAAATAGTTAATTAGTAAATATATTTTCTAAAGATTCTTTATAGTCTTTAATCTAAAATATAGCAAATTTTAAGTCTTAATTAAGTTTATTATTAGTACTTAAAATTTATATCTTTTGTATTTGAAATCGCTTAAGAATTTGAAATTATAAAAAAAAATCCTAAATTTTATTCTCTTTATTTAATGAAGAAAAGTAATTTAATGTAATAAGTTGAACTCTTTATGAATTTAATTTAATTTAATAATATAATAAGTTTAAGGTAAATTATAAGGTTTTTCTCATATTTATTCTGTTCCTTTCAAAAGTATTATTTACTTTCCTTTAGTAATGAATTTTTTTTTTCATATTTCCGAAATAGTAGATTATGAACTGTTTGTAAATCATTTTCATATCTTGCTTAATTTTTACTACGATTATAATATACTGCCTATTATTATATAAAAATGAATAGATTGAAGATAAAACAATCTCAATTAGTAAATAATATTAAAGTATTCAAATAAATTAAACCAAATTATATTATAGTATAAACTAAAAATACAACTTTAAAAACTTACCTATATTTTAGTTAACAATTTCTAAAATGATCAAAGGTAAACATAAATAAAAAATTGTGAATTTCCATCCTCAAAATTTGAATTCATATTCAAAATAAAAAATATATACAATGTTGAAACCATTTAAAAACCTTAAACAGATAATAAACAAAACGAGTTCAAGTCTTCCAAAGTAAAATTAATATCCTGAAATTTCAAAATTATTTAGTGTAGGTATAAATTATAATTAGATAAATTAATCAAAGAATCCTTCTGGGAGTACCAAGAAACTTAAACTAAATTAAAATTTAAACAAATAAACAAAATAATCTTTGTAGGAATACCAAAGAAAATTCTCCTACCTCTAATATTCAATTTGTACACACTCTCAATGTTCACTACACCATTTGAAGATTTAATGGACATAAACATTAATGTAGGGTCCTTTCCTTGTGAGTGTATGAAAGTTGTAAATTAAATATTGTCATATGTTCCTCTTCTCTTCCATTATAAATAGTAAATATTATTTTTTTAAAAATGCGCAAAATTAATAAGTACACTAAATCCTCATAATGAGGAAAAAAGCATAAAAAAAAAAAAGAACAAAAAAAATATTGTAAATAAAAGGACATCAAACAAAACTGAAATAAAAAGAGTAAATGAGTGAAATATTGATCATCAAAATTGAATTTGAAATTCCAAAACTGTCATATACTTCTTGTCCACACTGTGAAGTGTTAACAATAGAAGTTAGTACAAAGAATTATTATATATATATATATATATATATATATATATATATATAGATATATATATAAATTATATTATATATATAAAATGAGACATAATCAAAGTGATGTACCTTGGTACTCAAAAATTACATATTGTTCCATTGAAATTTGAATTCCAAAAATTGTCAAAATGCTTCATCTTATCTTCCACCTTGTAAAAAGTTTAGTAACAGATAATATTATATATTATAAAATTTAGAAATAACCAAAGTGATGACTTGATATTATAAATATTGATAAAGAAAGGGAAAAAATAAATAAAAAATTCTTAGCATTGGTGAAGATGACATGGTTTTAGTATTTTGATAGTAATCCATTAAATTCTTAACTATGAAATAAAATAAAATTAAAAAAGAGTAGTAATGGAGTTAATCAATACCTACCCAATTGTAACTTATTATTGGTATTCGTGTCTTAATTATAATTTTTAGGAATACTTTTATGAAGGAATAGGGGAAAGGTTAAAATATTTAAAGGGGATAAATTGTAACTTATATTATACCTAAAATAATACCAGGTATTAATGGAGAATTAAAGAGCATAATGAATAGAGGATATGTATTTCAATTTTAAATCGAATTACAAGATAAAATTAGAGAAAAAAACGCTTTAAAAAGAGATAAAATAAAATATCTATAAAATTCAATGCTGGGCCATGAGGGGTGCCACATAGACTGTCATATCCAGATTGATATATATATATATAGATTCATTTTATTATTATGCAGGGTGAGTTTTTAGTTTGAACATGAATTTGTTTTTTAAAAAATTATATATTTAAATTTTTTAATGTACACAGGTTGTTTCCATCATCTGAATTTATTTTTTTTGATTTATGAAACTGGAAGAAGATACATTGTTGTCTTGAGCGGAAAGTATGTTCTTGTGAGTGAGTTCAACTAGATGAGATTACCTTGTGCCACTGCAATCGCTGGTATTGAAAAAAAAAACGAATGTCACAGATATGATTCCGTATTGCTCTGATTTGCGACAAGCCTGATGCATGGCAAAAAACATATGAAATTTCAATGTACAATGCCAGAAAAGGCCAGATTGGTAAGATCCTAATTAATGTGGTAGCTGAAATTGTGTATCCACCAATACAGAAGATCATCTGGTACGACCAAGAGAAAAAGGAAGAAGGAAAAGAATGCAGATGAAAAAAATTTCGGTTGAAAAAAAAAATGTTTGTGGACCATGGTGGACACGGACACAACAGAAGACTTATACTTTTTCCAAAAGAGAGTGAATGAGTGTAATATTTCTAAGATATCAATATTTTTTGAATAAATTTATTACATTAAACATTTTATCATTTTCAGTATTCATTTCAGTTGGCAATTTAAAACTTTGATTTGATAAATAAACTTATAAATAAACTGTGTTAATGTAATTTTAAGTTGTGCTCTTAATTATAAATACTTGTATTTTGGTTTGTGGAAAAATATATTTGTTTAAAAATATTTTTTTTTATATAAATAATTTCTTAAGTGACACTATGAGATATAAATTCAAGAATTATTAGGTAACATATTCGTACATGATACATATGTTTAGCATGATCATGTAATTTTTATTCAAAAAAATAAATGTGTGTTTGGTAAGTAGTACACATTATACATGTGCTTTATCCAATGTATCCTTGCATTTAATTATTTTTAAAAAAAAAAACACTTATTGAGGTTACAGTGTACTTTACAATGACTATAAATCATGTATCATGTGATTTATATTATTTAACTTGTGTAATGCTTTTTTTGACATGCGTTACTTGAAATATACAGTAAATAACTTTACTTTTACAAAACTATCGCACTTTATACAATTGTGCTATTCATTATAACTAAGTATCATGTAAAATTTAGTTTTCAAATAAACTATTTCATTCTATGTTTAATTAAAAAACTTGTGACTAAACGTTATTAAAACCTTGGTGAGCTATAATAAGCTGAAGTTTATGGTTTCTAGGCAAAAATTACTGGTTCAATAATTAACAACAAAAATATTCAAGAAATTGACCAAAATAAAAAAAGATAACATTAAAAACATTCAAACAATACTTGTTCAATAAGTAATCAAACAAGAAATATACATTTAAAACATGTTTAATCATTAAATGTACACTATGTGAACCAGATCTTTTTTGGTGGTGGTGTGACTATGCCCCTAGAGTTGGTTGCTCATCATTGTAACAACGTATCACACTTAGCCTTTCGCTTCATACTCCACAACATGCTCCATTATCTTTGCGTAGGTATTCAGGACTAAACTAGCATAGATATATGATTGGTCATCATATACTCGACAAATGCAGTAGTAACATATAACCACAGTATTTACAAAAAAAGATCAGAAATAAATTAAAAACTTAATGAGAATGATTAAGGACAAACAAAAAATTCGTGATACTAAGTGCTATCCAATTCTGTTTAGCAAATTGTCTTGGTGCAATTCAATCAATTAAGGGAACTTGAGGCTCCAAAGTGATCAGTAATTGTCTTTGTTTCATTGACAATCACCAAATGTTGTAAGCGCTCAGTTTCTCCAAGAATTCACTGTCCAGTAGGTAAGAAGAAGAGAACGCATTTTAGACAACATTTTTTATCTAATAGGAATGCGTTTTTCTGTGCCCATATTGATGCGTCAAAAAAAACTCTATCACCCTGTTTTTCAAATCAACAAACTGCCCGCCACCACAATGCAATCGATCGCAGGTTTAATCAGGATGTAGAACTCATCGACAATTCCCATGGTACAAGTAGCTGGGGATTTCAAAAACCTTTGATTGATGTTAATTATTGATTTCTCATATACAGATACAAACTTGAAAGCGGATCAAAAATGTTTCTTTTTTTTGTGTACAAGACTTATCATTTCATCATCGTCCATGTAATACCTATCGAACCATTTTTACATGTGCCATGAAACAAGCAGTGGATTATTGTGTTACTTATTGCTCCATGCTGCAAAGTTTAATTTTTTACGAAGGTAGTGAGAAATCACATCGATGTGATATAACCAAAATGAAAAAATAATAAGAAATTATATACATACGACTAAACAATATAGAACAATATAATTATTAAATATTGACATAAATGTTTTAATGTATCATGTATTATTAATTAAGGTGTAGTTTAAGGAATTTTACCTCATCAATCCAACATTTGTTTGGCTGGTGTGTGTGATGTGCTTGACATGACATAAAACCAATCTTGTTCATTGGAAAAAGCAAAAAACAAAGTCCATCATCGTAAATCCAAAAGAAGAAGATTTGATTGTATTATTCGTCAAATGGGTTCCTGAATAAGATATATAAGTTTGGTGTATGTACATGATACAGAACAGTGATTAATTATAATTTTTGTAAAACAAAGTATTCCATGAATTGTATATAAAAAATAATTCCCCCAAACACTTGGCCCCCCCCCCCACAAACTAATGTATAAAAATTACTTATTGTTATGGATTTTTAGGAGACCCCTTGAAAACCAAATTATTATAATCCTCAATAGTTTTGGCGAAAATGAATAGTAAGCCACATATTCGAACGGAAAAATGAAATCGAGCCATATCCTTCATTTTTTTCTTTTCCCTATCGCTTGACCCAAAAGATGAGTACAATATGGAGATTGACATTTTCTCGAAGGCATCTATTTCTATGCGAGGAGTGTGAATCGGGTGTCTAACTTCAATCTTCAGTTATTGGAAGTCAGTGGGTATATGACTGTCGGTGACAAGTACTGACTCTAGTATATTCTGTGAATGGTACAGAATATATGGTCTAGCTTAGTAGGATCTTTCCCCAAATCTTTGATAAGTGCATCTATGCTGCTTGAGTGTGGCGATATTGTTGTGAATGAGGACGGATTTTGTCCTGTATATATGATTTGTAAGATTTCTTAAAATAAAATTTGCGTGTAATAAAATTGGTGTCATAAAGCAAAATGAAAAACCTACCGATGCATCCATTGTTAATTGATCGGGCCCCAAAAAGTGAGGAGTTGATGTGGAAAATTGTCAATCAACATCTTGCTCCATGATATGTTCATTAAATTTTTGGTGAGATTAATGTGAAGTCACCAATCCTTGAATATCGTTTTAAATAAAAATTGTTATATAACTTGTGCTGATACGTAACAGTGATTATATCGCATGATACAATAATATTGAGTATATGTGCATGAGACATGAAATAAATAATGAAAAATCTTATACAATGAACATAAACAGTTACAGTTGGAGTACATTGCATTGTTATTCCACCCTCGTTGAGAGAAAACCAACACATCATCAATAAACATCCCCTGCATCGTCGATGAGCTTGATGTTCACCATAGTACCAGAAAACACAAAACACTATCCTCACTACACACCAATACAGAAAGATCAATCCGTTTTTGCGGAGATGTTTGTTTCTCAGACTGAAAATATGCTGTCATTAGACTCAACATTGATATTTTCCTTGCCTCAGATTGCATCAACTGGGAGTGGTTTTCCTGTTCAATATATCAGTTTCTCAATTCTTGTCAAACCTATAAATTTTAAATACCATTTAGGATAAAAAATAAATTATTATTTGATTAAAATATCAAAATAATTTACTTACTTAAGTGTTCAAATGAGTCCTTTTAACTCTTCATTATGGAATTACATAACATTGACTTCTGAGGAATTTGCAGAACAGGTACATCGCAGTCGGGGTTCGAAAGACACATCGGGAAGAACCATTGTACATCAAAAAGCCGGGTCGGAGACCACGTCTGGAAACAGAATCATGACATCAAGTCAAATTGGGAGGCAGATCTGACATAGAAACGTGGTTATCATACTCATCGGGTGTGGGGACAATTTGATTGATCAGGCTAACTCGGTTCTGATACTATTTTTTGTATAATCACTTTTTTCTTGTTTTTGATGGTGATGGAGGAGATGTATCAGAAAATCTAGAAGATCTCCCTCAAAACCTTGTTTCGGGAGGTTTGGGTTTGGTTGGGAAAATTATCAAAATCATCTTCCTCATTTGGTTGTACTAAGGTGTGTGAAGAAAGAAGCAGAAGAGCATGTTCAATTCAACACGGTCAAAAGCTTCCATTCTTATGTGGTGGGACAAGGTTGAACTGCATTCTGACTTGTATCACAACACAATAAAATAATTTTAAATATTAATACAATATAAAACATTAAATAATTAAGACAAATCACAATGATCACAAGACTAAATAACGATATTAAATCGACAAACTAAAATAGTTTATTCTAATAGTAAAATGATTCAAATTTTATCTCTTGACAAATGGTAGACATAAGCATTTCAAACTTGCCTTATCAGACCACAAAACTCTCCAATGCCACGTTCTAGGAAGTGGACATTTGTTCTTCACAGCAAGTTCAGAATTTAACGGGATGCACATTCATATATCGATACGTTAAAGTGCCATACGATATTCAATATATCGATACAATTTTTTGCTAACATCAAAATCCGTCTTGTCTAGGAACCAATGAGTTTTGGGAATGATAGTTGACCCCCAAGGATAATCTTGATATCTACCATCTTCAACCATTAGAAAATCCACACAATGGATATAGTTATATTATCTAGAGTAGCCAATGACGAAGTATGAGAATAAACAACAATATGAAATTTAACAGTGATCCTGATCGTTCCCCAGGTAGTCACTTTAAACGTTGAACAATTGATAATTTGGTTAACACTACTACTCAATTAGGAAAATACTTTTAAAAAGCATTTACAATCAGTTGATTCTGGGTATGAAAAATCATTGGTATTGCATTGACTTTAAGGTCAGTTTAATCTTGCAATTCATCTATACCAATGTTAAGATACACCGTTTGAATGTCTTAATATGCAACAATTAGGGTTGCTTGTTTCCAACTCTAACAACACAAGCCACTTTGTAATTTGACCTGAAAATTACATTAGTCATATCTTAAAAGGGTCCAAAATTGTATCCCTAAAAAAGTTGATTACATTCTCCCCAATATATTTTTCAAAGTCCTTAGAAAAGTGTGGTTAAAACTGACACGCAAACCTTATGGGAAAGGTTCGTATATTTTTTATCTTGTACTTGAGTGGCTGGCAATTTGAAGAATAATACAACTTTTAACGATTATGAGATAAATACTAAATAAACAACTAATACTAAATAAAACTCATACCTTATGACATGGATATAGTTTTCAAAAATTCAGTATGAGCATAAAAAACTATGATACACATCTATTCGTGTATCAATCCATTCCAGTAAAACACTATAACACACTGAGTCAATATGTATTAAACTTATTGTCTAGATACATGATATTAGGTTTCAAAAAATTCATACTACATAAAAAATATATGATAACATCTAATTCATGTATCAATGCCATTACTAAACCAAGTTATAACACACTGAGTCGAATGTAATTAAACTTATTGTCTGATACATGATAAACAGTTTTCAAAAAAATTCATACTACATAAAAAACATATGATTACCCATCTAATTCATGTATCACTGATTCCACTAACACACAAACACACTGAGTCTATATGTATTAAACTGCTTATTGTCTGATAACCAGATATCAGTTTTCAAAAATTCATATACATAAAAAAATATATGATAACATCTAATTTCATGTTATCAATGACGACGAAAAAAAATTATAATAAAATGAGTCGTATGTATTAAAAATATGTCTGATTCATGGATAACAGTTTTTCAAAAATTCATAGTACATAAAAACCAATATGATACACACTAATTTCAGTATCAATGCATCGAATCATAAAAACCCACTGTAAAACACTGAGTCGCCTATGATAACACTTATTGTCCGATACATGATAACAATTTTCAAAAACTCGTGATACCATAGAAAAATCATGACACAATTTAATTCATGTATCATAAAAAAATTAAAGAAACACTGTAATACACTATGAGATTCCTTAAATTATACTAATTTTAACAACCAATTTTAAAACAAGTATATAAAAAAGGAAATACCCGAAGCAATATCGGCCCTGACCAATAATGGTTGCTGTGATTTTTCTCTTTTTTGGGGGTTTTTGTATTTGTAGCAACCTTTGATTTAGATGATTCCCCAATATCTTTGTTTGAATCCTTCCGCGCCATTTTAATAGGAGTCATGTAAAAGGACTTTTCTATTTGCTTCCAATTTTCATCGTCTGAATCATAAATCTTCCTGTTCGTAAAAGGATCCATTAATATGATGTAATAGAACGATGAACTAGAAGAAAAAAAGAAGAAAATAAGAACGGATGATGGAGTAAGAAGAAGAAGAAAAACCAGAGACGGATGACGGAGTAAGAAGAAGAAGAAGAACCAGAGAACAATGGTCCAATTTTCAGAAATTTTAGATTTTTGAATTTTGAAATTCAAAATTGCATATTAAATATTGTGAAACGTGGTTAATTAATGTAAATAATTCAAAATATTTAAAAAGTGATTCAGAAGATTGAGGTTTTAGTGGAGAAAAAATAGGATGATATTGGGGGGAAGTGTGTTGTTCTAGGAGAGGAAGGATTGTATGTCTAAATTTTATTTAAAATTAAAAAAAGAAATTTTGTAATATTCTTTTTTTAAAAAAAAGGGAAAATTAGAGAATACTAAACTTATAGTTGTGAATTTAAGTTATTTTTCCAAAAAAGAAGGCGAGAATTGCTGCACATGAAATTTGAACCCACGACGCAAAAGCCACTATTGAACCCATTATGCATTGAGTACAACATGTACTTCTCACTTATTTTCAAGGGATTGATTTTAATACATATACACATAAAATCAGAATTTGACCCTATTTATATAGTGTCAATTTTCGTCCAAGGAAATTCGGATAAACCCTTTAGACACAACCTAGGTCCAGCCCGATATATATATATACATATTCTTGGAAGTACAAGGTAAACTCTATCAAAAGGATGACATAACAAGTTATATTAAGAATTTTTTAAAAAATTGTTGAGTTACCTCCTTGAAATTAGGAGAGAAATCTTAATTAAAAAAAAAATACTTTGTTTAATGAAAATCAAGCCTACCCACATTTTTTTACATATAATAAAAAGTTATTTCAAGGTGAATAATAATGATAGTAATTTTTTTTCTTATTTCGCTCTTTCTCATTCCTCGCATTACCCTAATTCGAGCCGCCTTCATCATCCAAATAATTTTTCTTAAAATGATAGAAAGATTATTAAATTCAACGATCTACATGTTCAAAGATTATTTTTGATAGATTCAATTAATTTTCTCTTCTGCCTTTTTGTCACTCAGTCAATTGAAAAAGAATATTTTTTTCCTTATTCTAGCAAAAGATCAAATGTAAAAAACATATGCAAGTTTGATTAAATAGTTGAAATTAACATAAATTTATGTCCCTTCAAAAACATGTAATAAAAGCTGAAACGATATAAAGAGCAACATAAAATTATTGACCCCCCTTTGAATAAACATAAACTCTCTATGGTGAAAACTAATCGAATGTATGACATATACTTTATAGCAAGAACAAAAATAAAGAATCTGATTTGATTTTTCATTTACACGCAAAACTCATTTAATTAACTAGTAAAATTACATAAACAATTATAGAATGGACTTATAATCACAGGGAAAAGAGAAATTTCATATTCACTAGACAAAAGATGAATCTAATAAGAGGTCAATTTTAAAACAAGAACAAGAATCATATGGATTAAAATTTCCTTTGAAAAGAAAATCACAAAAAAACTTACTTAAATAAGAAAACCAAAAATAATTTTATATATAGATTTGTAGAAACTTTACCTTCATAGTCACAAGACTTCAACAAACCAATCATTTTAGTTGCATTCTCTTTGACATGATCAATTAACATCACGTAAAATTCGTCAATTATATCACAACAAGTAGTTGTCATTGAGCTATTTGCTTCAACAATTTGAGAAGATGAAATACAAAAAATTGATTTGCTATATAGAAGATTAAGTTTAACAGAGAAACACTTCGCCCTTTTGGCGGCGTTATATAGTACTTAGTGTGGACAGTAAATATGTTTAAATAGCGTTATAATTCTTATATTATATGTTTATTTCATGTTTGGTCCCTACATAATTTGATTAAGTGTAATTAACCTTCCATTAATATAAATATGTGATTTTCATCCTTCAAACTCATAAAAATTAAAAACTTGACAGAGTCATTTATTTTAATAATATAAGGACTTCATTCAATCAAAAAATATTGAAAAAGGTAAAGTTATAAAATTCATTCTAAAATACTAATTCAGGACTTCGAAGCAAGAAGATGATGACGAAAATTGACAAATGACCATTTACGCATTTATACTTGGTTCATATATTTAACTATCATTAATTTGATGAATTAATGAATTACATTGAATTTTAGATTATTTTTAAGGCTTAATGGGACGCATTTATAGCAATTATACATGGGATCAAAAACTGTGAAATATACATATAACTCAAGGGTCAATCTCCACAAATAATATTTGTGTAATACCAAATCATTTTTATTTGACTTAATGTAGTTATTGTTTTCTTTCTTTAATAAAGGAAAGGTATAATTTGACCTCTTTATTTTTTTTCTTTCACAAGTTTAGTATGAAGGGCGATGTTTTCTTTGAAAAAAATAGTTTTCGGTATTAATTTTCATAAATTGAGTGTCCAAAGAAACTTTCGATTATAAGAAAAAATAACTTTTGAAAGATCCAAAATTTCAAAGATCATGGTCATACCTATTCTAATTCACCAATAGGTACGTCAACCCTCCATCCAAAGGAAAACTAAAATGATGCCTTGATGTAATTAAACACATAAGTTAAAGTCTTAACCCCATCTTTCAAATATATAAAAAATGTGTAAAATAACAAAATACACCAAAAATAAGTGTTATCAGTACAAAAACATCTAATTGAATACAATCGTCTCAAAATTTTAACTTTGTCTAAAATAAAAAGTCATGAAAGTAAAGATATATGAAGTATGACATCCTTTTGAATGTCAACTAACTCACCAAAGCTCCCAAAGAAGTATTGTCTTGAATGAAATATCAACAAGGCCGCAAGTGTTAGGATATTCATAAAAAGATGCAACAAAATAGTATAAGTAAGACAATGCATGTACTTATTAAGCGTCGTAGGCTGATTTAGATAAAGTTAGAGATAGCCATATCATAAGAAGTATGAATTGTACCAAGACTAGTTCAATTCATTACATGTCATGATCCGAAATCGAACTTTGAGCGATTAATATACCAAAAGATACAACTATACGGAAGCAATAAGAAGAAAAGGAGAGGTTTGTTGCATGAATATGTATAAAATAATATACAAAAAGGAGTATGAAAGTGATCGAGAAAGAAAAATTATATACAAGAACCAACTCCAAACATAGTATCACCAGCACAAGAGCGTCTAAACACAAAATATTCTATATATATAAAATTTGTCTAATAAAAACAAAATACACAGACAATAACAAAATAGAAAAAACAACAATCTCTGAAAATCAAAAGCTCACTACAATCCAGATCATCATCAACAACATAATATTTGAACTTAGCGAGGTTAGCTTCTACTAAGAGCTCCATCACAAAAAAAAGAAGTGTAGTATGAGTATCAAAATATGAATTACTAAGAAGGCATCATATGTCGATTGAGTTCAATAAAAACTATATAAACAAAGAGACACAATAGTGCTAACACTACATCTTAGCAGCTAATGAGAGATACATCGACCATGATAGTGAAGATAATAACAATAAGCACATAGCAACTAATACAAGACAATCATGATCAAATAGATAACATGATGATACAATGCAATTGTGGACCGTGCATAAAAATAGAATTAAAAGCTCGGACATACGCAAAAAATCACACAATCATACCAAACCAATCAAAGCGGATAAACTTAAGTTTCAATCCACATGGAAAAACTCTAAGAATCATATATTGTCAACCAAGACTAAGTCTAATATTAATCAAAGGCTTAACGACTAAAAACAACTAAGCTAAAAACATGTAAGTGGCAAAAATGAAACTAAGAATGATAAAAATCTAGAACCTCATCCTTAAAGTTTTCTAATGATCAATCCTATTCAATTTATATAGAATCCACTAGCCCAAGTTAAAAAAGGAGAAAATTATAACCTATTTCAAGAAACTACACACGAATCCCTACTCGGGTGCTTTTTCTGTATGAAGAGCCTCAGAACACAGTCACACTATCAAAAACAAAATATGGACATTAATATGGGACAAACTATATATACCCATATTGATGTTTAAAAATTCAAACTTGAAATCGGGTTAAAAATTGATTCTCAAAGTTCAACAACAAAACGAAAATAGAACTCTATTAAGCAAAAATCTGTGTAGATATAGTAACTATAGATTGTGTAAACAATAAAACGAAAAAAGAACTCTATTAAGCAAAAATCTGTGTAAATATAATAACTATATATTCAATCTCATGAATATATGTTGTTTCTGGAATGAGAGTAAGAGAATAGGGCATTATATGAGGATTAGAAGAACCACACACTTCAAATCCTTCCACAATCAAATGTATGGCATTTAAGTAGAGAATGGTAGAATATCGGCCTATTATCCACTGAGTTTCAAACTGTGTGCCAACATACCCTTAAGGATTTCTTGGTTATTAAAAAAAAGGGCATTTTTTTTCTTTTTCTTGAGTAAAACAATATATCTATTAGTAATACACAAAAGTATGTAAAAATTACAACGAAGACCAGGAGCGAATGTGGACTATCCACGCCACTAAAAGAAGGACATCAAAGAATAAGTCTATCCTATTCAACCTAAAAGGCCGGAGAGCACAACTCCAGTTTACAACTATCTACACTATGAGGAAAGAAGACATGTCTAGTATCCAAGAGGTAGAGGGCAGCGAAGAACAAAATAATGAACCTCAATTGGGTCGTGGACATTGAATAAAACAACAACCTGCTCAATATGCGATTATGTTGCTAATACCATCTAAAAATTGGTTCCTTCGACTAGTTCATCTACTACAATGCATACCTCAGCTACGCCTTACCCAATAATACATATGTGAATTAGAACATATTTTCTTTGTGATACCGAAAACAAATCCAAAAAATACATGTATAGCAAAAAATACATATTTAATTTTTCTATAGAACAAAATTATGCAAAGTGTAGCTATAGCATACAAATGTGATTTTTATGTTAGCTATATGTGAAAGTTATACATACTAGAATGTCACCCAGAATTAAGTCAATGGGCCACCCAGAATGATACCTCAAACTTATTAGTATAAAAGTAGCCGAAAAGTACATACAATCATGAAATAAATATTTTCCTTCCATTTAAATCATAAAGTCTCAAGAGCTTCCAAATTCGTATAACTCATTTTGACCATTTACAAGGCTATATCAAAGATAAGCGACCAAATGCAACTACCATGCTCAAATATCATCAGAAATCTCAAACCTCATTATCAAAACCACAACACAAAAGACACACATTTAGCTAAATCCCATCACGACACAGATGTACTAACACGGAACTCTAGCTAGTCCAAGTTCACAACCTTGGGTTCAATAATCGATATTAACACAATTTATAAGGTAAGAAATACCACAGTAGCAACCAAAAATTCAAACCAAGAAAAACACGTGTTAAAATAAGTTTCACACCCCGTAGAAGCCATTTCTAAGGATACTAAATGATACCATCACCAAGGATCAACCTAAACTAAGACCTTCCGCCTAAAACTACACTAAGTAACCCAGAAATGGTCATAAATCGACTAAGGAACAAGTAAGCCTAAGCTAACCCTAAATTCCAATCTAACATACTATACTACTCAATATATAATCAATCTAAATGAGACTAGTCTAAGGAAAGAGAAATCATAACCTACCTCGAGATCAAAGTTGAACCTCTAATTCAGTGTTTTTCCCTTCTGAAGGACCTTTGAATGGTTCCAAGCTATCAACAATGCAATGGGAACACAAAAACAACCACAATAATACTCATAATAAGAATTTGAAAACAGAAATATAACCTTAATTACACAATCTGGGAACTATATACGAAGTCATAAAAATGACTCTGTCATGAGTTCTCAAATTGTCCAAGGAAGTTGTGCCCCAAAATGGCCATAATCCAAGCCACCATTGAGAAAATACCGCCCCTCCAATATTAAGCTCAACAAGGATAAAATATGGAGAATTAAAGAGGAAATTGATAGAATTACCAAGGTCAGCGGAAGATTCAATGACCCCAAAATGTGGCCACGCAATTCCTCGCAACCCACTAAGAATCACTCAACTCCACCAAGTAATGCTCTAAAAATTGCCAAAATATCAATTCTTTTTTTGAAAATGCATGCTGAAAATGAACTTTTAAAAATTATAAAGTTGATCATCCCTTCGTGAAACCGTGATCATCCATGTTAACCCTTTGCAAACGCAACGAGAGGCCGACAAACTCTAGGCTAGGAACAACAACCCTCTACGATCATTGAGAGACTCACACAAACACATATTTCTCAGCAGGTCAATGTTACCATCTAAAGTATACCCTTAACATCTCCTAACTTGAAATAGCTAGGAATAAGTGTAGAAATCGAAAAATATTCACCTTTAGAAATAAAGGGAAAAATCTTTAAAAAAATTTAATTTTAAAAAGTGAGTTTTGGTCATTTTTCAAATGGCCACAACTTTTAGCTCACGAAGAGTTAGAATTGTTGACACTCAATTTTGGACCTCCATAATATATATTAATCATCGTGTTCTGAATTCCAAGCGATTTGAAATAATTAGTTTTTTTAAAAAATATTTTACAAGTTATTGTTAATTTATTTTGTAACTTTTAAGTAGTATATATTCCTTTTATATAATTTTGTATATAATTAGTATATTTTATAAACATGTCAAAAAAATTATCTCAGAAAGACTTTAATTTTAGTAAGTATTTTATCAAATTAGTTTAGTATAAATTATGGTTGTAATTTTGAGTCATTAGTTTACAATTAAGTCAATTATTTTATTTCGTTAACATTAACAAACTCGTTAATTAATTAATATGAATTCATCTTATTTAGGCCCTAGTCAAATTTATTAATTTAATTCAATTAGGCTTTTTTTTAAATCCCAATCTCACCTCTTTCCTTACGTCACTTTAAATACATCTCAAAATTCCAGCCCACTTGTCCCTTGTCTGTCTCAAATAAATTTCAGCAGTCCACCTTTAATAAAAGTTACAAAATGCACCAACAGTGGAATCACATGTTTGTATTCTTTTGAATCTTGTGTTGTCACGACCCAAATCAGGGACGCGATGGCACCCACAGTTACCCTCCTATGTGAGCGGAAACCAACACATATAATTTACTAACATTTCAAGATCTATCAACAGGGAAAATAATGCAGGAAAAAGATTAAAACGCATTAAAAAAAAACTTCAATACTATATTATTACCCCAAAATTGGAGTCATCAGAACAGAACATCTTGACCAAATTAATAAATAGGAGTATTTATAAGGAACCCAAAATAACTTAAAAAAACTAGTCCATGCCGGAAGTTCAAGGGGGCATCAAGAATTGAAGAAGAAGACCCAGTTCAAGCTAGACGCATTACTACCTGAATTTTCCGATGAAGGAAGACTGGACTAGCATCTACTGTTGAGTTGAAGTTGACGGAAGTTTGCCGTTGCATTACAACAATACACCAAGAGGGGGGAAAACATAAATAGGGGGTCAGTACAACCACACGTAATGGAGTAGATATACGGGGGGCCAAACTCAAAATAGGGAACAATATATATTCAATAATAATGTTAAATCACTAAATTACTCAACATGTAGCAATAACAAGTGAAGTCAATCAATAATACAACGAGTTACACATGAGACTCAAGCCTCATACATAATCTTTTGGGACTTAAGTTCAGTAGATTGAGTATAGTCATATCTTCAAGATTCATTATCTTTCTTCCTATTGTGTCGGTACGGTGACACTCCGACCCCTATTTCTATCCTGGTGCCGGAACGTGGCACTAAGATTCCTCATATTCTATTCTGGGTACGGAACGTTGGGGCACCCGATCATATTCATCCTTGTGTCGGAAAAGTGAACTCCGATCCTCATTTCTATAATGGTAACAGGAACGTGGAACCCGATCCTCATGACTCATGCATCATTGGGGTACCGGAAGTGGCAACGATCCCCTAATTCATCAAGCTTCTTTAACACTAAGGCTATTATCTGCTCATTATATAATTTAGCAAGCCTTCTTTCATACTAGGCATATCATTTCTCTGATATAATATATCAAGTGATTAGGGTTCTTTCAGAGTGGGATTCAATAACTTCTCAGCTTTGTTAATTATTCACAATTTTATAATCATAATCAGCAAGCATACAAACTTAAGCACATAGCAGGGTTTACATATTATCACACATAATATTCACTATTAAGAGTTCACTACGAATATCGTAAACATAACCACTAACCTACCTACAACGAAGGATTGAATCAACAAGCCTATCTTCTCAAAATACTTGCTATCCTCTTGTCTTCTCTCTCTTGATCATTCTCCCTCTCTCTTCTGTTCTTTCTATTTTCTATTCAACCCTATTTCTTTGACCCCTAATAATATTAATTAAGAATACAAGATGCAAAATAATAACCCACTAATAAGTAAGGTTACCTCTTTTAACCCCAAGTTAATTAGACTTATTAACATTAACCTCTAACTTTATAATTAAAGAGGAATAGTCAAAAACGTCCCTTTAATTTTATTTATTAAAAACGTGTAAAGAAATCCGACCCGAATGGATTGGTTATCCCGTGACGGGCCGTCGCGCCTTGCGACGGTCGTCTGATTGTCCGTCGTGCGCCTCAGTATGACTTTTTTTAAGTGGATGGCTGTGACGGGCCGTCGCGCCTGCGAGGGCCGTCCGCCACTCCGTCACGACGTTCAGTGAGTAATTTTCAGTAACAATTCCAGATTTTCTAAGTGTTTGAAAAAAGACCACATCCCACGACGGTCCGTCGGCCTGTGACGGTCCGCGTGGCCTCCTTCACCTCTGCCAGTTTCCGGAATAAAATTGTGCTCAAAACGACTAAACAGGTCGTTACAATAGATACCAATTACCCATCGTTCGTACCCGAACGATCACAAGAAGGAAAAACAACGGGCGAAAAGGAAGACCTGTATCTGTAAACAGATGTGGGTATCTTCTCGCATATTGCCGTCCTTCTCCCAAGGGCTTGCTTCAACGGGGTCGATTCTTCCATTGAATGATAGTGACCAATCTCCCTGGACCTCAATTGCGAATTTCTCTATCTAAAATGGCAAAAGGATCATCCTCATAAGACAAGTTCTCATCAAGCAACAACTGAGTCCCAACGGATATGTAGTTTGCCATCCCCATGTAGCTTCTTCAAACATGACACATGAATACCGGAATGCATCTTCCGGACAGCCATGGGGGGCAAGGTAATTCATAAGCACCTCCCTATTCGCTTTTAGGACCTCAAATGGTCCAATATACCTTGGACTTAGCTTACCTCTTTTGCCAAAAACCCGCATAACCCCTTTCATGGGTGAAACCTTCAACAAGACTGTTCACCTTCCATGAACTCCAAGTCTTCTAACATTCCGTGTCTGCATTTTACCCTTTTGTCTACTTTTGCGCCGATAGAAGCCTTTTCTTGCATGCCCTTCACCTTTCTAACGAATCCATCAAAAGCTCGGTTACCCCCAAGTCAACCTCGAATGCCTCCAAACAACCAATGGAGATTCTACACCTCTCACATACAATGCTTCAAATGGCGCCATATCAAACTGAGTGGTAGCTATTTATGGTACGAGAAACTCTGCCCCAAAGGTAAGAAGCTATCCACAATGGCCACCAAAACTCAGTCACGCTGCAGCAAGAAGTCCTCCAAACACTTGAAGCGTTCGCCTCCAGACTGACCATCGGTCTGAGGATGGAAGCTGGGTACTAAGGTCCAACCTACGTACCCAATTCTGCATGCAATGTTTTCCAAAAAACTTAGAAGTAAAACTGCGTACCCTCTATATGATATAATGGATAGTGGACCCCAATGCAACACGAAACGATTTCTGAGATGTAGATTTTGGCTAACTTTCTCTGCATTGTAAGTCACACCCTTAACCGGAAGAAATGAGCAGGACTTAGTTAATCTGTCACAATTCCCCAAATTGGAATCAAACGTCCCAGTGTCTTTGGTAAGACCAACCAACAAGTCCATTGCAATCTCTCCCACTTCCATTCAGGAATGGGCATTCTTTGAAGTGGCCTCCGGGCCTTTGGTGTCATATTCACTTGTTGACAGTTTGGACAATTGGCAATAAAGGTCCAACAATATGCGCTTCATTCTAACTCCACCAAAAGTGTTGTGTTAGGTTCGCGAACATCTGTTGCACCCGGATGTATAGAATTACCTTGAACTTATGAGATATGCCAGAATAGTGTGATCAAATCATCATGCGGGGTACACATCCCTTCCTTAATCCTCAACACACCTTCCTGTCGTATGTTGTTCTTTAGCCGCTCTCGCAACACTTATCTCGGATTAGCCTTAGTTTCACATTCATCAAACTGTTTTCCCTTAATTTTGTCCAAGAAAAGAAGATCTTGGACTCCACAACTAGCCAACCATCCTCCCTTCCATTTATTTCCAAACTCATCAAGTCGTTAGCCAGTGTCTGACCCCTATAGCCAATGGGGTCTAGAGGCTTGCAAATTGAGCTAGGCTTCCCATGCTTTCCGCCTTTCTACTCAAGGCATCTGCACAACATTCGCTCCCCGGATGATCAAAATAGTGATGTAGTAGTTCCTTCAGTAGTCCATCATTTCTAACTCTGTCTCAAATTCAAATCTTTCTGAGTAAAGACAACTGAAGGATACCGATGATCCGTGTAGACTCCACACTTAACCCACTAAATAGTGTCTCCATTGCTTCAATGCAAACACTTACAGCGGGCCAATTCCCAAAGTCAGGAGTGGATAGTTACGTTTCATGCACTTTTAATTGTCTTGAGGCATAAGCAATTCACGTTATTCTCTTGCAGCTAGCCACTGCACCAACCCGATAGGACGCATCACAATAAACAATAAAGTTTCTTAACCTCTACCGGCAAGGGAGGATAGGTGCCGGTAGTCAAACCAAGTCTTAAGCCTTCTGAAAGGCTTTCCTCACATTCACTGGACCATACAAATGGAACATTCTGCCTTAGTCAGTCGTCAATGGGGAAGCAATAGAGAGAATCCTTTGACCAACAGGCGGCGGTAGGTGAGGGTAGTAGCTAGCTAACCCAACAAAGAGCCTTATTTCTGACACATTAGTAGGTCTACCCCATTCTTCACTACTTCGATTTAGAAGGATCCACCATAACTCCACATTAGAAACTACGTGCCCTAGAAGGACACGCATCTAGCCAAAACTCGCAATTAGCGAACTTGGCATAAAGCTTTTTCTCATTAACATCATTTCTAATACAATTCTCAAAGCTCTCATGTTCATTTTTACTCTTGGAGGTATATCAGTATGTCATCAATTAAATACGTCACAAGAGGTCCAAATACGGGCTCTAAATATCCAGTTCATCAAAGCTATGAACGCAAGAAGGGGCGTTCGTAGACCAAACGACATACCACAAAAATTCGTAAATGTCCACCTCGTTCGAAAGCAGTTTGGCACATCCGTGCCGTTATTTTCAATTGATTGATAACGGATCCTCAAGTCAATCTTAGAGAAACACACGCCACCTTTGTAATTGATCGAATAAGTCACAATGCGAGGAAGAGGAGTCTGTTCTTAATAGTTACCTTGTTCAACTGTCGGTAGTCTATGCAATCGAAAAACTCCCATCCTTCTTCCTTACGAACAAAACCGGAGCACCCCAAGGCGAGGCACTTGGTCTAAATGAAGCCCTTGCTCCACAAACTCTTGAAGTTGCGCCTTTAAACTCTCTTAACTCCGCGGGAGCCATTCTATACGGGGGTTATAGAATGGGGCGTGTGCCCGTTCAAGATCGATACAGAAGTCGATATACCTATTGGTGGGCCATACAGGAAGATCTGCAGGGTGGGAATACAATCAAGAAACTCACGGACCACCGAAACCGACTCAATGAAGGTACTTGGGTAGTAGTGTATCCTTTGAGATGTGCCAAGAAAGCTAAACACCCTGTACTAACACTTTTTTAGCACGAAGAAAGAACTTGAATGATTACGCACCGGATTGGGAAGTGTTGGATGTAGTCACAATCCCACACTAACGATTCCGTACCAAGGGCTGGATAACGTCACCGTTTAGCATACAATCCAAGATCGCAAAATTGGAGGAAAGCCAAAGTCATAACCAGAATTACATAAAGTCACCCATTTCTAAAATAACCAAATATACATAAGTGTTGCTACCCACAAAGTTCACAAACAGACATAGGTACCTTTTAACTTACACAGACTCACCAACGGTGTAGGGATACACGAAACTAGGCACGTTCAAGGTAATGCACAATGCAATTTTAGCTCATTAGGCAAACGATTGAAAGATTACAATGAAAACGTGGAGCCCAGGGTCAAATAATACAGATGTCATGCAAATCAACTAAGCCAAAAGATTACGTGATTAACAGCATCAGACGACTCCGCTCAGACTCCCCAGGGAAAGCGTAACATGGGCCATATCGTTTGTCTGTCCATTGCCCTACCATGGTGCGTAGTAGTGGGCTCCATTTTGGGGGCCCCCATAACCCCTCTGCCGTTGTGATGAACCACCAGTAACTCACCACCACGGCCCTCCACGAAAAAGCGGCCTCGTTACCATGGACACCTCTCCTCTAGCTATTGGGGTTCTTGTAACTCTGGTTTGGACAATCCTTCTTGAGTGTCCATTCCTCCCCACATCCATAACACTCTCGGGGTGGTTCATGCAATAGGTCTCTCGGAGTAGAGAGTGTTGACCGTTCTGTGGTGGGACTCCCAAAATACAGTCTGTAGTGAAGCTGTATTGGTCGATTTGAGTAACCTCCGGGAGCTCTGGCCCTGAGTGAGAACCATTAAACTCGCCTCCCCTTGAAACCTTTTCGATGTCGATGTCGTGGTGAGTCGTCTGCTTCACTCATTCCCTCTCATCAAACAGGTCTACAACCTCTTGGAAGGATGTCTGCCGTAGCCGTACTTAAGGCTGAATGAAAAATCCGCAAAATTGACCTCAACCCCTTCACAAACGGAGAATCCGTCTTGTGGACTGAAACACAGTGGGTGGCGTATCTGGATAGTGCAGCGAAATTAGCCTCATACGCGTTAACTGTCATCCTCCCTTGTTCTAGACTCAAGAACTCGTCCCTGTTTCTATCTCTCAAAGGTCCTTGGGATATACTTCTCCATAAACAGAGTAGAGAATGATTCCCAGTATAGGTGGTGCCCTGTTGGTTGGGACACTCAACATGTGGCCCGCCAACACATTTTGGGCGTTCCTGAAACTGGGATAGCCACGAACTCAACGCAAAAACCGTTCTATCATACCCATCGTGTGTAGTACTCATACGACAAATCAACAGAAAATCGTAGGCATCCTTCTGATTCTGCGCCCTTAAAGACTGGAGGTTTTAATTTTCAAGAACTTACTTGAAAAGTTCATGCTGATCATTTGTCATAATAGGCCCAGTAGTCAGAATGGAAATGGCCTATTCCCAAGTGAGCATCCATGAGGGGGCATAGTGCGCATGTCGGACCTATGAAACGGACGGGGTTTGGTTGCAGAACACCACTGGAGGTGCCGACCATGATCGGATACCCACTAAGATAAGCGAGTTAATTGGTCGTCATCGCTTGGGGTAGTTGGGGTGGGCCATTTCCTCATTTTCCCTTGTTCATTCTCCCTTCCTCCCTCTCTCTATCACCTCCTCGGTCGTGGAGGAGTCACCGCCCTAGTATCAGTATGGGCTAGGGTGCTTGTCCTCTTCCTATAGAGGACGTTCCTCCCACGCACCTCTCCCACGGTCCTCTTGCCTTGCTCTTCCTCGAGCTACAGCCACAGGGCGTGCTCAGTCGTTTCTTGTCTTTCTGTGCCTGTGGTGCGGTCGTTGCCTAGTTCTACCATCTTGCGAAATAGAGTGAAGAGGGCAGATAACCAATTGATCGGCCAGGATACAATTGGAATCAAGTAGTGCACGAAAGAAAAAGAAGAAGGCAGAAGGAAACAGTGAAATTTTCCTAAAATGTTTATAGCCTCTAAAGGAAAAGTAAAGGCGTTCTCCCTACCGTTCCTTAAGACTCTACTAGACCTGTTCTTGTGTGATGAGGACCAAAGAACCTAATGCTCTGATACCAAGGTGTCAGACCCAAATCAGGGGACGCGACTGGCACCCACATTACCCTCATATGTGAGCGAACCAAACCCATCGAATACTAACATTCAAGATATATCAACAGAAAATAATGCGGAAGACTTAAACTCATTATAAAACCAATTCAAGACTATTATATATGATCCCAAAATCTGGAAGTCATCATCACAAGAACAATCTATGATCAAATTATAACTAGGGTATTCTAAGAACAAATACGAAAAAGCTAGGTCCAATTGCCGGAAGTTAATGCATTCAAGACTGGAAGAGAAGACCCAGTCCAAGCTAGACGCATTAGCCTCACCTGAATTTACGATGAAGTGAAGACTGGCTTAGTCTACTGTTGAGTTGAAGTGACGGAACGTTGCTGCATTACACAAATAAAACAAAGAGGAAAACATAAATAGGGGGCTCAGACAAAACACAGTTACTGAGTAGATAATCATCGGCCAATCAAAATAGGGAAGCAGTATATATCAATAATAATGGTAACATCAACTACAATACTCAACATGTGAGCTAATAAACAACGTTGAATCATCATACACACAACCGTTACACATGAGGACTCAAGCCTCAATACCATACTCTTTTTTTATTTTGGGAATTAAGTCATAGATTGAGTTATATTTCATATCTTTCAAGTCATTATCTTTCTCCATCTTGTGTCAGGACGTGACACTCCGATCAAATATTTCTATCCTGGTGACGGAAAGTGGGCACCTTCCGATCCTCATATTCTATCATGGGGTGGTTTTTTTTGGCTACAGGAGTGGCACCCGATCAATATTCTACTACGTTGTAGGAACGTGACACTCTCGAATCCCTCATTATTCTATCCTGGTACCGGAAACGTGGCACCCGACCTCATATTTTTTTTCCCCCATTCTATCCTGGTACCGGAACGGGGCACCCGATCCCTAATTCATCAAGCCTTCTTAACAATAGGCAAGTATCATTCTCATTAATAATTTCTTAAGCCTTATTCATACATAAGGCATATCATTCTCATTATATAATATATCAGTGACATTAGGGTTCTCAAGATTTGGGATCAATTAACTTTTCATCATGATTTTTTAATCATCACAATTTATTTAATCATAATCATGCAAGCATTACAAACTTTAGCACATAGCAGTGGTTTACAATATTATCAACACATAATATTCACTATAGTTATGAGTTCACTACGAATATCGTTTAAAAGAAACCATACCTACCTCCACCGAAGATTGAGATAACAGTATCTTCTCCAAAACATCATTGCTGTTCCTCTTAGTCGCTCTCTCTTGATCGATTCTCCCTCTCTCTGCTGGGCTGTCTTGAGTCTTATTAACCCTCTTTCTTTACCCTAATGGAAGTATAATTTAAGAATAAAGATGGCATTTACAAACCCACTATTAACTTTAAAGTACCTCTTTTAACCCCAAGTAATTAGACTTATTAACATTAACCCTCTAAAACGTTTATAATTAAAGCAGGGGGAAGGAATAGTCAAAAACGTACCTTAAACGTGTAAAGGAAATCGACCCGAAATGGATTGCGTATCCTGACGGGACGTCGCGCTTCGCGGTCCGTCATGCTGTACGGCGTGCGCCTCCCTCAGTGACTGTTTTAACGTGGATGGCCGGTCTGTGACGGGCCGTCGCGCCTGAGACGGTCCGTCCTTGCCACTCGTCAGACGTTCAGAGAGTCGATTTGTCAGTACCCAATTCCAGATTTTCTAAGTGTTTTGGAAAACACTCCACGACGGTCCATCGTGCCTGGACGGGTCGTCGTGGCCTCCTTCACCGCTGGCCAGTTTTCCAGAATTAAAATCTGGTGCTCAAAACGACTAAAACAGGTCGTACAAGGGCCAGTGAGCTACTCAATATTATAAGTTAGTCGTCATATGTGTTGGCTCGATTTGGTATCTTTATGTTCAACTGAATCTCTGTTTGAGATGATCCATTTTTCGTTTGGTGTCAATGAATATGTTAGCTGCACCGTTCTGTTTTGAGCCACTGCCTTTATCATTTTGGTGTAGCCTCTGTTTTCTTGCCTTAGTTGCATACAGAATTTTGAGGAGAAGATCACTGATTTATTATGTAAAAATGCCATAGATTTTTTTTTTCTTGTTTTCCTCTTGTCATGAAATGATTTCATTCCATATAGGGAGCCTATTCTGTTTGTTATTTGCTAATTATAAGAATGATGTGATTTTTTTCTTACTTATTTTTAATTCCTCCAGTAACAATATTGGATAGAGGACAATTGCGTGCATTCATTTATGATCCTTGTATAATATTGGCAGGTCGAACTAATCACATACATATCTTGCTTTATTATTTTTTATGCACTTTGGTTTTATTGTATAGCTCTAAAATATGGCCAGACACTAATTTCTATCTTGTTTCTCTCTTTTTTCTGTGTATGAACTCGTTCCTCCTGAGACCATGGTGTACTTCTTTCTTTGCGTTTCCGAATGAGGCCCCAAATCCTCTTCTTCCCTCGAGTCAGCCCCCATTGCAAATCGTGAAGTACATGAATAGTTTGAAGACCATAAATAAGGGCTGGAAATTGAAAGACAGGCGTTCGAAAGGCAAAAACAGGCTGTATACATACTGTATACAACGTTTATATGGCCAGAAATGTGAAAATACAGAGCTGAGGCAAAATACAGGTGTCCGGAAGCAGGATATACTGAAAAAAATGAGCTGTATACATTCAATATACACTAATATACAGACGGTGTATGCAAAAATGGAATTGGGTTAAAACCCAAAAACTTGCAGCGAAATTGGCCCAATCTCATCATCTCTTCTACTCTTCTAATTTGTTTTTTTGATCATGCTTGACTAATTTTTTAACTCTAATCATAGATAACTTAATTAGATTTCCCAAAAGATGAGTTGTTTTTCTTGTGTTGGTTTGCTTTAAATACTTTTTTTTGTGTCCATTTATTTTACTAATAAGATTTTATATCATTAATTGAATTAAATCTCTTTCTTCTTAAAAAAGATGTGTTATTTAATGTTTTTCAGTTAACACACTTTTAGTTTATTTAAAATTATTTCAAGTTAAGGTTTCTAAAAAAAAATAACTTTAAAAACGTTGTTTCCTTTACTTGCTCATTTTTCTTATAAAGAAGGGTGGGATAGTCAAAGCCTTTTCTTAATCTTGAATTAATTCAAAATAGTTTTTATGTCGTAATTAATCACAGTGGAATCATTTGTTATAATATGATTCTCTCTCCTCTCTCTCTCTCTCTCTATATATATATATATTATATATATATATATTAATCGTGTGTTCTGTATTGTGTTAGTGGGCGCTTCAAATGCATTTAAAACCATTCTTGAAGCTTAAATAAGATCTCTTTCAATTTTCTCTAAAATTTATAATATTTAATCTAGGTAACATAGTTTAGATTGAAGTTTCTAATTTATTTAAAAATTAAAGTTGGGCGACTCTTTTCAAAGTATTTTTCAAATTATTTTATACTTAGAACATTTCAAAAAGTGATTTTTCTAAATATAGTAAAATTACGGCATAACAATGGTTAGTTCTTTATATGGTTGGAGATCTCTTGGGAAGATCTTTACAATGGCGTCGAGTTTTCTCGCTTTCGATATCATATGAGAGAGATATGCCTTGTGAAAGTTGGGTTGTTGGACAAAGGAAAGTCCAATACGGATTTTAGTAAGAGTAAAGTGGTCTTTTCACCCTACTATTTTCCAATTCGTTTTAAGGAATTATTAAGGTTAAAACTAAGCCTTAATTCAGTTTTAGAAAAAGTTGAATACGCTTAGGGTTGGGAGAAAAGAGAAAAAAAAAGAAGAAGGCCAAGAATCCTTCAAGAACGCTAAGGTTTCGCAAGTGGAGTTCATCGGGGGTGATCCCTATCGAGGTATGTGAGATCTTTTTGTGTTGGGTTCGTTCACCCACACACCAAATGAGATTGAATGATGAATATTGAAGTTCTTGATGAACAATTGTTGAATTCTTGTTGGTTGAGTTGTAGTATGCCTTTAGTTGTTTTGATTCGTCTTTCCAGATAGTTTTACAAGTTTAAATTATTGGGTATTGAGAATTTAATGATTCTAAGTGTTGGGAAAGATCCATGGAAATTTAGAAGGTTTAGAGTTAAAAATCGGAGAAGTAAAGTCGAAAATCCCGTCTGACAGACCCTGGGGCATCGCGCCTGCCAGAGCGGCTCAGACCATAGTCTGTCCATTAGGTTCTGGCGCTCTGCGCCTCTCAGAGCGCCAAGGTTACCTTGACACCCCATTCTTTTCCTATTTTTTCATACTAGTTCCTAAGTGATATGTATCCACATTTCTTGGTTGATCGCAACACTCTAAAGTACATCTAAACATCATTAAATCATCCATAAATATGAGATCATGATCCTTAAATCCTTAATCCAACTCAAGTAAAGTTAATATCAAGGTTAAAGAAGTTAAGAGTCAAGTTAATGGTTAGGAAGCAAGTCAAAGTTAGTTCCGAAAGTTTCCAAAAGTCATTAACAAACATTTTTAACTTTGTTTTAAGACTCAAGTTACAAGTTAAGCAAGAGTAAAAAGTTGAGTTCATTCTTAAAAGTTATAAGGGGACTAACTAATCCCTCAGAGTTACAAATGTTTTTACACTTAAACAAGTAAAGAGCCTTTGGGCTAGTTTTAAGAAAGAAGTAATAACTTTATAAAATGAAGCAAGCAGGGAAACTATGATTTCCAAGAGAGTTTTTAAAGCTAAGTTTTGAGCAATAATCTCAAACCACAGAATCAGTATGTTTTATAAACATAAGAGTCAGTATATTTTGGAGTAGTATTGAGCACCGAGATGACCATGCGAGTTTCATATTAACTCAAGTCTCCATGGAAACCATGTAGTCATCATGGGTAAAAGAGGATCATACTTTTTAGATGAGCCTTTTTCCACAGAATACTAGTGGATCCATTAAGCAATTCAGGTTATATACTCTAGCAAGGTTAGGATGACCGGGCAGCATCGACCAAGTAAAGTTGTGTTATCAATATAACTCTTAAGTGATGGTTGTCGGTTAGAGAAGGTCTCATAGAAGTTATTGTATTTTCATATACATTAGTTATTTGTATTTTTACATACATCTCAGAGATTTATTGTATTCATATATACATTCAGTGTTCACAATATGTTTTAAGTCAGATTTTCTTTATATTAATTTTACTCTTAAATTGTATTATATTGAAACGAGTAGTTATTCATGAGTTGAACAGAGCCAATGTAAGTGTTCCTTATTACTCCTTTCCAAACTTAAGTGTTGTTTTAGCATTCCAACTTGTATACTCATACATTCAATGTACAGATTCCAGTTGGCATGCATCGTATTATGATGCAAACGTAGGTAACTGAGATCGGTATTCAGCACACCGTTGATCTAGTGAGTAGCTCAGAGTCAGTTTATGAGCTCTCCTTCATTCCAGAGGACATCTTTAGTTTTAGCGATTTGCTTAGTATTCAATTGTTTGGATGATTGAGGTTCTGTCCAACATCCATCTTTATGTTAGAGACTGCGTATATAGATTATGTTAGTTTTTCTTAGTCTTTCCTTTCACTTGTAATTGACCAAGACTTGAGTTGCCACTTTTGCTAATTACTTTCCCTAAAATTATTTCTTGAGATTATATCTTGTGTTAAGTCTTCCGCTGAGTTAAGTAAGTCAGGACAAGGGTATGCTCAAGGCCAGAAATGGTCATTGGGTGCCGTCCACGTCCAGGATGTAGACTTGGGGTGTGACACGTAAAATGACATATAGAACCCTGAGAGACCCTAGAAAAGACACTTACATACATTATACAAGATAATAAATTTTAAGAAACAGTCTTATATCATAAAAGAGTGACAAAAGTGAAAGTCTAACATAAGTCTCATCTCATATAATGCTTGAAAACTGAAATAAAGAAAGCGATAAAACTGTCCTAGTCCTCAAAACACGAGGATTCACCGATTCTTGATTGCCAAAGATCAACTAGCCACGAGTGTGAGAGGTAGGAGTGTTAGACCCTACAATAGTGAAATAATATAGACACAAGTATGAATTAGTACATGTAATATACTAAGTACAATAACAATGCATAAGAGTTATGAAATTATTCTAAAAAGCACATTGCATGACATGTAATGACCAAGATATATCATACAAGGGTTAGAAAATATAAGTCATAATCACAGTCAATGCAAGCTTAACTTCTTCGAAAACACTTGTGAGATACTGTAAGTAATATTAATTCACTATTGTGGGAATTAACCATGTAATCGATATAGAACCATCAGTCTATCATGGAATCCAATGTCTATCCCATATCAAAAAGAGATGTCATTACTTGCCAAGGTAGGAACCATCAGTCTAAGGTAAAGTGGATCCACTAGCTAGTGTATATCAGAGACCAATCCTATGTTGGCACATAATTTATGGGAAATGGGTAATCACCGCAAGACCACTCAGTGCTAAGTAAAATTCTACAGAATAGTCATCAATCACAGTGACATTATTATCGATAGAAAGGTACTATTTACAAAACCATTCAAACCTAGAGTTTATTTAGAATAGTTTCTTTGCTTGATTTAACTTAGGTGAGAAAACCTTTCAACCTTATAAATATTTTATGTGAGAAATCCTTTCACAATCATGTTCATTGTAGTATGTGAGAAAACCTTTCACAAACAACAATGACATTTTACTCTCAAAGCATCCTAAAATCATTTACATCAACTTTATAAAAATATATGTATAATCTTCATAATTTCATCTTACACAGTTCATAGTTTCATCATATGTTCATCGACAAAAATCACGGATCATGCATAGGTTAATATAATACAACTTAAAATTGTTTAGTTACTTCAATTCATCCATAAAAAGATAGAAAACAATCAATTAAATCATAACTGGAAAAAACAATGAAGATTGAATAAAACCCTATTTTTGAATTGAAAATTTAGCTTGTAAAAAATTGGAGATTATAGGAACCCTATGAAGGAAAGGACTCCATAAGTGAGTACTAACATACCTTAGAGACCAATGCTCAAAAACATATGGTAAAATTGAGACCTTGGTAATCAAACCCTAACTTCATATTCCTTAGTCTTGGGGAGAATTTTGGGGAAGAATTTGAAGGGAAATTTTGAAATTAAGTGAATGATTTAAAATTGGTAGTTTTAAGACTTAATTCTCTTATTAGGTCTTTAAATAGGGTTTGAAACGACACAATTTAGCTACAAAACACTTAGAGAAACAACTAAAAATAACCCTAGCTTAAAAACCAACCGAGTCACCTAAAAGAATTATTGGATGGTACGTACAAGGCCTCACTGGTGGTATAGGGAATGGTCCAAGAGACTCCCCCCTCCTAGAATACTATAAATGGTTGGGCTTGGTGTTGTAAATGGGTTTTCCACCTATATATTGGACGTTTAGGAAATCGTCCAGGTGGTCTTCTGTCTTCACATCCCTAAACGGCTAGACCACTTTCCTTAAGCGGACAGTAGTGCCCTAAAAAGGTCTATTAGGGTCTCGTGAAGGGTTTCCGACTGACTTTAGGTTTGTGGAATTGTTTGTTAGCTCAATTTAACCTTTGTAAAGCGAGGTGTTATTGTCACCCTCTATGAATGCAAGGTTTCCTACATGAATGTGGAGGCCATGCAAGTTGCTCTCCCAGAACGTGGCTAAGGAACCATGAACATGAAGAAAGGAATAGTGTTGCATCAGCACCACTACATCAATTGTTGCCCAAGAGTGAGAATTCCCCATACAAGAGCTCAAAATTCATTCAGAGTCGTGTCGACGCAAACAAACTATGTTACTAAATTAGAAATGTCAATGAAGACTCTATGGAGTCATCAAAACAAACAATAATGTCATATAGTCAAAATAAGTCAATACTTACAAAGAAATACCAAATCAAACAACAAAACTCACAAACTTATCCCAGCCACCTTGGAATCTAAATCAAAGGTTCCTCTAGACCAAACTTGGTATCTCAGAGCGAACTGTGTTGAATTTTTTTTTATCGAAGTTCTTTTATCAAGAATATTAACCAAAATCAAACTTTGATCAAAACTTCAAAACTAAAACACCTAATGGTACAAACTCAAATTGACAGCCTCTAAACCTAAACCAATCATCACACTAGACCAAAATGACCCTTCCAATGCTGATAGAATTGAAGGAATTCTCATTTGATATATGAATCTTCAGATGTTGTCTAAAGTCAACTCTTTCACTTTGTTAGCCTCCAATAGGGAAAAACCAACTTGAAGCTCTCTCGGCTACCTCAGTAAACGTTCTAATCAACCCATCACCACAGAGAAAAAGTTATGGAATGGGACAAAATAATAAAAGCATACAAAAAATACAAAAGTGACCTGAATGGCATTACAGTTTCACATAAAGATCTGCACTTCACTTTATGTAAATTCTTTGCCTAACAACCTTATTAATAGAGTCATTTTTACTTTCTCATCTACGATTTTTTTTTGTTCTGCTCTTTCTCCTTAACTCGTATTTTCCATTCGATATAATATCATTTTATAGCCTCGTAACACTATCACAAAAAATAATTTTTAGTGACAATTAATTCTTAGTTATCTCTATGTATATACTTTTAACGGTTATAACACTCTTGGTATATGTCCCTAAAGTATTTAGCGATATTGGATCTAATGACTGTTAAATCATGTCGGTAAAGACTTTAGCACTGTTTATTAAAATGTTTATTTATTACCGTAAAAGTAGCTTTTGTTTTGTTCATCAAATATTACGAATACTATTTTTCTGTCCAAATAAATTTTCATTACCTCCAACAATTTTTATTTTGCCAACATCATCAACATTCATCTGATCTTCTTATTTTGCTCCATTTCTTGCTTCTTTTTCTTTGTATTTTTCCCCTCAATACAAGTTGCCGAACACATATCACCATTTCCTTGGTAAGTGAGTTTTTAATTAAAAAGCAAGCTCCCTCTTCCAAAGATTTCTTTATTGAGAGTCCATTATCTTCATCACATACAATTGCATAATAATTTAAAGAAGATAGAAATTAAAACTGAATTATATTATACACTATGTGATTGTTAATGTCACACATAATCACTAAATTTTATTGATTATAAAGGTGATGTTTCAAAATAATCATATATTGTATACTTAATAAAATAGAAATTAATGATAAATAATTTATATCACCAAACAAAAAAAATGGCTCTACTTACATTGAACGAAGGATTGTATGCAAACAATTTAACATATTAATAGCAAATTTTACAATTGATTTTTTAATAGTGTATTAATAAAAGTAATCGACTTGCTCGTGAAGATGTCATTAGTGAAAGAATCAAAACAAATACTTACATAGTGAAACTATATTCAAGGTCACTGCTTGAGACAAGAGTTTAAATGAATCCAAATCCGGTGAATGGACACTGATGATTATTGCATCAATATTTTAATTGTCTTTTGAGGAAATTGACATCGCTTCTGAACATGTTCCAACCGTGATAACTGCATCAATACATCATAAAAAAGTAAGTGAAAAAAATATGCACAAAATTACTCTTTAGTTTAATAAAGACTCTTGAAACTTTAAGAAACTTCATTTTGGCTTACTTCTTAACTACTAGACTTAACTCTTAACTTTTTGACTTTGATCTTAACTTTACTTAAATTGGATTATGGATTCAAGGTAAGTTAAGACCAAAGTCAAAGAAGTTAAAGAGTTAAATCTAGAAGTTAAAGAAGTAAGTCAAAGCAAAATTTCTTAAAATTCAAGAGTCTTTATTAAATGTTTTAACTTCATTTGAAGGATCAAATTTCAAGTTAAGGTAAAGAGTTGAAGATCTTCCTTCAAAGTAATATAAGAGAACTAAGTATTCCCTAAGAGTTGAGTTCATTTCTCAAAAGTTATAAGGGAACTAAGTATTCCCTAAAAGTTTGTAAATGTTTTCACATTTAAGTTATAAAATGTTGAACAAATTTTCTCAACCCAAATAAAGGAAGTTATTTTAAAAGCATGAGCTAAAGTATATTTTGGAGTAGTATTGACCACCGATGTGGGATGAGAGTTCATTAACTCAAGTCTCCATGTAAATCATGTAGTCATCATGGGTATTAACGGGTCATATTTTTGTATGATCACGTAAGTTAAGCTATTGGATCCACTAATTTAAAGAGTTCTATGCGACGACAAAGTATAGGACAATTCTCGCAGCGTGGGTAAGACGTTGTATCACTACTTAGGATCATAGTGGCGGTTGTCGGTTAGAGAATCTTCCACATAAATTATATTAATTTATTATATAAGTAAAGTTGAGTTTGTTATTCCATCTTCTTTAATGAACTAAGTTATTTTTAATGTTTTATAAAGCTTTCAATATATTGCATGCGTATTCTTAATTGCTTTACATTAGGTTGAATATCTAGAGTCGAATATCTTATCTTCAAGTTGAGTATCTAATATCTAGTTGAGTATCTTATTCGTGAATACTTCTAAGTTGAGTAAGTTGAGTATTGTAGAGTATCTTGAGTATTCCTTGAGTTTAGTAAGTTTGTAAAGAGGTAAGTATGTTGTTCTTTTTTATCAAGTTCAAACTTATGTTATATTTTAAAATTTACCTTACATGCTAGTAAATTCCAGGTACTAAGCCAGTGTGAATCTTCTTATGATGCAGACACACGTAAACAAGATCATCAACAAAAGCTTCAATGATATATCCGAGACTCGAGTTAGCTATGGTGAGCCTCTTTGCTTTCGAAGGATTTCATTTACTTTTCAATTTAGTCAGGATGTCGTGAGTCTTGTATCGACTTCCATCATTTTCAGTTAGCGGCCCCATAGATAGTCAGTTTAGTTACGAAGTATGTATCATTCATTTATTTTATTAAATGTATTAAAGATTTAAGTTGCCTATTATAAGGCAAGTTGATATTAAATGTATTAAAGATTTAATTTGCCTATTATATGGAGAATTGAATACATTATTTTATTTAAAGTTTTTCATTTAAGTTAAAGTTTGTATTCCAGTTTCATGAATTTTGTTCAACTTTAAGCTTTTGTATGCTTAAGTTAGTCTTCTGCTTGTAGTCAGCCATGATGAGTGTTCGCTTGGGACTAATGATGGTCTTTGAGTGTCAGTCACATCAAAGGTGTAGACTTGCATCGTGACAAAAACATTTTTAATTATTTAGTTGAGATTAACCAAAATGTTTCAACTTTTTAGTTGATTAATCAAAATGTTCCGACCTGACTCGAATCCGGACGATCCGTTTTATTTAAATTATTTCCTATTTTAATCTGGATTTCCTGTTGTTGGAAATGACTGTTCCGAAAGATTTCAACTTGCAGGAACAATTATGACCATTTAAAAGGTTGCAAACTTTCATAAATGGTCATGCGAATTCTTAAAGGATTATGACCTTTCGGAACTAATTTTTTTGGCTATAAATACCATTCATTCTTCAAAATGTTTTCTTACGAAACTTTCTGATCCCTTCTTCTTTTTTGCACAAAGCTTCTTGTGTGCTTTACTGTAATTGAGTGGCTCGTTAGAACCAGCGGTTTGGATATCAATACACTGGTTATTGAGATCATTCTATCCTTGGAGGATATATTCTAAATCAAATCTCGGATACTAGAGGAGAATAATTTCTTTAAGGGGACACTGTATATTCATTGGGCTTGATCTTCTTCCTGTTTTTCCAGATTCTGGTATGTTTTACAAATTTTAGTTTTTTGTGAATTAATTTATATTCTTCTGTTCTTCTATTCTTTACTAGTTACTTAAATTTTGGTAACTTCGTGTTTCTGCAAAGTTTATTTGAATCAGTAAGATTCTTTAAACACAGATTGATGATAATTTTTGGATCTATCTTTTTTTCCCCATATTTTTTAGTAGTGTTCTCTTTAATTGGTGACTGTTTTTTAAGACTTTTGAGTACTTAATATTGATATTTATGTCTAAATATTTATACTAGTAGAAGTGATATAAAATTTCGTTATTGTTCTACTTCAAGGTATAAAATTATAATCAAGGTAGTAGTAGAAAAAATAACTTCCTGCACAAGTGTCTTTCAAAAAAAAAGTTTTCGAACAATTTTTTTTCTATTGGGAAACTACATCAAATCCCCCCTGAATTCGGCACGAAAACTCGCTTTAGTACTTAAACTACTCGGCCATTTAAATACCACCCTTATCATCTTTCAAGTGATTTTTTTCCACCTGAGACTGTAAAAAACCACTCTCACTCGCCACATCATATCCACGTAAGCTCCACATCATAACCATTTAGGTACCACGTCATTAATTTTTAGTTATTTTTTACTTATTCATTATTTTCTATTAAACACTTTTAATATTAATTACTTCAATTAATTAATTTATAAATGCATACCCCCACCCCCTATCTTTCATCTTCCTTGTTCTTCACCATTTCAACCTTCAATACTTATTCAACAATTTTTTTCCATAACTAGAATGAAATTATTCACTATAATATTCACATTATCTTCTTCGAATCCACCCCACGCATTTACCCTTTTGGAGGAAGATTTTTTTTGAAAGCCAAGGTTTTATTGTCAACTCAAATAAGTGATGAAAATTACATAAGAAAGTTGATAAAAAAAATATAAATTCTATGAGAAATATTTGAATAGATCTATAAATAAAAATAGGTCACTCAAAATTAAGAAAGTTTACATTTACAAAATCGACACCAATAATATAGAGCGAAATCAACGTAAATAAAATAACTTTGATATGAAATTTTACGAATTAGTAAAGTATTAGTGAAATAAAAATAGTTTTTTTTAAAGTGGGAGGAAGGTGGAGGAGGAGGTGTTTCAATGGAGAAAAAAAGTGTATTGGAGAAGACAACATAATGAAAACAAAAAAAATCAAGAAATCAAAAGGGGAACCACTAATTCTATATTTAGAGAGTTAATATATCAGAAAAAGTATTTAAAATATTAATTATATATTGACCAATTAAAAAAGGCCATGTGAAGGATTTCAAAAAATGTTAACTTTTTTTTTCTTCTTTCACGTGCTTTAAGGAGAGTACACTCACTCTCCCTGCCACGTCATCCATAAGAAAATGTTTAAATCACTTCAAAGATGAAAAAGGGTAATTTAAACGTCAGTGTAGTTTAAGTCCTAAAGCGAATTTTCGTGACAAGTTTAGGGGTGATTTGATGTATTTTCCCTTTCCTATTTTATAAACATGAGAAAATAACTACATAAAAATATAATTTCTTCCAAAATAAATTTTTGCATACCAAATACACACAAATGATACATGATTTACCACTTCAAAATTTTCAAATATGCATCTGGAGATGACTTGAGATTTGCACTCCAGTAAGACCAGACATGCACATTCAGGAGTTCAACAATTTCTTCAGGGTAATATCATACTTGTTCCATACAAATAGAAATTTTATTTAATAACTATAATATCAGGATCTTGAACACGATAATCTTACATAGAAATTGTTAGGGGCACATACCTGATGATAAAGACATTATCACATAGAAAAGTGGAAGCATTAGCCGTAAATTGGTTTCTACCTCCTTGCCCTAACTTTATGTTACCAAAACCGTCAGCGATGAAATTATTGTAGAGAATATGTGGTTAACCCTAATGGGTGGAGGGAGGACCAATTTATAGATCTTATGATTTAATCTTGTACGTCCATCAAGTAACCAATGTACGGACAAAATCTATTGCTTATTATATACTATTTATGATATTACTTGGGTTACAAGTAAACTTGAGCTATAAGTAAGAAATAATTAATAATAAATATAATAATTCTTACATTCTCCCACTTGGTTCAATAACCATATATCATTAATATTTAATAAACATTAGTTGCGCATATAATAGATCTCTTCTATAGTGTCCATCATACATACCACAGTATAACAAACTACTAATGCGAGTTATGGTAGTTGTACATAAATTTTAAGCTACATACTTCCTTCCATATACGACTACATTAGCAACTTATCATACTAGTTTCATAAGCCATAAAAATATATAACATTTTATGGTCCACAATAATGTCTCATAGAGAATTATTTTGTGATATCTCAAACAATAATGTACACTCCATCATGAGAACAAGATGTTCATTAATGTATATCAGAAACACATAATTTGAGATCAGAGTGTAAAACATTATAAATGTATCAATCATAAGTACAAACAAAATTATTCTTTGAACATTCTTTTTAAATGTCTTTGGTTGTAAGCTTTTTGTTAACAAATGTGCAGTTATGAGATCAGTTTTAACATTCTTAAGTAACACTCTTTGTTTCCGAATTTCTTCTTTGACAGTAAAGTAATTTAATTTCATATGTTTGTCATATTTGGAGTACTTATCATTCTTAGAGAAGAATACTGTTGCAATATTATCACAATAAATTTTCAGCGGCTTGGTAATGGTGTCGACAACCCCAAGTCTTGAAATAAATTTTCGCAGCCATAATGTATGAATTATGGCTTCATAACGTGCCATAAACTTTCTTCGCAGTTTTACAATGATCTATTCCAAGATTACTTTATCATCTTTCTAACATTCTGACCACAAAGCTAATATATGGTCTTGTACAAGTTTAAACATTCATCAAACTTTCAACAATAGAAATTTAAGGAATTGAGACCATATCCTTTTGGTCTACATCATCCTTGGGGCATTGCATGAGATTAAGTATGCTCCCTTTTTTGAATAGGAACTATTCCTGCTGGACAATTGTTCATATTAAATCTCTCTAGAACTCTTTCGATATAGCCGTTTTGAGATAGTCCCAATAATCCTTGTGATCTATCATGTAATATTTCTATCCATATCACATAGGATGTCTCACCCATATCTTTCATTTCAAAGTTTATAGAGGGAAAATCATTTGTCTCACGCAATTATGCCTAAATCATTAGCAACAAGTAAAATGTCATCATTATACATTACTAAAGATGGAAACTTACTCCCACCGATCTTTCGGTATATACACGGATCAACGATAATTTTCTTAAATCCAAGAGATTTTATGATATCATTAAACTTTATATATTATTTTTGTGAGGCTTGTTTGAGTTCATATGTTGACTTCTTTAATTTACACACTATTTGATCTTTTCCTTTAATTTTGAAACCCTTTGGTTGGTATAAACATCCTCATGCGAGGTCTACATTAAGAAAGACAGTTTTCACATCCATTTGATGTAACTCTAAATCATAATGAGCTACCAAAGCCAAAAAAATTCTTAATGAGTCTTTATTTGAGATCGGTGAAAATGTCTCTTTATAATCAATGCCTTTTTTTAGTGCATCCCTTGGCAACAAGTATGGTTTTATACAATTCAATATTACCATTTGAATCACGTTTGGTCTTAAAGACCCATCTACACTCGATTATTTTTGAACTCTCTGGTAATTGAACAAGATCCCAGACTTTTTTGTATTCCATCAATTTTAACTCTTCATTTATGGAATCAATCCATTTATCAGACTCATTATTTTTTATGGCTTGTGAAATTGAATCTTTATTAATTCCATTGTCAAAATCTGAATCTTGCAACTAAATCATATAATGACCAATTTTCTTTATGGCATTGTTTTTGATTCATTTGCGCGCTATACTTGTGAGTTAGTTCCTTCTTGAAGTGTTTCACCCAAATATTATTCAACATTGTTAAAGTGTTCTTCAACAAGAGGAACAACATTTGTGATTGGTGCGGAAGTAGGTACATTCATGGGCAATGAAATATTTACCCTTATCTCATTAATTTCCACACTTTATCGTTCAACACTCCCACCAACTTCACCATTCTCAAGGAATTTTACAAATAAATATACACATTGTTATAATTCATTACAGTTTTCATAATATTCACCACCTCTATCTGACTTAATGATTTTCTCTTTCTTATCTAATTTGTCTTTCAACCTCTTTAGCATATACTTTGAGAGTTTCTGCTGCTTGAGATTTTTTCAATAAATAGATAAATTCGTCACGTGAATAATCGATAAAGGTGATAAAATATCTTTCTCCATCAAAAGATGAAACATTAAAGGGTCTGTAAATATCAGTGCGTATAATTTCAAGAAGGTGAATGTTCATTATGGTACCTTTCTTGTTATGCTTGATTTGCTTCCCTTTAATACAATCCAAACATATATCAAGATTATTAAAATTCAAATTCAGAAAGATCTCATACTTTACTAATCATTTTAATCGTTCTTCGGATACATGACCCAAACATTTATGCCACAAATAAATAGAATTTTTATTTAGTGAACTACGTTTGATTCCAACATTTTGATGAACATTAAGTAGGGATTAAGAAAAATAATTATCGAGTTCCAATATATATAAACCATCAATAGGAACACCAGAACTATAAAAATTATATTCTTAAATAAATTGAGACATCCATGTCCAAACTTAAAATCAAATCTAAGAAACATCAAGCTTGAAAGGGAAATCAAACTTCTAGAAACTGAAGAAATATAAAAAGTCTTTAATACATCAAGGTGATGTTCAGTCTCTTAGATCAACGATAAGTCCCTATGCCTTTATGCGATTTCTCATGAACAAGAATTTATTTATTTTTTATTTGAATTCGTAGTTTGGATCGTAGTGTATCCCTGCAATGTAGTGGATACATGAGTAATTGCACCAGAATCAAGCCACTAAGTATTATTAGGAACTTCTACTAAATTTGATTTGAAACATACAAAGGCATTAAATGTACCTTTCTTTTCAAATCAAGCTTTATGTTTCAATCAATCTTTCTGATAGTCTCCTTCCTTTTTACAAGAACGGCACACATCAAACTTGAGTTCCTTATGAGCATCATTTGGAACTTTAGCAGGTGCTTTCTTTTTCTTAAATTTGTTGGCCTTTACTTTAAGTTCTTTACCAGCTTCTTGACCCATGAAGTCAATGGAATGACCTCTTTGTTTTTGAAGTCTTGACTCCTCTTGAGTAAGCATAGTGGACAATTCACTAACATCCCATTTATCCTTAATAGTGTAGTTGTTAATTTGAAATGGTCCATACTCAAGAGGCAATGAATTCAGAATGAACTTAACCAAGTAGGTGTCATTCAGTTTCATCCCCAAAGTCTGAAGTCTTGCTGCAATGTTAGTCATCTCGATGATATGATTTTGCATATTATGCGACCCATCAAACTTCATGGTCGTGAGTTCAGCCATTAGTGTACTAGCTAGAGATTTATTAGCAGAACAAAAATGTTCTTCCACAAATTTCAGGTTTTCCCTGACACTTTCTATTTGTAGAATAGTACTCTTAATGTTATTAGCAATAACCATTCACATGAACATAAGGCTTAATCTGTTAGAGCGTTCCCATGATTTATGAAAATACTTCTCATCCTCACTGCTCTTATCAGTAATAGCAGTAGGTTTGTCATTTAGCAAAGCCAAGTCAAGATCCATCACACCTAAGTGGCATAGTACTTGTTCATGCTATTCAGAGAAGTTCAATCCATTGAACATAATGACAGACGAAGAATGCGAATGAAGAGGAATAACTCCAAATAAAAACATGTTCACATATCAAAAAATAATGTGAATTTAGTAAAATGATAAAAGTACATCGTAATTCTCCTTTGGGCAGATACTACGACACACTATCATAATTTAAATGTCATGTTTAAATCATTAATAGGTTATTAAATAACTTTAACCAAACATATATGACATCTCTGGATATAATATATATGTTTGATTAAAAATATTAATTTACCTCATAATTTTTACTATTTGTAGAATGATAGATTCACCTTTGGGTAAAACTCTTAAGTTCTAGCAATAGTGACCGTCAACTTATCTATTTATTTTTCTATATAGGCATTTAATCAACTTTCATAGATAAATTACAATTTTATGAGTGCATATTTTTCTTAACCATACTAGTTTGGCCACTTTGGTGACTAACAAGCTATATGAATACAAATGCATACATAATCTCATAAAAGTTTTGTGGATGTGAATAATTTTAAACATTTTTAGTTTGTACATATTGGTGACTAACAAACTATAGAAACATAATACATACATCAAGTGATCACAAACATGATATGTGTAGACGTTAATTTTCTCTAGTTTGGCCACTTTGCTGACTGACAAACTATATAAATGCAAATTACACATAACATCATAAATTTTGTGCACGTGAATAATTTCAAACATTTTAGTTGGCTACTTTGGTGACTAAAAAATTATAGAAATATAAGACATGCATCAAGTGATCATAAACATGATATGTGTAGACGTTTATATCTCTAATTTGTCAATTTGTTAACTGATAAACTATATAAATATGAAGCACACATAACATCATAAAATTTTGTGCATGTGCATGATTTTAAGCATTTTCGTTTTCCACTTTGGTGACTAACAAACTATATAAACATAATACATGCACCAAATGATCATAAATATTATATGTATAAACATTAATTTTCTAATTTGGCCACTTTGGTGACTAACAAAGTATATTGCACTAAATACACACATATCATTTATTATTTAATATAACAATCATTTTGATTTATTATATAATCTAATGTAAAACATAATTTACGTTATGGAAACTTAAATCATAAGAAACTAGGAAGAAGGCTCGACCACAAAATTAATATCCACCAATACAAAACAATAATGTAATAAGACATGCATATTGAAGAGGATCTTCAAAAAAAAAATTTAAAAAAATTAGCCTCAATATACACGTCTTTCAAAGAAGTGAGTTTCTTATGTATTGTTTTTACTCTGTTCTAATTGATGTAACAATAAATCTCGTGCAAGTTTGTAGGTAAGATAGTGTTACTCTCTTACATCATCTTAGATAGATATTATTGGAACATTGATAGTAAGTATTGATTGGAGCATGCGATTAACAATACATCACAAATATTGAATGTTTCATATACGAAGATTATTAGTTCAAACAATCTAGGCTCTGATATTTAAGATTAAATACTTGAATGCTTAATATCAGGATCTTGAACACGATAATCTTACATAGAAATTGTTAGGGACACATACCTGATGAGAAAGACACTACCATATAGAAAAGAGGAAGCGTTAGTCGTAAATTGGTTTCTACATCCTTTCCCTAACTTTATGTTACCACAAACGTCAGCGATGGAATTATTGTAGAAAATATATGGTTAACCTTAATGGTTGGAGGGAGGACCAATTTATAGAGGGTATATGATTTAACCTGGTACTTCCATCAAGTAACCAATGTACGGACAATATCTTCCTTAATAAATACTATTTATGGTATTACTTGGGTTACAAGTAAACTTGGGCTATAAGTAAGAAATAATTAATTGTAAGACCCTAAAATGAGTTAGGGTGTCTAAAGACTAACATGTTTGTATTAAGGTTCTAAGGTCCTAAAATGACTTATAATATGGTTTATAGGTAGTGTGTAAAGTTTGAGGTGATTTGGAAGTCGAACGTCAAGGGATGACTAAAACGTTCAACGACTAGTCACCGATGTGTCTCATGTGTCTATACGTGTTTATATATTACATTTAATGATATTATAAAGTCTTAAAATAAGTTATAATTATGTTTAAATGTAGTATATGGAGTTTTGAGAAGTTTGGAGATCAAACGACCAATGTATGTCATGATGGGGCCTAGCCTTCTTGGACGAGTCACGAGTATTTATTTTGGGTGAAACTCATGTGGGATGTATAAAACTTGTTAAGTGTTGTATTTATGATATAAACATCTGGATACAACTTCTAAAGGTCCCCGCGAAAGGCCCCACATAAAGGATCCAAGGTTGGTCGAGACACTGCCTTGGCAGTGTCAGTCGACGGACCAAACGACTCCAAGTTGGTCAACCAACGGCCTGTTGGTGAGGTCTCATCTATGAAAACTTAGATTGGGTAAGTCTCAACCCAAAATTTGTCTAAGGACCAACCGACGAAAGCCAAAGGACGGCCATTCGATTGACCAATGACTAGTCGATTGGGTCCGTCGATGGTGGTCTATAGCTATTGTATTGCGTCTGTTTTGTTTAAGGGGTGAATGGAAAATTCACCCCATGTCCTAAGCTGACTCTAATAGGTTTATTTAGATACTTTTGGGTGTATATAAGTCATCTAACACGTGAAGAACCAATTCCAAATCCTTTCCCACGAAATTAAACCTTTTCCTCCAAAAATATTCTCCCTAGAAACCAACATTGTTGGTGAAGCTCAAGAACATCTTGGAGCTGGGATTTACATGATTTATCATCAATTTTTAGAGGTATTCATATAGATAAAGGTATGGTGATCCTTCATCTCTAGTTATCCTTCCATCTAGAGAGTTAATCTCAATGTTTTTAAACAGAAAAACATGATCAAGTTCATTCTTCTTCAATCTATCAATGAGTTCTTTCTCACACGTCTTTAATAGTTAATGATGTTAATGATGTTAATGTATTGGGTTTAACGTGATTTAATCCAATTGCATGATGGAACCCATGTTCCTCACTAACTCGATTAGGGCTTGCATGGGCTTTGTGATCTTGATCGTTATCGATTGATGTGTTTAATACGTGGAAGTGGTATCCCTATCGGAACACGTGAATTGATGTTGAATTGATACGAAGAAGAATCTATGTGGGACAAGATATGATGGTTTGACAGCCTAGCCTAGTCTTCATCAAAATATGATCACTGAAGTGGGTCCTTATGGGTAAAAAGTGCATTTTGATTATGTTTGGGTTTCTTGAAGCTACTGTTTAAGGGTAATATTATGATTAAAGTGTAAGTATCAATTGTGTATGATCAAGGTGGAGAGAGGATATGAATAGAGTTGCGTTATGTTCCCTAGCCTATGGAGTTGTAGAATGGGGTGTCTTGCGGTAAGTTAGTCTGATATATCAATTGATCATGGTTAATTGTCATAGTACTGCCCTATATGTAATGTGAGTATGAATTATATGATGGATCATTGTGGATAAATTCATGGAGTTTGGATAGGCGTCAAACCGATGTAAATTTACCTCCCTTGAATTCCTAATATGAGCATGCTTATAGTGAATTCGACCTATTGGAAATGTATCGCTATGAATCTTTGACTACTGCTCTACAGGTACATATGATACATTTGGAGGGATAAACTAGACTAGAAATAGATTGATGATATACGTCTTCTATTTCTTTAGAAACAATGGTAATGTTTTGCACTAGTGTATCAGATCTTGCACGATTTTACATGGTTTCTCTTCTGTTTAACGTACACTAGCTATGTCCTGTACATGTATTAATGATTATAAAAGAGTATTGGACAAAGATGTCAAAGATTGATGAATTGGTAAAAATGCTCATTCCTTACTTTTCATTTAATGTAGTTGATGAGCCTTTATGGCATTGATGTATGTCAATTATGTGCGTGGTGTTTGTTTACTATTATCATTTATTATATGTGTTTGATAATGTACTTGAAGGCAACAAATCGATGAACATATACACATGTGCTTATGCTATACTATGAGAAAGTTTATGCCTACTTCTATCTAGTTGTGATACTAGGTGTATGGATATTATAGCAGCAGGTAATATCAACGTAGCGTTACATTATAGGGTGCATTGATGAGTTAAAATGGTTAATTAATCTACATCGTACACCTATGTGAACGAAGCATGCACAAGTCCGGAGTCTTAGTGTCATATGAAGTTGATTTTTTCTAGGCTATTGTGTGTGGGTGTGTGGTCTCTGCTTAGTAGATGATATGGTCTTAGAGGTGGCTGCAGGAATGTGTTGGTGATAGCTAGTATGTTATCATGTTGATCAATGAACACACACAATCACTTTACATTGCATGTTATAAAATGGATAAGTCATGGTGTTTCAATGAAAAGTAGTTTTCTATGTACTTAGTGTCTATACCTCTGCTGCTAGAGATGATAGGATGTTTATTGTTAAGTATTATGATATGATGAAGATGAAGTCCATAGTGTTGGAGTTGTGATATGAAAGGATTTTACATATAGGTACACATATAGACTTATGCATTGATATATGAACATGTATGACATTATGTGTTATGTGAAAGGTTTTTGCTTGCATATAAATACACACACATGGATGATTATCTAGTTCATAAAGGGACATTGAAAGGTGTGCCCAAGAATACTCTAAACTAGGTAGGTACTTGAATATGCTATAAGCATATGAGGAATGAATATCCTAAGCATGTGTTTTTATGAAAAATGTAATAAAGGTTTTTCAATAAAGGGAACTTAGCTTAGCACCAAGTGAACTTGACATTGATAGGTGTTGACTTTCCTTGGAGGAATATTAACCATTTGTCCGTTATAGAGTGTTAACTTCCCTTAGAGGAACACTCACCTAAGGATCCACATGAAGTGATGACTTCCCTTTGTGGAAGATTACCCATGTTTTCTCATGAGAGGAGGCCCCAATTACCAAGTGGTATGAAAAGGGAAGACCTATCTCTTAGTTCCATAAACTATTCTTGCCACATAGGATCTAGCAAAGTGAATTCACTTAGGATGCTAAGATGTATGTTAATGTTCTACCTTGGCTAGTAAGGAACACCTTCCATTGGTGTAAGTTCTACAACACCAAACTCTATGTCTAGCACCCATGTTCTTAGTGTCGGTTAAGGCTCTAGTTTCGCTAATGTAAAATTGCCAATATAAGTAAATGAATAGGATCCTAAATAGGAGGACTTAAGGTAAGTTACTTAGGATAGGTGGAAGCAATGAACTCATCTAGGCATTGCACAAGTAGCTCCTTAGGAAGTCCTAGGGAGGTGACCTAATATGTATGATTATGTTTATGTACATATGCATGAATTTGTAGTATTGATCTACTTGCTATTAAGATGTGCATGGTATGAATTAATGATGTGGTTATAATCCTCTATATGCACTATGTTGGTATAATTTGCTATATGATGAAGGTCTGGTATTGCCTGAATAAAGTCTTAACTACTTGGTGATATGAATTAATGTAAGGCCTTGTACGTCTCATGAAGGGATTTAATAAGCAGGTAGGTTATGGTCCTTCACAGTGCATTGCACTAGTAAGACTGAGAGATTGGGGCAGAACAAGATCTACTAATGATGTATATGCAAACATGTAAATATATGTGTGACTTGATATAGTTTACTGTAATGTTCCTAAGGCCTTGACCTAAATGTGTCTTTGATAGATTGTACTTATATGATGATATGTGTTGCTTAGATACGTTATACGTATGTTTCCTGTGGCCTTAAGGTGGTGCATTGCACCAAGTATCACTAAAGGGTTACTTGGAAAGTTAATGAACAAAAAGAGAAGATAGTTCACTGTTAAGAGAAATTAGTTCACTGTAAAGTGACTTTAAAAATGTAATAAATCATATATCCGATCTTATGTGATGTTTGGACTTTGAATATGTTTATATAAATTATTTGAATGATATAAATTCTATTTTTTAAAAGTTCTATAAAGATTTACTAATAAAGGCACGAAGTATGATTTCAAAAAATGTCCCTTTTAAATACATGTTTTTGCATGGTTGTCGTACTTAGTGCATTCTTGTACTAATCTCATTCTTCTCTAGTTTTACAAAAGTGAAGGTTAGAGATGCTTAAGGATGTCGATAATGAAGAGCTTGTATGTATGTGAGTCTAAGCTCAAGGAAAGGGTCATTAAGTTTCAAAGGATTACCTACTCATGTTCTAACTGTGACGTTCCTAAATGACGTATAGTTGTGTCTTAAGATTTAGGGAGGTGTCCCTACTGTATTCTAAGAGGTTGAGTCGAATATGGCAAAGACTTAGGGTCTAAATATTGTATATGGACTTAGATTTTATATTTATATTAATTTAATTTTTCTAACATATGATGTGTATGAAAAGTTCTAATTTTCCGCGATACTTTACTAGGTTCAATGAGATGGTATGATTGATATTGTCACGCCCGAGACTACCCCCGAGACGCACACAGAACCTAGGACCATAAGTGATCCCAAAGAACACCCTGGATGGCATGCTGAGCTTCAAAGAAAGAAACTAATGCGAAACTAAATTATATCTTATAATGAAAGATGGGGAACACACCCATATGGCTAAAAATGATATATATGAAAACTAATGAGTTTAATACAATTGATGAAGCTACTACTCAGCACTAAGCTGAAACAATATGTCTGACCTAGCCTCTAAACGGGAACTAGAAATATGGAACAAGACCCCGACTGAATCTAGCAAAACTTAAACTAACTGACTAAAGACTGAACTTAAAAAATCATAATGTGTCCTCGGAGGAATGAGGACTCCCATTGATTGATAAACTGAAGATCGGAAATCCGATTATGTGTGATCCGGATGCTAAGAGCGAACTCCATCACGGGAAGAGTTAGCGCAAGTATGCATCAGTACTTGAAATGTACTACGCATGTAGGATAGAAAGTAAACAGACCATAAAACATAAACTGAACAAGCACAAAACAAGATAATAATATGGACATGATACTTAAATTTTGTGAGCAAAAAAATGAATGCAATGACCATTTATAAATGCTGAAAAACCGAATACTAAATATACATGATAAATGTCAATGCAGAGAGTCTAACTGAAAACTGTGGAAAGCTAATAATAACGATAATGAAAACAACATGAGCTAAATGTGGAATTCGATGTATACACCCCACGAAGATTTTTTCTTTTTGACCCAATTACCCTGCCAAAGTTATAAAGGCATGCTGGCGTGATCATAAAACTTATTGTTCCACAGCGGGGACTTACAAAACCTCTTGGCTCGTGGGTTTGGAACTAATGGATACGTGAACGATATAGTCAACTCGGTATTATGCTACTCCCATGAATTTATAAATTACTATTATGTCTGTGTTTCATTAAATAGGAAGCATTAAACTACATTGCAAATATTATAAAAATGCACATTAATATCGTACTTACTGCATTTATAACAAATAAAAATCGAGAGGCATATGTATATGAAGTGTAAAAATTATCGGACATACAGGTGTAATTCAAGAAACTAATGCAAATACAAATTCTAGGGTTCTAAAACTTCATGCAGATAATATGAGTAATAACATGATATCGGATTTTGGAAAATATATTTAAAAATTCATGAGTTCTATCAAAGCTTAGAAACCTGAGGTTTGATTGATGACAAGAGAATTCAAGAATTGACTGAAAAACTAGGGACCCAATGGGTTGAAAGGAACCCACTAGTAAAATCTCACAACGTTTGCTGAAATCCACGGAAATACTTAGGTTTCGGGGCGGATATGCTGAACTTGTGGCTTTCTGAACTTTTTCTCCTCTCTTACTCTAATTTCTAAGTTTTGAAAATGATTGACTTAAATATGTTTTAGTTATGTTTCTAGGCTTAAACTGACTAAAATCTAATGATGTAGGGTCAAAATGACGTATCTTAAAGATTAAACAAAGTGGGAAAGGTCCAAAAGACCCCAGGGAAAGTTGTTGTTGGACCAATCGACGGCCAAGACTGGAGGTCCGTCGATTGACTGACGCCCCATCGGTTGGTCTTGTTCGACAGGTCTTTACTAAAATGGGCATAACGTTTTACACGGAGGTTTGATTTTAGCAAGGCCAGTAGCTATGGAAATTTATTTCAATTATCTATCTGTGGGTAGGTCATGGGACACCTAATTTATTTTGTGCTAAGAGTTATGACCATTTGAAGTTGACCCACTTGTATTTCCCTTTAACTGTCTGCTAATTTCTCACATACAGTCAGACCTACGGACCGTGCTGGTCATCCTTAGCTCTTGTTGGAGAGTGGGTGAAGCGTGTCTTAATCGACGGTCATAGACTACGGACCGTAGTCTGATTTACGGACCGTAAGTCTGTCCGTCGACCAACACTTAACAAATTTTCCTAGGCTGATATTTTTGGAAGTTTCTGATCCCATCGACTATTGTGGAGGATGGACCGTGGGTCAGGCTACGGTCCGCCGATCCCACTGTTGATTGCACCTGCAAATTTTTCTATAAAAGTGGTTTTTGGCCTGTTTTGGATACGGGGTGTTACATTATCTCCCCCTTGGGAACATTCCTCGTCAAATGAACACTAAACTAGATGGAATAGAAGGAGAGAGCTGCAAACCCTACCACTAACCATTGAGAACTGAGATTCTGACTGAATTGACTTCCGATAACATGCAAAAACACTGAAAATGCAAGTATAAACTATGTGAACATAATTTTAAGACTGAATTCACGCATGAATGACTGGAAAACTGAAGAGGAACTTATACCTTAAGATGGAGTGGAATCAGAAGGAAAGAGGTGACGATACTTGGTTTTCATGGTTGCTTCTGCTTCCTAAGTAGCTCCCTCTACGGACTGACTCCTCCACAAAACCTTGATTGAAGGGACTTTTTTGTTTCTCAACCTTCTAACCAGACGGTCAAGAATATCAATTGGTACATCCTCATAATAAAGACTATCTTTCACCGCCACACTTTCTAATGGCACTATAGAGGTTGGGTCACCTAAAGATAGAGGCTGCATTTGATATGGATCCATATATCAATCTACAATATTATCTTGATATATGTGAATATCAATTCCATATATGGGATTGACATCCAAAAGGAGAATTGGGGATTTTTCTGATAGGAGATCAGAGCGTTTTTCCTTGGAGATGGAAAATTCGCCCACAGGTTTTATCAATTTTCAAATTACCGGTGAAAAGTGTTTGTAGCGTCAATTCCTTTCGGTGTACATCTCACCCAAAACAAAATACCAGAAAACATAAGCTGTCAGCTCATATCTATCTCTGCCCCTCGATCGAACAAAAGCCGAGCAGAAGGGAAGAGCTTCCCAAATCCTACTGTCAAGAAAAAGGCTAAGAGCACTTATTTAACTTCTAGCTCGTTAGGGATGGGATTCCTAAGACTAAGACCGGTAATGTCATATACTACGATCGGAAAAAAGAATTGACCTCTAGAAAACTCATTTTTAAGGTCTCTTTATGACCTTAAGGACTCTTTTAAAGTGGGTTAAAACCTCATTTCTTATAATAGAAATAGGATTGTAAATCTAAAAGGATTGGCGCATAGATACTACAATTGATGAAAAAAAGGATCTGGTCTTTCACTACCAATTCCTTTCATTTTCGATTCGGGATGATGAGCCCAACCCTGCTGGACGTAGCTCTCTTAACCGGTCTTGAACTTGAATTGGATAGACCGAAGTCTTTCTTACCCATCCGATAAGCCTTTTACAGACTCGGCTCTTTCAAATCCTCTCAACAATAATTGACCGTTCACTCATGCTTTCATGGGAACAAGGAACTGGAAGTCTGCTGTTACTGATCTGATCTTTTCTTTCCTGGGTGTGGACGAGACAAAGAAAAGTCTTCTTAGTCTTCCGCTTTTTCGATGATATCTATAAGAAGGAATACCTGTCGTAAGGTAAACAGGAGTTCCCGGCTCAAGCGAAATGATACCGGCTGAAGGTAAGTAAATCTTAGTTTAGGAAGGAATCCACTCCAAAAGATAGTCTTCTTTATCCAAAGCATCCGATGCGAGTTAGCGAGAGTTCGTCGGTTTTTAGCTCAGTCGAAAGGAAAGGCAGTTCAGTCATCCGCGGGTAGAAATCCTAAAAAAGGAAAGTATGCTATCTCTCCTAGCCTTCTTTCTTGCTGTGATTCCATTTCCTGCACCAAGCCAAGTTAGCTCATCATAGGGCTTTTTTTTTTTAAGAAAGGCTTAAGTTCTTCCTTTATTAAGGTAAGGTCCGAGAGTAAGATGGCTTTTTTTTTCAGCTCTTCTGACTATGCTTTCCGTGGTAGCTAGGCAAAGTCCAGGTTATATCAAAGCAGACTACTTCCTGGTGGTTTAGTAAGGGCTTTAGGAAAAGGCGTAACTGCTCTTGTCGGAAGGGCAGGGCTACTATATTATATGGTAAAGATCTCCCACACCTGGACCAGGCTAAAAACGATGAGTCTTCTCTTTTCAGGGTTAGACTCTATAGAACCAGAACAATAGACTCATTGAGTGTGGTCAGGACAGAGCCCTCTATTGTCTGTTGGAGGAGATTGATTGGACTTTATACCGCACCTTACTTACTCTTCCGCTGGATATGGATTCTCTAAATCTTAAATAGAAGTACCCCTCGGGGGAGGATTGAATAAGGAATTTACTTCTCTAAATCTAAAAAGGAGAAAAACAATTTCATCGTAGCTGGCACTGCTTTACTGGCTTATCTAGAGACTGGTTTAGCTTTCGTGTCGAGAGGATAAAACTTTAGCTTTAGCAAGGTTTACTGTTTTTTTTCTATCTATGTTTTAGGATGCTAACCGATATATGATGTTCTTTTCGCTCTTGGAGTAAGAAAAATATGTTTGAAAGGTGCGTAGCGGTGAAGTCAAGAGATTCCGGAATCTCTCTTTCCTGTGCTATCAAGAATAAGGAATAGCCAGCAAGGTCTTCTTCCTTATTATACGCGCGTGCAAGAGATTCTGTTTAGTGTAAGGTGCAAGGCGAAAGTCATAAATGAAATAGAACTCCCTGTCTCATTCCCGACTAACCGTGAACAGAGTGAAGGGTGGGCCAAGAGCTTTTTATAAGGGGTCTTTTTTCAACAATATTCCCCGGGCTCACCTATATCCTATTTCTCTTCTAGCTGGCGGATTCTCTCTTATATCGATTTCTCAACTCATAATAAGTAAGGCACAGAGAGCTCAATGTAGGAATCGTGGAAAGGCAAGTAAACTACCTCGCTCCACTAGCTAGGTAACTCCTTTTTCTAACTAAGAAAGCAGCAAATCCTTGTTGCCTGCAAATAGGCTTTCTTCTCATTCCCTCCCCATTTTTCTTATATAGTCCGTATTTCAAGTAGTCAATATGCCAGTTCCTATTTATTCTCTTGACCTTCCTTCTCTTGTGTCGGGCGTGTGATCGATTGGAAAGCTCCTTCCCCTTTTCGCCTGGAAGAGGGTCAGTCTCAAAGCAAATGAAAACGGTTTATTTGATGTCTCCAGAACAGAGAAAGAGCCAAAATAGACGCCGAGGATGCAGGCGTTAGCACTACTGCTCCATCCCTAGATAACCTTCTTTTCCTATGTCGACGTTGTCATTTGTGTCATAACGGTCTAATAGTATAGTCCTTCTCGGAGGGGTGGTTGCCTTCTCATCCAGCTTGAGATCGGCCAGATGGGCTTTTGCTTTGTTTACTCGGAGTTCTTTCCGTCTAGTCTGGTTTGCTTCTTTGCGTTCACTCGCGGAGTTCTAGTTAGGTGAATTCTTTGCATCTATCAATCAAATGAATGCGAAAATTCTCTCACCAACCAAGCTATCCCAAGCTGATTTGGCTAAACAAAGGACTTGGTGATTAGTAGCTGGTTCAACAAGAGCAATTTGATCTTATTGGCTTGCTTATTCAACTCGTTTGAGTAAACCCCGTCTTCACTTCGTCCCTCTTCCCTTTCATCCCCATTACCGGTTGTAGCGCAAGAGGCGGCTCGATTTTGTCCCATCTAGGCTCTTCTGACACTTTATATTGCCTGGGAAGTCTTTTAAACCCTAGTCAGTAGGACTGCCTTGCCTTGGCGATGGAACTTGAGTTCAATCAAATAGGATGTGGGATCGTATTTAATAGTAAATGGAGCTTTAGGGTGTATCGATCTTAATGCTGTCATAGCAAGATGTGCCCGCTGGAATGAGACTTTAGGGCGTTAGGAGAGACTCTCTTTCTTTCTAGATCAAATGCAGAGGACCGGTAGTAGGGGTCAACGTTTTTGGGTTACAGAAATCCCGTATACGGAATGAATCTAGTTCACCATCGATAGCTTCTTTTAGTATGGACATGGCTTAAGGAAGCGAATGACTCGAGTTAAAGAGTTCGCTAAGCCTGCAAGAGAGCCTGGAAAGAGAGATCGATCTCCTGCTCCCGAATGGCTTTGGACTGACTAAATTACGGAATGAACCATGAAAGTGATAAGGAATGCGATTCGTATCTACTCTAGATATGATCTTTCCCATAAAGCTAGGCATGAAAAATCCGTATTCCAGAGAAAGTCAGAAGACTAGCTATAAGGAAATACTCTATTCCATATACCAAAGCCAAGAGACAAGCTAACTCAATAAAGGAAGCACTATTCTTCAAGAGTAAGATGTGGAAAACCGGATGCACTGCTGCTAATTCTGTTGGCAACTAACTCATATGCCACTTTGCCAAACCTTTTCAAAAAGATCTTGTAAGGGACTACATATCTAGGACTGAGCTTCCCTTTCTTTCCAAATCCTCCCATTTCATAGCGTGAGACCTTCAGAAAACCCAATCTCAACTTGAAACTTTAGTTCCGTGCTCCTTACATCTGACACTAATTATTTCTTACGACTCTGGATGGCTTAAGTCTATCTATAAGAGTTGCATTTTCTCCATAGCCATAAAGCACGCTTGAATCTGGCCCTATCAAAGGCTTTTCACCACTTCAAACGAACCAAAGGAGGATCTACATCTACGTCCATATAAAGCCTTAAAGGGCCATCTGAAGATGTTGGAAAATTGGTAGCTATGTTGTCAGGCAAACTCAAAGGGAAGGTGATCATCCCAACTACTTTTGAAATCGATCACACAAGCCCTCAATATATCTTCTAGGGTCTGAATGGTACGCTCTGCCTGTCCATCCGTCTGCGGATGAAATGTTGTGTTAAGGTTAACTTTAGTACCAAGACCCTTCTGAAATGACTTTAAGAAATGAGAGGTAAACTGAGGACCTCTATCTGAGATGATAGATAAAGGAACCCCATGTAACCTTACAATCTTATTAATGTAAATCTTGGCATAGTCCTCTGCCGAATATGTAGCATTGACCACCAAAAAGCGAGAAGACTTAGTCATATTATCAACTATCACCCAAATGGAGTCAAGTTGTCTGCGAGTACGCGGTAACCCTGTCATGAAATCCATATTTATCACTTTCAACTTCCAAGTAGGAATGTCGATCTCTTGAGTCATACCTTCTTGTTTCTGATGTTCTACCTTGACTTCCTGGCAATTGGTGCACTTACTCACAAAGTCTGCTATATCACTCTTCATGTCATTCCACCAATAGACTTTCCTCAGATCGTGGTACATCTTAGTGGCATCTCGATGAATAGAATATCGAGAGTTATGGGCTTCTACAAGAATATGCTGTCTCAACTCGCCCACATCAGGAACACACAATCTGCCCTGGTAGAGAAGTACACTATCCCCCCAAGGGAGAAAACCTCCACTCTTTGATTGTGGACTGCATCCTTGAGTTCAAGAAAGATTGGATCACTGTCTTGCTTCTCCTCAACCTCCACCACCAAATAAGATTCTTCACCATTCTGAATTGTTACACCACTGTCTGATATGCTCATAAGGCGAACTCCCAAGCGACCAAGCTTGTGAACATCCTTCACTAGCTCCTTCATTTCTTCCTCAACATGGGTTATAGTACCCATAGATAATCTATTAAGAGCATCGGCTACTACATTCGCCTTACCAAGATGATAATGCACACTCATATCATAATCCTTAAGGAACTCAACCATCTCCTCTAGCGAAGATTTAACTCTTTCTGGTTGAACACATACTGAAGACTCTTATGATCGGTGAACACATCTATATGAACACCATACAAGTAGTGTCTCCATATATTGAGTGCAAACACCACTACTGCAAGCTCTAGGTCATGAGTTGGATAGTTCTTCTAATGCACCTTAAGTTGTCTAGAGGCATATGTTATAACCTTATCTCGTTTCATCAACACACAACCAAGTCCAACTCTGGATGGATCAAATAAACATTTGAACCCTCAAGTAGAGTCAAGACAGGAGTTGTAGTCAATCGAGTTTTCAATTCTGTGAAGCTTTTCTCACAATTGTCTTACCATTGAAACTTGACCATCTTCTGGATCAACCTAGTCAATGGTGAGGCTGTGGAGGAAAATCCTTCCACGAACCTTCTATAATAACCCGCTAGACCTAAGAAACTCCTAATATCTGTAGCAGAGGTAGTTCTATGCCATTGTTTCATTGTTTCTATCTTCTGTGAATCTACTCGGATCGCTTCAGTAGATACAATGGACCAAGGAAAGAAATGGATTGCAACCAGAACTTACATTTGCTAAACTTAGCGAATAACTGACGATCCTTGAGAGTCTGTAAAACAATTCTTAAATGAATTGCGTGTTCTTCCTTACTCCTTAAGTAAATGATGATATCATCAATAAAGACGATAACGATTAAGTCCAAGTATTGTTTAAACACTCTGTTCATCAAATCCATGAAAGCTGTAGGAGCATTAGTTAGTCCAAACGACATAACTACAAATTCATAATGACCATACTGAGTTCTAAATCCTATTTTTAGAATGTCACTATCATTACTTGCCAAGGTAAGAACCATTAGTCTGAGCTAAAGTAGATCCACTAGCTAGTGTATATCTGAGACCAATCCTATGGTGGCACATGGTTTATGGGAAGGGGTAATCGTCATAAGTCCACTCAGTGCTAAGCAAAATTCCACAGAATAGTCATTAATCAAAGTCATATTATTATCAATAGAAAGTTACCATTTACGAAGTCATTCCAACCTAGAGTTCATTTAGAATAGATCCTTAACTTGATTTAATTTAGGTGAGAAAATCTTTCAACCTTGTAAATCCTTTATGTGAGAAATCCTTTAACAATCATGTTCGTATTAGTATGTGAGTACACCTTTCACAAACAACATTGACACTTTACTCTCAAAGCACCCTCAAATCATTTACATCAACTTTATAAACATATATATATCATCTTCATAATTTCATCTTTCATAGTTCATCTGTTTCATCATGTGTTCATTGGCAAAAATCGTGGATCATGCATAGGTTAATATAAAATCAACTTAAAATCATTTAATTACTGCAATTCGTGCATAAAAATATAGAAAACAATCAATTGAATCATAATTAAAAAGAACAATGAAGATTGAATAAAACCCTAACTTTGAATTGAGAATCTAACTTGTAAAATATGAGATTATAGGACTCCATAGGTGAATACTAACATACCTTAGAGATAAATGCCCAAAAGATATGGTAAAATTGAGACATTGGTAATTGGAGCCCTAAATCATCTTCCGTACTCTTGGGGAGAATTTTGGGGAAGAATTTGGAGGAAAATTTTGAAATTAAGTGAATGATTTAGAATGGTAGCTTTAAGACTTACTTCACTTTATAGGTCTTGAAATAGTATTTGAAGCGACATAGTGTAGGTACAAAACAATTAGAGAAAAAACTAAAATTACCCTAACTTAAAAATAGACGGAGTCACATAAAAAGAAAGGTTGGATAGTCCATACAAGACCTCACTGGTCGTATAGGGAATGGTCCAAGAGATCCCACTTCCTGGAAGCCTATAAATGGTTGGGCTTGGTATTGTAAATGGGTCTTCCACCTATATATTGGACGTTTAGGGAATCGTCCAGGTGGCCTTAGGTCCTAACAACCCTAAACGGCTAGCCCACTTGCCTTAAGCGGACAATGGTTCCCTAAACAGGCCATTTAGGGTCTCGTGAAGGGTTTCCAAATTATTTTAGGTTTGTGGATTTTCTCATTAGCTCACTTTAACCTTTGTAAAACCCGAGGTGTTACATTCACCCTCTATGAATGCAGGTTTCCTGCATGAATTCTTAGGCCATGCAAGTTGCTCTCCGAGAACTTGACCAAGGGGCCGTGAACGTGAAGAAGGGAATGGTGTTGTATCAGCAACATTGCATCAATTGTTTCCCAAGAGTATGAATTCCCTTGACGGGACCTCGAAATTATCCGAAGTCATGTTGTCGCAAAAAAACTATGTAACCAAATTATAAATGTCAATCAAGACTCAATGGACTCACCAAAACAAACAATGAATATTGTCTAGTCAAAATAAGTCAACACTTACAAAGAAATACCAAATCAAACGACAAAAGTCACAAACTCATCCCGAGCACCTTGAATCTAGATCAGAGGTCCTTTTATACCAAACTTGGTATCTCAGAGCGAACTGACAAAATTTTCATCGTGAGTTCTTTTACCACGAATATTAACCAAAGTTAAACTTTTATCAAAACTTCAAAGCTAAAACATTTAATGACACAAACTCAAAATGACAACCTCGAAACCCAAACCAATAATCCCACTAGACCAAAATGACCCTTCCAATGCTGATATATTGATGGAGCCCTCATCTAACAAATAAATTTTTAGATGTTGGCTAAAGTCAACTCTTTCACTTTGTTAGCCTCCAATATGGAAAAACTAACTCGGAACTCTCCCCGCTACCTCAGTAAACTTTCTAATCAACCCATTACCATAGAGAAAAAGTTATGGAAAGGGACAAAATAATTAAAGCATGCAAAAAATACAAAAATGACCTCGAATGTCATTACAGTTTCACATAAAGATCCGCACTTCACTTTTATGTAATTTCTTTGCCTAACAACCTTACTAAAAAGAGTCATTTTTACTTTCTCATCCACTAATCTTCTTTTTATTTTTCGTTGTGCTCTTTCTCCTCAACTTGCAATTTTCATTTTATATAATGTCATTTTATAGCATCGCAACACTGTAACTAATTCTTAATTGTCGCTAAATATATACTTTTAACGGTTATTAACACTCTTTGTATATGTCCCTAAAGTCTTTAGCGACATTGGATCTAATGACGCTTAACTAATGCCGATAAAGACTTTAGCACTTTTTATTAATATGTTTATTTATTACCGCTAAAAGTAGCATTTGTTGTAGTGTAGTTTTGTTCATCAATATTACACATACTATTTTTCTCTCCAAATAAATTTTCATACCTCCAACAATTTTAATTTTGCCAATATCATCAACATTCATCTTATCTTCTTCTTTTGCTCCGTTTCTTGCTTTCTTTCTTTGTAATTTTCTCCTCAATACAAGTTGCCGAACACATATCACAATTTCCTTGATAAGTGGGCTTTAAATAAAAAGCAAGTTCCGTCTTCCAAAGCTTTGTTTAATGAGAGTCCATTCTCTTCATCACATACAACTGCAAAATAATTTCAAGAAGATAGAAATTAAAATTGAATTATATAATACACTATGTGATAGTTAATGTCACATATAATCACTAAATTTGATTCATTATAAAAGTGATATTACAAAATAATCATATATTCTATACTTAATAAAATAGAATCAGTGATAAATAATCTATATCACCAAACAAAAAAAAATTAGTGTCGCTTACATTTAACGTCGTATTTTATCCAAACAATTAAGATATTAATAGCAAATTTTACAGTTGATTTTCTTAATGATGTATTAATAAAAGTAACCGACTTTGCTCGTGATAGATGTCATAAGTGAAAGAATCTAAACAAATACTTACAAAGTGAACTTATATTCAAGGGTACAGCTTGAGCCAAGAGTCAAGAGTTTAAAAGAATCTAAAATCTGGTGAATGGACACAAATGATATTTTCTTTTTTTGGAGAGCATCGACATTGCTTCTGAAAAAGTACCAACCGTGATAACTGCATCAATGCACCTTAAAAGTAAGTGAAAAAAATATGCACAAAATTACCTAGAGAATTTTTAATTTCTCAAATATAAATTCAATTGTAATGTGTCTAGTCATATTGTTACTCTTTAGTTTAAGCCATTGTATGTTTGAATAAGTTATATTGTTATCAATGTGAGGAATCATGACAAGTTTGCCTATAAAGCTACTTACAGTTGTATAAAGGATAAGTAATTGAATATATTTGTGTCAGTTGGAGAAGTAAAATAATGTTCTGATAACAAGTGTTATCATCATGATATTTTATGTTTGAAGATTATTTTATAGCATGACCGTACTTTTTAGTATCTTAAAGATTGTCTATTGTCTTAACAAATTAAAGTGGAGAAAGAAATTGAATGATTATTATAATGGAATCAAAATAAAAACAGTATTTGACAAAAAATCATTAAACAAGATTCAAATTTGTTCGATCAAATTAACACACACGCGCACGTGCACGCACGCACGTGCATACGCACACGCACACGCATAAAGTATTTCATTGGTCGATAAAAGTTAATATTAAACTAATTAAAGATATTGAAAACAATGTTACATTGAAAAAAATTAGTGGATCAATTGTATTACGTAAGTTAATTTCTAAAACACATGAAAATTAAAAGATGAAAAAGAAAGCAAGACGGAGAAGAAAAATATTTACCTTAACCCGCTAAATTTATATTACCTTATTGTATCGCATTAAGCATTTCTTCCTACTTTTACCCTACTCCGTTGAACATTCTTAAAATTTCTTGTACTTTTTTATACTTTTATTTAGTAATGTTTTACTTTATTTTGCATTTTCAAATTTTTTTAAATTAGTATCTATTCAAACACATATTTACTAGAAAAATTAGCAAGATTCTCTAAACGTGTGCAAGTATAGATTTATCAATATTATAATGTATATTCAGAAGGTAAATAAATGACATCTTCAAATTTTTTAGTTCAGGTAGTTTAATTTACTAGGTTAATCATCATTTGTTGAAAAAATGAAGAATCAATCAAATAAGTTTAGTTTCCACCTCTCAAAAATAGAATTGAAAAAATAGAAAAGAAATTTCATGAATTCCGTTAAATATATATTATTAAAAGAATATTAACGATTTTTAGTTTCTTCACTCAAATACATCAAATTTATCTTTATATATAATTCATCATTTTAAAAGAGTTGTACATAAAATTATGTTGAAATAAAATGACTAATAGATATAAGAACAAAAAAAAATTGTCTAATAAATTTAAACAAAAACTAGAAAAAAATTGACATAAAAGAGAAAAAATAATGAAAAAGAGAGGATGATCCAATCTCAAAGGTTGAGCCCAATTCCATGCGTTAAAAAGGGGGAAAAAAGGAGGAATTGTTGCACATGAGATTCGACCCCAAAAATGCAAAGATGTTGAAACCCTATCGATGAGTTAAAGATTCTCATTTATTATATATATATAGTATATAGATATATATATTGATATATATATATATAATATATAATATTATATATATATAATATATATATATATATATATAAATCAGAATTTGACCTATTCTATAATGTTAAATTTTCGAACCAAAGGATTCGGAGATGAACCTCCTAGACACAACCTAGGAGTTAAAAAACTATTGTGAAATAGGAGAGAAATTTGAGGAAATTTTTAATTTAAAACAAAAATAAGGAGGAGGTATTATGCTTTGTTTAGTGAAAATCGAGCCTACCCACATTTTTCGTCTACATCAAATAAAAAGTTATTTCAAGGTGAATAATAATGATACTCAGATTTGTTTTTATTTTGCTCTTTCTCTTCCGTCCCACTACCCTAATTTGAGCCGGCTCCACCATCCAATTAATTTTTCTTAAAATGATAGAAAGATTATTAAATTTAACGATCTACATCTTCAAAGATTATTTTTGATAGATTCAATTAATTTTCTCGTCTATCTTTTTTGTCACTCAACCAATTGAAAAGAATATATTTTTTCATTATTCTACAAAAAAAATCAAATGTAAAAGACATATGCAAGTTTGATTAAATAGTTTAAATTAACATAACACGGTGCCCCTTCAAGAACCCTTGATAAAATTGAAACAACATAAATAGTAATATAAAATTATCGAACCCCCCCCCCCCCTGAATAAACCTAAACATATCTCTATGGAGAAAGCTGATTGAATGTATAACATATACTTTATAGCAAGAACAAAAATAAAGAATCTAATTTTAGTTTTTCATTAACACGCAAAATTCATTTAATAACTAGTGAAATTACACAAACAAGTATAAAATGGAGTTATGATCAGAGGGAAAAAAGAAATTCAATCTTCACTAGACAAAAAAAAAATCTATTAAGAGGTCAATTTTAAAACAAGAACAAGAATCATAGAGATTAAATCTATTTTGAAAAGAAAATCACACAAAATTTACCTATATAAGAAAACCAAAAAATCATAAATTCTATGTATAAATTTGTAGAAACTTTACCTTTATAGTCACAAGACTTCAACAAATCATTTCAGTTGCATTCTCTTTGACATGATCAACTAACATCACGCAAATTTCGTCCATTATATCATCACAAGTGGTTGTCATTGAGCTATTTACTTCAACAATTTGAGAAGATGAGATACAAAAAATTAATTTTTTTTCTAGAAGACTAAGTTTAACAGTGAAATATTTCGCCTTTTTGACGGCGTTATATAATACTTACAGTGGACAATAGTATGTTTAAATAGTAATTTTAATCCTTGTATTATACAGTTATTTCATTTTGATCCCTACATAATTTGATTAAGCGTAATTAACCTTCTATTAACATGAATGTTTGATTTTCATCCTTCAAACTAATAAAAATTAAAAATTTAATAGAGTCATTTATATTAAAAATATAAGGACTTCATTCAACCAAAAATATTGAAAAAAATATATATTTCATTTTAAATTACTAATCCAGGACTTCGAAGCAAGAAGATGACGACGAAAATTGACAAATGACCATTTTAGCCTTTATACTTGGTTATATATTTATATATATGTCGTTGTACGTTTATCCCATATTATTGGATTATTATGTAGAAAATGTTGAACTTAACAATATTAACTTTATCATTTACATCATATTCATCAAATAAAATCCAGAACAGTTGAATGTTAAATTTGTAAAGCTAATTAAGATAATATAACATGTAATGGTATGAATATGTCGATATAATATCTCAATAATCTCTCATTACGCACTTACAGAAGAGCCAAATCCATTGAAAACAAAAAAATAATTTAGAAAAAAACATAAAAATCACTTACAATGGAACCAATTTACATGAAATAATACCAAAATTTAAATTCTTGGAACATTTTCAAATATCTTCGTGAGATATATATCCTTCATCTACATCAATTAAAATAAAAACTATCAGTGTGTAAAAGAGTATATATCTTTATTTTATTCTAATTCATACATAGTGATGACGTATTTGATCTCAATGCAACACTAATGGTACTATTCCTAACAGTTCTCACAGACAATGGTATTTTTTTTTCTTCTGTACGTAGAAGATCGATAAAGTAACCAAAAAGGTAAAAATAAAGAAAGAGAAATAATAAAAGAAAATTGAGAAAATGATTCTTAATCGGAGAGAATTAGGCATGTATTGGAGTAAAATGTTCAAATGAGATTTGCAAATTTAGTGCTCTTCTATTTGACTTTAAATAAGGGGCCTTAGATATGGTAAGTTGAAGATAATCAAACTATTAAAGCTAAGCTAAGAAGTTGAAGAGGGAACTTTGTAATACTCAGAGTACTTTTTGGAAAAATTGTACAAATATTATGTAACTTGAGTTAATAAATCAATAGTTTATGGCCAAAGTAATCATTTAAATAATACTAATAAATCATGTTTAAAAATGAATTAAAATTATTTAGGGTTCGACGTCACATTTAATAAATATTATTTATGAAATAAATAAAAGACAGAAAAAAGAAAAAAGAGAAAAGAGTCAGAGAACTGTACCGTAGAAGCCGAAGGCTGAGCCACAGATCTTCATAGGTTTAAACCCAGTAGTATATCTAATTCATTATATGGCTTATGTGCTCGTTAACAAGTATTAACTGTTAGTTACTATCTGTTAGTGTGAAAGAAAAAAAATTGAAACGAAAAGTTGAAGAAATAAAGTACTGGTGTATGTATAGAAATATGGAGCTTAGTGGAGGCAACAAATTAATTATTATTATGGGATAATATTAATAATGGGTATAATAAATGAAAGTGGGAAATTTGGAAAGCCATATGATGATGTTGCTACATCATTTTTGGAGGCTTTCAAAATTCAAAGGAATGAGGAATGAAAAAAAAAAATGTTAATTTTCATTATCAGTAAGTGGGGCAGGGTTGTTGGAAATTGGCTGGATGATAAATTTGAGAAGTAATGATAGGTGAAAGGATGGATTGGATGTTAATGATTATATAATCACTGGGGAAAAACACTTCACATTATAGGTAAAGGTTGATGATATATATATTATTTTTCCATTAATTTATTCTTGGTCAGTAACTGAGTTAACGTTAGTTTAAGAATTGAAAGATAATTTTTAAAAATTTAGGAATTAACTTTAGACTTGGAAATTGGAAAATTATGATAGTTGAAAGGTTAGTTTACATCAGAATTATGGATTAATTATAATTTGGGGGGGAATTTTAAGTCAAGGTTTTTTAAACAATTAATAATGTGGGATGTTGTTAGTTTCGAAACCTCATGTGAATATATATTGAATAGATAGCATTGTTCGGAAGTTCAACGAAAAGGGAAGTCTCAGTCTCAGAGGATATCGATGGACTAAGGCAAGTGGATTTCTACCTTTGTTGAGCGTATTAAAATTCGTTTTTGTATTTTACTCTGTGTGGTGTTGAGAATAGAGAATGATTTGGAGACTGTTCTTATTTGTTAGTGTTGTATTCCTTGCTGTAAATTGCGCGTGTTATCAAATGGTTATCTCCTCATTCTCATTTGAGCATGTCAATTGCATTGTATCTGAGACATTATTGTGATAAGAGTCAAGTGATAAGAGGATGTACTTATTTTGAGGGTCGATTATCGCGGGCGACTCAATGGTATTATATTTCGAGGGAGTACGCGCGCCCGCGAGATGGGTTACTATTATCGAGGGTAGTGTCCATGCGAGAGGACAGATGCAGGACAGATAGTACCCCATGGGTTTTTTTTCCCGGGACCTACAGACAGCGGGTGTGTACCGGTAAGAAAAAATGACATCACTATATTTGATTGCATCTCATGTTTCTTGCACATTTTATTATTGATGAACTTGAACAGTGTTTTGCTGATCTTGTGAGTTTTTTCTCTGTGAAGCTTGTCACTGTTGAATTATTGCATTGTTTATTGAGAATGTGTAAAAACTGAAGCGTGTGGTATTAAGTTGTGTTTGGTAAACTGTTAAATTGCTTAGGCTGTCTGTAGCGTGGAGGTTTAGATAGGGTGTAAGGAGTACCCGTATTTTGTGCACTTAACTTGTGTTTCGGGTTTGCTTGTTGGGTAGGTACAGAGTGATTTGGTACTCACCCCTTGCTTCTCAAAATTTTGTAGGTTACGAGCCCAGATTTTCGTATTGAACCGTCCATTCTCTTCGTTTCCGAGGCATCTTGTGGAGATTGTGAGATAGCTTCTTGTCATCTCAGCAAACATTTTCCTACTCCCACTTTATGGACTTGTTTTACTGAAAGCAACTTAATTTAGACTCTTATTATTCAATTCTATTAATATTTACAATAGAGGTTGTGCAGTGACAAACCTGGTTTTGGTTATTGAATAAATATGACTGGGTTTAATAATAGAAAAATTATTGTTTGGGATTTCATTTACTCCAGCACTTTTTTAGTTGATATTGCGGTTTTAGGCTGACTTGTCTTGGTGGGATAAAACGGAGCCATCACACCCATTTTTTGGCGGCGTGACAAAACGGTATCAGAGCCCCAGATTCATAGTCTCACGTGTATACAAGCCGAGGTCTATGTAGATCTCAAGGCTAAGTACGAGAGTCTGTATATTCTGAGAGGACTATAAGGATTATAGGGAAAATTTACTTTAATTAATTCTTTCTCATGTGCGTATAGTCACCTTCTTTAGTACGGAGTTATTGTATACTCTTTGACAGATGCCGAGGACTAGTAGAACTAATGTCCTGGGTGGAGAGGGAGGCACTTCCCGACGGCAGTTGTTCAGGGCCCCAGCTAGGGGTAGGGGTAGATCCGAGCTAGAGGTAGTGATAATCGTCGAAAGGAGCAAGCAGGGACTCACGTGGAAGTCAAGCAGAACAGTAGAGGAGGTCGTGCTAGAGACGGTCTCGACAGAACCTCGATTGATGGCAGAGGAGGACCGGTCCTCCAGATCCTGTAGTCAACACCTTTGCTTCAGGGGATACCACATTGAGGGTGTTTAAGTGTGCTAGAGGGCTATTCTCAGGGTTTGTGGTGCGACTACCAAACCACATGGACTCTCGTACTAGAGGGGGGCTCTGACCCAAGAGCAGAAGCAAGCTCAGTTGTTCATGATACGATGGGGAAATTTACCAGGGGATCCCGCAGTTCAGAATGATGTGCACCTGCAGTTGGGGGTCAAGTTAGACACGGTGGTTGTTCTAAACAGAGGGATGAGCAGCGTAGGTATGAGAGATTTCCGAAAGATGGATCAACCTCAGTTTCAGGGGGGAAGGGGACAAGACGCGAGGATGTCATGAGTTTTAAAAAACTACATGTCGACAGTTACTAGACGGGTGGTTGGATTAGCTGAGTTACTTGGGGTTAGATTATTCTACCACTCCGTTTCATGACTATGAGAGGACGGGGGAAGGACTTATTATGGGGGTTGCCAGTAGTTGGATTATCCTCCAAGTGACTTGGGAGCTGTTTGCTAGTGCATTCAAGCTTGTTTTATCCCAATAGAGCGTGAGAGAGGAGAGAGTGCTTTGGAGGTTTTGTTTGAGAGTCTAAGACAGGATGGTGTATCGGTTACAGAGTAGAGACGCGTTTTTTCCAGTTGTCTAGGCATGCGATGACCATATATTCCAAAGAGAGTAGAGAGGATCCGCATTATTGTGGGGGATTGACTTTCCTATTAGGTCAGCTGGTTTAGGGAATCTAGGAGGGGCTTCTTTCAGTCCATTGTGAGCCGCCGCCAAAGAGGCGAAATTGATGAAGAGAGGAGGAAATTTGGGGACCCTAAAAGGGACCGTGTATCAGGCCAGTTCCATGATGCCATTTGGAGGTAGGGGATCACAGGAGGGAGGAGGGAGGTGAAGAAAGTATGGGGATTCCCTGGTCTCCTAATCCTATCAGCATCTATGGCTGACATTTGGAAAGGAAGTGGCCATACTCTAGGGTTCTTATTGCCCGGTCGGGATCGACGGTTCACAGCAGCGACCTACAGGGGAGGCAATATAGGGGGTTCTTTAGGGTCCACCACAGAAGTTCAAAGTCAGAAATTGTTTTACTGTTGGAGATCCCCGATCACTTAATGGCGGCAGTGTAAGGGTACTTTCAAAGGCGGTCGTATGATGATGGGGCCTAAACTAATTTTCATTCCAGATAGACCACCAGCGACCACCGGGTAGAGGTCGTGCCCAGAGTCAGTCAGGTTAGAGGTGATAGAGTCCTGTAATGGTGTAATGCAGCTCAGCAGAGTGGAGGGTTAGAAGGTGTACCACCCAGGTCGACATAAGGACCGAGGAGGCCACTTGATGTTCCCGGGAGACCTGAGGCGGAGACCTTGATGCTGTTATTACAAGTATCATCATAGTATGGATCGACCGGCGTCTGTGTTGTTTGATCCAGGTTCTAACATTCTCTTATGTGTTCATCTGTTCTTGTGCTAAATTTGATATGAATATGTTATAGGGCATTACTGTACCTATTCGTGTTTCTACACCCTGGGTAAGCCCTAGTGGTGGATCAAGTGTATCAATCATGTTCTGTTTTTGGGCCTGGGTATAGGACACTGGGTAGGACTTAATTCATTCTGAATGGTAGACTTTGATGTGATCTGGGTATGGATTGGCTTTCTCCTTTATAATGTTGTCCATTGATTGTATGCTAAGGACATGTGACATTAGCAATGCCGGGTGTATTCCGAGGGGTGAGTGGGGAAGAGTGTTGAGTGGTTACTTACCCTAGCAAGGTCATCTCTTTTATCCGGTGCTCAAAGATTGGTGGATGGGGGGGTGTTTGTCTTACTTAGCTTTTATTCGGCCAGTTACTAGCATTGAACCACCTCCATGGAACTCTATCAGTGGCTGTCAGGAGTTTCACCGAGTAGTTTCCTTCGGACTTTCCAGGGTGTTTCTCCCGATAGGGATACGATTTTGCTATTGATTTGGAGCCGGGCACTAAGGCCTAATTTCTATCCCTCCATACCGTATGGATCCAGACAGAGTTGAAGAATTGAAGGATCAGTTGAGGATTTATTAAGTTAATGTTTTATTCGCCACCTAGTGGGCACCTTGGGGTTCCCCTGTATGTTTGTGAAGAAGAAGTGATGGGAAGATGAGAAAGTGTATTAGATACACGAAGTTGTTTGACCCATCCGGGGTAACAGTGAAGGATAAAGTATTCTCTTCTGCGTATTGTATGACTTATTTGATCAGTTACAAGGCCATATCATTGTTCTCTAAGATGATTTAGGTAATGGGTATCATCAGTAAAGCTTAGCGGCAGTTCAGATATCCTAAGACAGCTTTTTCAAACTGTGTATGGGCATTATGATTTCTAGAGTGATGTCCTAAGCGGATTGAGCCTAATGCCCTGCAACATTCATGGAGTTGAGGAATGGGGGTGTGTCGACCATACCTGTTATTCTTTTTGGATTGTTTCCATCGATGACATTCTTGGTTTACTCTAAAGGAACTTGAGGAGGACCATGTCCGACACCCTAAGGATTGTATTCAGAGGTTGAGAGAGGAAGTATGTATGCCAACGTTCTCAAAAGTCGTGCGTCTGGCTTACTGCGGTGATATTTTTGGGACACATGGTGTCCAAGAAGGGCTTAGGTAGATCCGGAGACAAGATTGAGGCAAAGTTTTATTATTAGGTAGTTATTTTTGTTAGTTTAGTTTTTAAAGGATGGACGCGACCTACTTAACCTACTGAGATTAGGGTTTGCGGGATAATTCTTGGCAGGCTGATGTATATCGACGATTTTTGTTCACAACGTTTCTCTACGATTGAGCTCATTGGGACTAAATTGATCGACGATGTGGGTTTCAAGTGGTCTCTGATGAGGAAGACTTGGAGGAGAGATTCAAAAGACTCAAGACTTTGTTGACTTCTACTCCGGTGTTTGACATCTACCTGAGGAAGGTGTAGACTTTACTGTGTATTGTGATGCCTTCAGGACCGTTGGTTTGGGTGGTGTGTTGATGCAGAGAAGGGGAAGTGATTGTTATGGCTATAGGAAATTGAATCCCATGAGAAGAACTACCATACTCATGATCTGGAGTGGGCGGATGTCTGTGGTATTTGTACTTAAGTTATGACGTCTTTATTTGTTATGGGGTGCATGTGAGATCTTCACGATCAGTCGGGTCTCAGTTAAATCTTACTAGGGGATTTGAAAAACTTGAGGCAACGGAAATGGCTTGAGTTGCTGAAGGAGACTACGATGGACCAATTCTCTATTATCCGCGAAAGGCCATCTTGTAACCGTGCCGGATTGCTCTGAGTAGGAAGACTCCTGCATCGGGGGAGTCTCTGCAGTGCTTAGTATGCGGGAGACAATTGGCTAGGGAGGAAGATTCAGATATTGTCTAACAATCTTGATCCGCTTGCAGATTTCAGAAGATAGTGTGGGATTGATGCTTTTATGAAGGCTCGGTCTTCTGTAGTCGAGAAAAGAAAAAGAAAATCCGTGCACACCAGTTTGATGATGAAAAATTATTCTCATTCCGAGACAAAGTATTGAGAGGGGAAGTAAAACCGATAAGGAGGTATGTTCCTTGATTCTGATGGGGGTCATTGCGGATCGAAGAAGAATTTGTGTGCCCAGGACAACGGAGATTTGATTAGATTGTTATGAGGAAGGGCCATGTTTCAGGTATTCCATCCATCAGGGAGGGCCGAAGATGATCATGATTGAGTCAGAATTAATGGTGGGTTTGTTGTGGGATGAATAGAGATTGAAGCAAGAGATATTTCAGGGGGACTTTGTTCGAGGTGTATTGACTTACCAGCAGGGTATCAAGGTGTGAACACCAGCGGCAAAGGGGTTGTATGTATCTCATGAGGATGCTATCTCATAGTTGGAAGTGGGAGCGGAGATACTATGGGCACTTTGTTGTGGGTTTGCCTACCACAGATGGGTTGGTAGGACTCTATTTGGGTTGTTTGTTGATATGGCTGACAAAGGTATGCCCACTTCATCCCGAGTTCGGGTGATGAAGTATGAGTATACAGCAGAAAAAGAAAAGTTAGCCAAAGCTATATATAAGTCGATTGTGCGATACATGGAGTTCCTATTTTTATCATATCCGGATCGAGGTTCACTATTTAATTCTCACTTCTTGAAGGAATTACAAACATGTTGGGTACTCAATTAGATATGAGTACAGCCTGTCACCCTCGGCTGATGGTCAGTCTGAGCCACGAGTCAGGTGTTGGAAGAATGCTCCGAGCGGTGTGGATGATTCGGAGAGATAGATGGGATAGTCGACATTTACCCCTTAGCGGAGGTTGCCTATATAATAACAGTTATCACTCTAGTAATCCAGAGGCCCCATTTGAGCGGTTGATGGAAAGACGGTGGGTAGGTCTCTGATGGTTGGTTTGATCAGCGGAAGGAAATGGACTCTTGGGGTACATACTTGCTTAGAGAATGCTATGGAACAAGTCCGTTATGATTAGAGTATCGATATTGACAGCTCAGAGTCGACAGAAGAGCTAAGAAGAGTATGCAGAACGGAGAGTTAGAGTCTCTTAGTGATTATGGAGGGTGATTCATGTTGGCTCCGAGGGAGTATCACCCGTGAAGGGTGTTGTAATGAGGTTTGGAAAGAAGGTAAGCTTATTGCCCTAGGTTCATTGGAACCGTTTGAGAGTTTGAGCTGATGTGGGAAGATTTTGTAAAAGTCAGCCTGTTTTCAATGTCTCTATTTTAGGAAAGTATTATTCTGGGATGAATCTCATGTGCTTTCACTTGACTCCGTGGAGTTGGGTCCAGACTTGATATTTGAGGAGGATCTATCGCTTTAATTTTGAGATAGGCAGAGGTTCGAAGCTTCGTGAAAAGGTGCAATGGAAACACCGATATGCCAGGGGAAGCAAACTTGGGAGACAGGGGAGAAAAGAGTCTGGAATTGCGTTGTCCGACCCCAAAAATGGGTGTTATGGCACTCGTCTTATCACCAAGGACAATAAGCCTCAAAACTAATATTAACAAAAGTGCGGAAGTAAATGACAATCCAACAAAATCCTATTATGAAACCAAGTAATATGAATCCAAATCCCAAAATCAGGTTGTCACGTGCACAAGCTCCCCTAATGGTAAATTATTAGGAAAATTGAAATAAAATAGAAGTCTACATGAAGTTGTCTTTCAAGTTAAAAACAAGTCATAAACGGAGTAGGAAAGTTCGTGAGAGACAAGCAGCTACTCAGAATCCTCCACAAGATGTCCCTCAGAAACGAAATACAAAAAGAAAAAGAATGATAGGGATCACGGAAGATCCAGGCTCGTATCCTACAAAAATTTTGTAGAAGAAGGGGGTGGTGAGTACCAAATCCACGCGTACCCAACAGCAAACCTCTAAACACCAAGTTAAGTGAAACAAAAAACGGGCACTTCTTACAAACCATATCTAAACCTCCACGCTACAGTTAATAGTTTACAGTTACCCAAACACACACTCCTCAACATCATCAACACCACCAACCCCCTCCTCCCATCACCACGGTCCTTTACACCCGATTCCCATTTCTCAATAACCCCCCAAACTCAATATTCTACCCTTCCTTTTTTCACAGTACACGCGTTCAGCTGTTTCAACCAGAGAACCCACCCCAATCTACAACGATCATTCCAAAACACTAGGTTCCCATTATTTTGTTCCACCTTAATAATAAAATGTGGTCTAAATGTCTTATTATTGAGATTGCCCAAATGTACATCTCAGTCATCTTCATGTGTGATATGCATGTATTCCCTAACGATCCGCCTCACCTGTTTGTGTCGCTGTCTCTCAGTCCGAGACCCATGGGGGGGAATATCTGGTCCATGATCTTCGCGGCGCAAGTACCCGACCCTCGAAACACTTGATTCTTCACCATACTCTCCTCCGGGCCACGCAACCACTGTGCATACGCTACCCCCTGCGCACCTCACTCTATCTGATGTCCCCACCCCTAGGTCGAGCCCGATGCTCCCTCGACTCCACCCCTTATACACACTCCGCAATGGACCTTCCTTCCCACCTGTTCCCTTAATCACTGCCCCAATTACCTTCCCCATTTGTTCCCAAATAAAAAATGACGATCCACTCCGCATTACACCATCTTTGTATTATTGACCCCACCCCCTCCACACACCCCTACCCCTTTCGAAACACGATCACTCATTACAACAAGGAATACAACACAAACAAATAAGCAACAAGTCTCAAATATTATCAACATCACCAAGTAAGAAATATACCACGGGAATTTTTATCGCGAACAAGGGGTTTAGAAATCACCCCCCACTATGCCTTAAGCGTCAATCGAATTAATGACTCTAGGGCCTTGAGCCCTTCCATTCCGTTGAGCTTCGAACCAATGGAATCTACCAGTCAGTATATATTCACAATAAGTTTCGTAGAACATATAACAACACCCACATTTTATTTGTTAACCTTGACCTCAAAAATTACCACCCATTTATAACCATCAAACGTTACTACAATTTGATTCCAACCAATAGTCAAATCTCATATTTTCTATCTTTTTAAGTCAATATTGGGGCAACATAACACCGACCCTTATCCAAACACCACCAACCGTGATAAGTTCTATATAATTCTACTATACTCAAATTTAATATCACATTCTTAATATGTAAAACATGAATCATAATGTGATTAACTAAACAATTAACTCTTAAATCCGAGTGGCCTAAAAACCCCATCGTTACCCACAAAGATTAAACACATTAGTTCTAAATGTTCAACTAGTCACAAATTTATACCTTAAATAAATTACGGGGTCCACATACCCCACCCTAAGCCAACGCACCCCTGTCCAACCATGATTAGGCATTGTTATCCAATTAAGGTCAGTTCATTGAGACACATGATAGACTATCTACAATTATGATGCCCCCCTTACCCCCCAATTTCATATGTATGACCACTGCCAATTTTAATTCTTGTTTCAAATTCCTTCTTACCTTTCATAATTATAAGGTTATGTACACGTGTAGGTGATAAACAAGACATTTTAACAAGGATTAATGCATAAGTTGGTTACATGTTGAAGCGCACGTCTGAACCCTCGTCCTCGTTCCGTCGATCTCCTTTCTCCTGTCCTCTTATGATTTATAGTACTAATTGTGATAGGTGTTTACACACATATTTTATTAATAAAGGCAAATCGTATAGGGTCTAAATTAAATTATACTTAGCCATAAACTATCGTTAATAACTCAAGTTACACTAATTTTAAAATTTCCCCAAAAAATGACCTTCCGGGGTCATTTACATGGTGTCCACCACCTGCCATATCCTACCTTCGTCGAGCTCCGTACTTCTTTTATTTATGTTCGCGGCGACGATTGATTTTTAGCGGTGGCTCACCTGTGGCCCCACCCTCGATCGCACACTTTGTGTCACCCCCTTTTCTTACCGGACACATTTTCATCTTCGGGTAATTGCGTACTACGCTCGATAGTTAAGCGGCACACACTCAAGCGACCACATCTTTTCACACTTTAAGTATCTGAAGAACTTATATAAATCTTGGGTCCAGTTAATTAAATTATGTGGGTTTGTCACCACCCGAGTCCTAATAATAAATGATTTTATAAATTAAAAAAAGACACGACACCAAAGAGGAACCCGCACGTCCCCGGAAACACTGTCCCGCCCCCCCATAACCCACTCACCGCCAAAAGGCGCACAGATCTTTTTCATCAGCGGTAAACCAGTCCCCTAGAACTAATCTAATTCATATAATGCTTAGTGTGTATGTGTAAACAGTATTACTACTCGTTAGTGTGAAGAAAATAAAAACAAATTGCAACAGAAACTGGTTGAAATTAAATAATGGTGTCTGTATTGAAATTGGGATCTTAGTGGAGGCAACAAATAATTATTATTATTGTGATAAATATTAATGGGTATAATAAATTGAAGTTGGGCAATTGTGAAGCTATGATGATGTTACATATTTTTGGCGGCTTTTTTAAAATTCAAAGGAATGAAAAAAATGCTATAATTGCATTATAAGTTAGTGGGTGGACAGTTGTATTGTTGTTGAAATTGGTTGTGCGCGACCTACAATCATTTTTAGACCACATCACCAGTAAGATAGCGCTCCTCAATGATTGCCGACCTGTGTTAATGTTATAATAATCAGGTGCAAAACAACGACACAATATAGGACAGGCTGGAAGCCGTATTGGTTTACCCTCATCATCCCACCTTTTTTCATCCCTAATTGATTCTTGAGTCAGTCCCATCATTTTACGGTAGTTTTAGCATTGAGGGAGCCCGCATAACTTTTACAAATTAGGATTAACCCTCTCTCCCAGACTTGGACATGGCAAAACATATAGTTCGAAACACAGGTTAGTTGACATCAACGAATTATGGATTTACTTATAAATTTGGGGGATTTTAGGCAAGCTTCGACCCCTCTAAACTATTCGTTTAAGCGATCCCGCTCCTCCCCCCACCACTGCACAAATTCGTTGGATTTCCTTGAGGTGGTGTTGAGAATTGATTTGAGATTGTTGCTGATTTGGTTGTGTTGTATTCTTGCGCTAACCCCACCGCTGCTTTGTTTATCAAAATGGCTTATATCCTCATTTTCATTTGAGCATGTCAATTGCATTCGATATTGAGACATGATTGTTGATAAGAGTTAAGTGATAAGAGGATTGTTTACTATTCAAGGGTGTATCGCGCGCCGCGTGGTACTATATTTCGAGGGACGTATCGCCCGCGCCGCAATGGTTATATTTATCGAGGGTCAGGTCCGTGCGGCCCGCGGACAGATGCATGGACAGATATACTCCTCATGAGGTCCCGGACTGGAGGACGGACAGCGGGGTTGGGTACCGTCTAAAAGATATGCAGCCTAATTTGACATTGCATCTCATGGCAATTGCCCATTTTATTATTGATGAACTTGAAACACGTGTTTGCGGATCTTGTGAGTGTTTTCTGTTGATGCAGCTTGTCACTGTTGAATAGTGAGTTGTATTGAGATGGTAAAACTTATAGAGTTGTGTTATTAAGTTGTGTGTTTGGTTAAACTGTAAACTGTTAGGTTGATGAGCGTGGAGGTTAGATAGGTGTAAGGAGTACCCGTAGTGGTTTCACTTAAAAAAAAAAAACTGTTTTTTAGAGGTTTGATTGTTGGGTACCGCGTGGGGTTTCGGTACTCACCCTTTGCTTCTAAAAATGTTTGTAGGTTACGAGCCCCGAATTTTTGTGATACCTTTCATTCTCTTCGTTTCTGAGGCATTCTAGTGTGGAGGAATTGTGAGGTAAGTTGCTTGTCATCCTCAGGAACTTTCTACTCCAGTTATTAGACTCTTTGTTTGTAATTGAAAGATAACTTCATTTAGATCTTTTTATTTCAATTTAATATTTACAATAAGAAGCTTGTACATGACAAACTGATTTGGGGATTGAATATTAATATGACTTGCGTTTCATAATAGAAAATTGTGGTTGGATGGTTCATTTTCAGCACTTTGTAGACATGGGTTTTAGGCGTGACTTGTCTTGGTGGGAAAGAAGACGAGAGTGCCATCACACCCATTTTTGGGTCGTGACAAAAACGAAATTAGTAAGCTTGAAGAAGATGAAAGAGAAATAAAGAATTAACGATTATTTTAAACAAAAAAAGAAATCATTAAATCCATACTTAATTGTTGGGAGTATCCTTGTTTTCATCAATTATAATTGAAGGCAATTGAAGCATCATGCCACCAAACAAGAGTCTATAGGCTTTATTATAATTGTAAGCATTAATGTAGAATATATAGTTGATCTGTCACTATTTATATTTTCTTTAAAAAAGGGTAAATTATTTTCTTAAAAAGGATAAAATGATAATCTAATTTTTAACTTGAGTTCTTCGCACTTTTAATAACTAACAAAAAAATATCATAAACATAATTTTTACATAATTAAAATAACATTTTAGTTTAGAAGAAAATTTTGATTCATATATTTCCATGTCATATTGAAATAAGCTTTTATAATGAATATTTTAAAGTATAATTTTGAATGTTATAAAAATTTCACATAAACGCAATATTAAGTATTTATATTTTCTTTAAAAAGGGTAAATTGTAAAAGTATTTTCTTCTTAAAAAGGATAATAAATAAAATGATAATCAATTTTAAATTGAGTTCTTCGCCACTTTTAATAACGAACAAAAAAAATCATAAACATAATTTTACATTTTTTTTAAAAATAAAATAACCATTTTATTTTAGAAGAAAATTGTTGATTATATATTCCAGGTGATATTGAAATACGCTTTTATTAAACGAATATTTTAAAGTATATTTTGGGATATAAGTACAAATGTCAAATAAAGCACAATCATTAAGTACTTAACCGTAGAATATAGCTGTAAATTACTGTGTAAATGATGCATTTTGTTCTTTAAGGATCGAACCATTATTTAGTATTATCAATAAACTATGGACTTTCCTCGTAATCTCATACACTAAGAAATTATCAATCACTTAAATCAATTCCCCAGTATTCTTATTTCAATTTAATTTGACAATTTAAATTCAGGATATTCATCTACTATATGTATAATATTAGATAATTCATAATATTTAATCCTCGGTTAGGAGTAAATGTAATCCAACTTGCACTTTGGAGCTACTATCCTCTTAATAATATAGGATATGATGCTGATTGATTTATTACATTGTTTATCAATTATAATTTTTAAAATTCATTTCATTGTAGGAATTAATGATTATGATCAAAAAGCAATAATCAAGGGCTCATTTATCAAGAAATAAAAATTTACATTATTAATGGCTTAAGAGGACTTAAATTACTACCATAATGTAATTAAAAATATATGTGTATTTAATTAAAGAATTATAAATTTAATTTAGTTAAAAGGGAAAAAAAAAATGGTTTTAATTCAACTGTTAACTTTGGATACCATAATAATTAAAAATAGATTTTGATTAATTAAAGGAATATCAAATTTTAATTTAGTAAGTAAAAGGGGCAAAAAACAAAATGGTTAATTCAACTTTTCACTTTGAAGCTTCCCACTTATAATAATAAATATGATAAATATATCTTCTTGTTCATTATTGTTTAATTTATGATTCTGTTAACTTGTTAACTATCATTAATTTGATGGATTAAAATTGAATGATTATATTATTTTTAAGGCTAATGATGCATATAGTCAAATTATACATGGATCAAAACTGAAATATACATATAACTCAAGGGTCAAAATAAGTATTTGTCGTACAAATCATTTTTAGTTGACTTATGTATTTACTGTTTTCTTTCTTTAATCAAGGCAAAGGTATAATTTTGTCTCTTTGTTTTTTTCTTTCATAGGCTTAGTATGAAGGGCGATGTTTTCTTGAAAAAAATGGTTTTTGGTGTTGATTTTCATAAATTGAGTGTTCAAAGTAACATTTTTTATTATAAGAAAAAATCACTTCTGAACGATCCAAAATTTCAAAGATCATGGGCATACGTGCAACGACCCTTTTGATCATTTTAAATTCTATTTTTTTTTATTTCATCAAATACTTTCCGATAGATTCTAAATGGGTATTTGAACTATTCGTAACTACAAGTATAAAATTAATAGGAAAGTTTTAATAATTAATTTAATTGGTGGTTAAAGAAGATAACATTAAAATAATAGTGGGCTACTTTCATAATTAGTTATATATAACAATTAGGGAAGTAAATAATTTGGGGGAGGAAAGAAAATAAAAGAGAGGCATGGTTATGGGAGGACACGGAAGCGGCTACTCCTTCAGGTAAAAGTTCAAAAAGCTTTAATGTTTCTATACACATTGATTGATATGTGTTGTTAGCTAGTACGTTCCTGTATAGTTGTTACTACCATTACAAGTCCTTCAATAAAATCAATAATTAGATTAAGTTATGTTGTTGGACGGACTCTAACTGCAATGTTTAAAAGCAACGGAAACTCGTGGAAGAGAGATTTGGATGGAATTTAATGTTAGTAGTTAACTATGGTATTGTTTAATGAGATTAACCAAGAATAAACCAATGGTTATACAACAAATTCTATGACCACCATGTTAACCACTCATTTTAATTGAGTGGAGTTGGCAACTTACATTAACAATATGCTAGAAAGGATGTCTAGGCATATATAGTATTTAAGCTAAGAGGTTAATAATTATAAATATACCATTGATATATACATACTGACTGTAATTCATTCTTGTATAGTTGAAATTTGTAAGGAAAATTTTCATGGGTTCTATTATTTTAGTTTTTTAAATAGGCGTTTAAATATTAGGTGTAGTGATTACTTCAATACTATTAAAGTATGTAATGAGAGGATTTATGACGTACCCTTAAATTGGAACTTTAGCTAATTATTGAAGGAAATTTGGTGAGCTTTTAGGTATTTACACTAGGACTAGAAATAATAGAGTGCATATGACTCGTAACTTAAAATTATGAAATATATTTACTTGATAGATTGGAAAAGTTTCGAGGGCATTGGGGAGGAAATTAAAGTATTGGGAAGGAAGTAGCTATTTGACATCGGTTTCTCCGTGGAGGTTGGTTATGGTTTATGCCTATTTGATAGTAAAATTTATCATGTGAATGATATGCATTGAATGATACTTGTGAAGTTTATATGTACTATATGGTGGCTTTTTGATGTGTGACTTGGCCATGTGTTTGTTAATGTATGAAATCCGAGACGTGGAATGTTTATCTTAAACCATATCTATCAAATGATGCCTTCTTGAATAAAGAAAGCTCGATGAAATATATAACGAATGGAAAAGTGGTGATATAACTGGTTAAACTAATGATAATTGTAGGATCGGACACGTTCCGAATAATATTCTTGGATCGGAGTGTCACGTTCCGAACGGTATTCTTGGATCGGAAGAGGGTCATGGTGATCTTGATACCGTGTGACTTATACGTGCTTACTTATAGTTAGTGACACTTGTTCAGTTGTTTGGTTGCTTATTCACATGGTAAGTTATAAGGTGAGTTCATACTAGTATTTCTTTGTATTTAGTTACAATTTTGGGTTTGACGATTATCTTAATCAGTACATGTTCCCGTACTGAGCCCTCCTACTTCTTTTCTTCTTTGTTTTTTTTTTGAAATGCAGCGAGTGTACCTAGGAACTTATGACTTCCCTCAAGCTCGAGACAACCTCCCGCGTATCAAGTCCGGGTGAGTTCCATTCAAGCTCGTGTGGATTTTCGTTTCAGGACATGATGTCCTATACAAATTTCGAGACACATACCATTTTATTCTTTATTAGTGTATTCGATATTCTTAGAATTCGATTGGAGATTAGTGGCTGATGTGCTGACATCAGATTTTGGGATGATAAGTTAAACTTTGAAACTATTTAAAATTGGTTGCTTAGTATCTTTTGGAGCTTCCCGCATTTATTTATTATTATTTATAGTTGAAAACTATTGGTATAGTTGGGGTGTAGATGGTGTTGGTCACCCACTAAGGAGGTAAGTGTGGGTGCCACTCCGAATTATTTTGGGTCGTGACAAACTTGGTTATCAGAGCGTTAGGTGTTGATTCATCACACAAGCGGACAGGTTAGTAGAGTCTTGAAGAATGGTATCGGACGCCTTGTACTTTTCCTTCGAGACTCACCCCCGAGGCTCACCCACAGACTTTAGGAACACCCATTCTTTTTTCTCCTTCGTACCCTGCTATTATTGAGTTCCAATTCGGTATCGATCGGTGATTACAAATTTGTATCTAACTTTGTGCACTCATTTCGAATATGATATGCTAGGATAGAGTAGTGCTAATTCCCCAAGAAACCCACAACCACCAGATGGCCCACGAGTTATGATCTTCTCATACAAAATACTATTTTTTCCAGATTAATATTAGATATGTTTTCCACCCGCCTCTCCTCCCCCCCCAATTATCTAGTGAATGTGTATGATCTTTTATGATGTTCTTAAAGTTGAAATACCTATTATCGTTCATGAGTATGAAATATGAATAGCCCTAGACTCGTTCATTATTTCTCCCCTGAACGCTCTTCTCCGGCTGTTATGGAGTCCAGTTGTTTCATAAGCTGGATTGGTTTTAGAGTGTTTAGAGTGATGGGACCCATTGAGTTTCCTGACTTACTTTTTGGGATGATGCGAAAAATGTCAAACACTCGCGGTAGCAGTTTCATATTGCCTGGCGGTATAGACATTACCTATTGGACTTAGACATTAAGACCACCCACCCCAACTTTCTTTCCGTGCTTCTTAATGAAAATTATATCAATAGACTTTGCAGGATAGGAGGAGGAAAAGATGAGTTACTGAATAAAAGAGGATATATGTTTCACCAATGAAGGGAAAAATGAGGCTGGTATGATTCGTAGGTTAGGTTGAGTGTATGTCAGCTGCGGGGTTAGGTAACAATTCATCTAGTTTGAGTTTTGAAGTGTAATTACTTTCGTTATTGGACTTGATCTAGGAAGTAAAGAAATTCTTGGGCTAAGAACACGAGAACCAAATCAAAATACTGTTTTCGCAGTTATTCCCAATCAGCGCTAACCCTCGATCATTCGTGTGGGATAGCTACTGTCTAGATGCTCTCCTCCTTTTTGTTCGTATGATCCTCTACCGGTCTGGCACAGGCTTGGTACTAGTAATGCGTGGAGGAAACGAATTACGTCGATGTCAAGTATGAATTACTAATTCCTAAAGGATCTGGTATCTTGTTCACCACTGTTTGGGATGACTGGTTCAAGATACTAAGCTGATTATCAGTTCCGGTTTTTTTGTCCATTTATCCTGACCTACCATTTGGGTCCTAAGATGAACCCACCAACTAGTTTATTTAATACGGTACCTTAGATCGACAGCACGTTAATTTTTACAGGAATTCGTCATATTTATCATACCCAATATTATGCGGAATATTGGTTACAATATCACACCCCCTACATTAGGTTTGTAAAATGTATTTTCAGGGGTTCTGAATGAGAAACTGAGATTATTTAAGCTCAAAAGGTTAGATTGATACAAATGAAAAACTTATAGAGAAACAAAGTCCTAGTGGGTGTACTATAGGTGAAAGTAGTGCAAAGTCATCGTGGAACCACTCAGCCATTTAGCAAGAAAGGCAGTATACATGGGCCCTGCCCCCCCCCGTGAATGAACGCCCCCCCATGCGCCATGTGATTTTGGCCCCCATCTCTAAGAACCCTATATTACCTAGTTAACCGGTGTCAGAGATCGAAGGAAAAGGTTTACTTCATGGTGTGATTAAAAGGGTTAACTGAGCAGATGGAAAAAAAAAAATTGTGATGAGAATTATAATTGAGATGAAATTATATGATTAGGATTTGGGGTTAAATAAATTATATGTACTAAAGACTTCTGCGAGTATCTAAGGTTGTGATTTTCAATTTGTGAGTAATGTGGGTGATATGACAACGTTTAAGAGATGTTGGATAACGTCGATTAGAATTTAAAGGAGCTCGAACCTCATAACTAAAATAAGATAAAATTGTGGGATGTTAGACTAAGAAAATAAGTGGGACGAGCAGTGGAATGGAAGAATATTTTAGGGCTGATTGTAAGAATAAATGATCTTAGAAGGGGTTGAGAATTGGGTTCAGAAATGCCGTGATTTTATCATTTTATTTGGTTGAGGTGGTAAGTAGCATTAACAGGTTAATCAGCTTGGTTAAAAGCTATTGAATAGAACTTAATGGAGAGGAGTGTTGTACAGACGTTCAGCTTGAGTGAGAGGATAAGTTCTGTTGTACTGTTGATTGAGAAATAGTAGGGTTGGAAATTGGATTTTAGTGAAGCATATGGATGGCGGCAGTCTGCGGAGAGGCATCATGATTAAGCATACGATTAAAGTTAATTATAAACGTATCTTCAAAGTATAAGCAAATGTAGATACATAAGGCATTGGGTTCACAATTGGACGTTAAAATTCAAATTTTCATTATAGTATGCCATTCTTGGTGATATATTTGTTTTTCAAGGTATGATTTGTAAGGGTAATAAATGATTGATTGCATGCGGTATTAAGCAGTGAAAGAACTAATGATGTTGTGGAAATCATTAAAGTTTATTCTTTGATTGGTAAAGGATATAAGAAGAGTTTCTTCTGGAGTTTGATTAGACGTGAGTAAACGTCATGCTGTTGGTTGAAAAGATTGCGGAGATGGTCCGCGAGTTAGAGAGATCACAAAAGGATGATATATTGAGGGCCGGATATTTCCAAGTCTGCACCATGCGCAATTCGAGAACGTAAAAGAAACCGCCCTCTGTCCCAATAAACCCTTGGGGTTGCGTTGACGGTTGTATTACTTATTTTTATTTGTTCTTTCTAGGCGTTTTGTCGGGACTGTGAGGTTGACCGCTAGTTTCAGTTGTCACGCGCATTATCCTCGGGAACTTTGTCATCCGACTTTTAGCGATTAATTTTGATGGGTGCACACACTAAGGTCTGACACATTTAGCATCTTAACGTGGGGTTAGCTTTGTTTTATTCTCCCCCATGAAGAATGTATGGGATTTTTCCTTTCGCTTAAGTAAGGTTTTCAGGGATCTCTAGCGCGTTTTTTTCTTGTTTTTGATGGTTGGCATCGCCACAGTTCCTATTCTTTATTTTGTTTCGCCTTTGTTTGTCTAGCACATTTAGAGTTGCACTCCTAACCCTCTTACTCTTTGATGGGACTCGTCGAAAGTATATGTGATAATAGATCTTGATGGTGCTCGGGTTAGTTCTGCGCTTATAGTCTACCACTTAGATTGACCACGCACCTGTCCTAAGTATTGGATGATCGTAATGGGCTTCACTTGTGTCTCCTCTCGCGATCCATGTTCTTGCCCATCTCTGCCTATCGTGTTTAGATCGGTGGGGGCCGTCGTAGATAGTATGAAAAGGTGTATAGGTCGGGTTTGTCACTTTCGTGGGCCTCCTTATGTAATTTTTCTCCCCCTTTATTTCTCTGCTCGCTCCTTCAACACCAATACTCATGTCGCCTTGGTTGTAGACTTAGCCACATGGTTTGCTTGCGCTGTATATTCTGCGGTACATGACATTGGGGCACTTACTTCTTTCCTCCCCCCGAAATTTGGCCCCCCACCTCTTAGCTTGTACATGCTAAACTGTAACGTTGGCCAAGCATGGGACAGGCTCCCTCCGGCTACGTGTGGCGGCAAGCGGGTGACTATCCCCCCCCCGCCTCTAATGATCAATCCATTTTAGTCGTAGTTCCCCCACATCTCCTGTCTTGTGTGTCTAATGCAGACTGCATCCCGTAGTAACCCACGCGGGCTTGTTTGCTCTTCCATTGGCCACCAAAAGCCCTGTCACAGGAGGACGCCAGCAACCCGCTACCCAAGTACCTTCAATTGAGCGGTTTTCGGTTAGTCGTGTGGTTTTGGATGGTTTCCTGCCAGACCAACCCCAACACCTCCCCTGGCTAACATGCAACCCGGCGCATAACCGCAGATATCTGACTTCGTGCATTGTGATCGGCCGTGTAGCACAGCCCACCACACCCACCCCCCGGTACTCCGGCCCACACATCCACAATACCACCCCCTTATAGAATGGTCCCCGCCGGAGTGAGGTAGTTGTTAAAGCGCCACCCCAACTTCAGGAGGTTGATTGGGAAAAGGATTTATTAGAACCAAGTGCATCCCTTGGGGTGCTCCAGGTTGATTTGTGAAGAAGAAAGATGGGAGTTTCGGATAGGGCATAAGACTACAGACAAATCCTAAATTAAAGTAACTGTTAAGAATAATTATCCTCTTCCTCGCATTGATGTGTGTTACCGTCAGGTACAAGGTGCTTGTCCCTTTCAAAAATCGACTATGAGATCTGGTTATCATCAATTGAAAATACGGGCAGCCGATGGCCACGACTCTTTACCGAACAAGGTTATGGGCATATTATGAGTCCTTAGTATGGTCTTTTGGGCTTCGAAGCCCCTGCTTGTTTCATGGATGATGAATGGGATTTTTAAGCCATATCTGGATCTTTTGTCATGTATTGTATTCATTGATGATTACTGGTATACTCAAAGAGCAAGAAAGAACAGAGGAAAGAGCACTGAGAATTGTATTGGAAATGTTGAGGGAACAAGCTTTATGCAAATTTTCTCCAAGTGTGAGTTTGGCTCGATTCCAGTGTCCTTCTTGGGCAGTAGTTTCTAAGGATGGAGTGATGGTGGATCTTTCAAGATCGAAGAGGTAAAGAATTGGGTAAGACCTACCAATGTTCAGGAGGTAAGGAGCATCGTTGTTTAGCCTAGCTACTACCGTCAGATTTGTCAAGGGATTTTCCTCTGTTGCTTCCCGATTGACAAATGACTAAGCAAAGTGTTCCATTTGTATGGTTAGGACGAGTGCAAGAAGGACAGAAAGCTTTAGAAGCTCAAGACATTTCCGACACCAGCGATAGTAGTTGATAGGTGTCACGTTACACCAGGATAGTAGTGGATAGGGGGTAACGTTCCAACACCAGGATCGATAGTAGTGGATCGGGTGTGTTACCACGAACCGACAGTAGTAGTAGGGATCGGGTGTCACGTTCCGACACCAGGATAGTAGGGATGGGTGTCAGTTCAGACACCAGGATAGTAAAGAGAATGAATCGTGACAGCTTGTTAATATACTCAATCTAACAGAACCGGTATTTCCCAAAAGGGTATGGTGTGGAGGCTTGATCCTCATAGGATGCGTTTGGGTTGTTTGGTAAATGATCTTATACTTGTTGTGATCAAGTGCTTAAGCATTTGGTTGTTTTCATGTTATTATATGATATATATTGTTTTCTATTTTGAGGTGGCCGATGGATACCTACTCAGTACTGTGCCTGTACTGACAACTACTTGTATTGTTTACTGTGTTAATTGTGGAGTGCAGCAAACGTTCCATCGATGCTTCAACTCAAAAACGCAAACTTATCAGTCTTCATCACGTCGATCTCAGCGGTGAGATAACGCTCTAGCTTGCGATGGGATCTTCTTCATCATGGTCTTGATGCCTTGACGTCCGGCATGGACTAGCTGCTTTATTATGTTAGCTTCCTAGCTATTTCTTAATTTTAGTAAATTGAGGAATGATGTTCTTGTGGTGATTGGAACCTCCAGATTTTGGGGATGAGAGTATTAAATTTTGAAGTTATTAATTGATTTCGTTAATGAGTTTTAAGTCTTCCGCATTATTTTCGGTATTATGGTTGGGAATGTTGGGGTTTTAGATGGGTGAGTTCGCTTCACATAGTAGAGTAAATGTGGGTGCCACTCGCGGCTCATTTGGCGTCCGTGACAACTTAGAGCACTAAATGTGATATAAGCAAACAAACAACCTAATGAACAAGTGTTCAATAACAATAAAGTAAGCACGTATAAGTCAAGGTATCAAGATCACACATGAGGACTAATGCCACAAACCCAAACCATTTTGGGAGTGAGTTCTTTGAGATTGAGTATCTTCCTAATTCATCATATTTTTCCTTTATATTATCTGTCGGAACGTGACACTCGATCAAGAATACCGTTGTCGGACCCGTGGGAAACTCCGATCCAAGGAATACCAGTGTGCGGACGTGACACTCCGATCCAAGAATATTTTGTCGGAACGTGACACTCTGATCCTATAATATCATTAGTTTATCATTTAGTATCACCACTTTTCCATTAGTTAATAATATTTCATCGACCTTTCTTTATTCAAGGCATCACTTTGATAGAGATGGTTTAAGATTATATATTCCACCGTCTCCGGTCTCAGGATTTCAGACCAATTACAAAACACACAACCAAGCCACACAATCACACAATCATGTACATAGAAAAATTCACAATATAATTCAATGCATATCATTCACTATTAAGAGTTTACTATCAAATAGCATACACCATAACCTACCTCCACTGAAGAACCGATGTCAAATAAGCTACTTCATCCCAATACTTGCATTTCTTCAATGCCTCTGAAACTTTCCAATGTATCAAGTATATATTCATAATTTGTAAGTTAGCGAGTCTATAAGCACTCATATTATTCTATGCCTAGCGTATGCCTAAAAGCTCACCAAATTCTTTCATTAATTACCTAAAGTTCAAATTTAAGGGTAAGTCATAATTCCTCCAATTAGCATAACTTTAATAGTGATTGAAGTAATTTACACTTACAACTCCTATATTTTTTAAAACGCCTATTTAAAAAAATAATATGAGACGCATGAAAAGTTCCATTCAAATTTCACATGACCAAAGATGGAAGAACATTCATCAATAAATATCTAATAGGTATATGTATAATTATTAACTCGTAGGTTAATAATATATCATGCTAGAACATCCTTTATAGCATATTGTTAATAAGGTTGCCAACTCCACTCAATTAAGAATGACGTGTTAACATGTGGTCATGAGAATTTGTTGTATAACATTTGTTTATTCCTTAGTTAATCTCATTAAACAATCACCAATAGTTAATACTACAGTAAATTCCAAATTTCTCTGTACCACTAGTTTCTGTTGCTTTTAAACATTGCAGTTAGAGTCCGTCCAACAACATAACTTAATCTAATTATTGATTTTATTGAAGGACTTGTAATGGTAGTAACAACTATACACGAACGTACTAGCTAACAACACATATCAATCAATGTGTATAGAAACATTAAAGCTTTTTGAACTTTTACCTGAAGGAGTAGCCGCTTCCGTGTCCTCCCATAACCATGCCTCTCTTTTATTTTCTTTCCTCCCCCAAATTATTTACAGCCCTAATTGTTATATATAACTAATTATGAAAGTAGCCCACTATTATTTTAATGTTATCTTCTTTAACCACCAATTAAATATAACGCAAATAGAAAACTCGCTATAATTTATACTTGTAGTTACGAATAGTTCAAATACCCATTTAGAATCTATCGGAAAGTATTTGATGAAATAAAAAAAATTAGAATTTAAAATGATCAAAAGGGTCGTTACAATAGATACCAATTTACCTATAGTTCGTCCCTGAACGATCAAAAGAAAGTGAGAGTAAGAAAGGGTGGTTGTCTAAATAATTCCTTCAATATTTAATACCAATGTTCATATCAAAAGTATCTACATGGCCTCGGGAGTCATTCAATACTCTAATGATAATAGTTATGGTATGTGAACTCAACTAACAACAAAACTATACCTAAGTAGACTCTTCAACTGGCCATTCTTCAACTAGACCTTGGCACAACCATCAGTACCAATGTTATCTAACATAACTATGATAAAAATCCTTAATCAACATTGGCTAAAATCAGTAGACTCGAAACAACTTCCACACACTCATAGTGCACACACCATCATAGATTTTATTGATATTTTCTTCTCACAACATAAACTTTTCACGAGATTAAGTTATAAGAATTTAATATTTAGACATCAGGTACTCATCAAGGGAGAACCAAACTTATCCAAACAAAAGAAGCAAATAATAAAGTAATCACCCATCGAGCGATACACCCACGCGTACATAACCTCTTACAACATTGTCAAAATGCTACATTAGTAGCTTATAAACAACCACCTCTCTCCATCAGTTTCTCTTCCCAACCACACTTTCCCAGCTTGTCTCATGTGCTTTTCTCTTGCTTACCCTTCTGACAGTTCCCGTTTCTCTCTTTACCTCATCTGGCATCTCTTTCACGTCCAAGATCTTGACTATTTACAGCCATGCCTTCCTGTCTATCTGCTTCTTTTTTTTTTAGTACATCCCTCCTTTCTGCTCTGCTTTTTTTCCTCCACACGAGGGGGGGGCGGGGCCAAAGGTGGGGCTTGGTTGGCATACATTAGCTAGCTATATAAACAAACCTTAAGAATGACAAAAACTCACAATGGTCCTCGCCACTCCACACCACATAAGCCAAAAACATAATACCAATGATGAGATTTTATAAAATCTAAGTCTCTCGCACAAAACCCAACCATAAATTGTCCATGGTAGCTTACGATCCAATTTCAATCAGCAGGTGATAATGTCGACGACGCTTGTCAGGTGGGAAGGGGTTCCCCTCCCCTACTTAAACGACAACAAGACAAACACGAATAGGCGTAGAGAAAATGAGAACCCAGGGGGGAAGAACTCCAATACTCCGGCCATGTGGCGAGTCAAACCGGTGAGTAACTAAGCGATTCTTTGAATTTTCTGGTACGCACATCACCGTTCCTACTCTATGCACAATAATTGTTTTATCAAACATACTACTTTGGAACTATTGTTGATGACCATAACAAATATACATGGATTTGTTTACTCCATTCTAAACATGAGGTCCATACTGGCTTGAAGAATTTTCTTTGTATGATTAAAACTCAGTTCAGTGTCAATGTGAAGTCCTTAAGGTCTGACAATGGAACTGAATTCTTCAACACTCAATGCATACAATTATTAGTCCAAATGCATAATTCACCAAAGAATTGCCTTGCATCATCAGCGAATAGTATGTGGACGAGAAAAAATGGGACATTTAGAAAAGGTAGAGCTCCTTAAATTTTTAAAGTTGTAGGTACCTATCAATTTTGGAGGTGATGGTTTGAGTGATGTTAGAAATTCAGTGTACTTAATCATAAAATTACTCTCCAGTTTTGAATGGTAAGACACCTATTAACTAACTGTTAGGCCAAGATACCATTATTGATCACTTAAAGAGGTCTGGTGGTTATGTATACTAGCAAATATCTAGAAGATAAGTTTGGTTCAAGGCAAAGAAGGTTGTTCTTGCTTGGATATTGTGAAACTCAAAGGGGTACAATATTATAGGATTTAGGGACGATTAAAAGCTTCTTTGGAACAGGGGATTGTGATTCGAGAAATCTATTTTTCTTTTAAATATAGTGCAACATAATTTGGGACATGTCATGTCACTCCTGTTGATCAAATTGCCCCCTCATACTGCTTCTAGTTCCTTATATGTTCGATGAGGAAACGCAGCCATTGCCTGAATTGGTTTGAAAAATTCAAGATGAACACCTTGTATATCTATTTTACTTCATGATGGGGTTTGCATTTGCAAGCTTTGCCAAGCTGGCGAATCTCGATATACAACAGTTTGCAAGGATGTTGTTGATTCAATTTCTACAGTTCTGCTCTGCTAAGTAGAGTAGACCAAATCAGGGCAATAAGTTTGCTCCATATGGCTTAGTACTTTTTATTGTTTTGCTTGTTAGCCCAAGGGTTCATTGCTTCATATCCAATTTCTCAACATGTTCTTATGATCATTTATCTACCTTAGAAGAGGTATGGTGGAAAGCGCACGTATTTGAGCCAGCGCCTTTGACCTTCCTGGTTGCTTTTTTGGCACTGACCAACCTCTTCAAAATAGCTTTCTCAAGATCCTAGGATGGGGTTCATGCAATACAAAGGAGATAGATGGCAGGGGCCTCTCCCTGACCAACCTCACCTCTGCTATTGGGGTCTGTGTAACTTTGTTTTGGACAAAAACCTCCAATATGTCCGATCCTATCCAATTCCATAAACACTCTCTGATTAGAAGCATAGTATCTGTACGAGAAAGACGATGTCTGGGGGATAACTCCAGACTAGAAAAAATGTTGACCAGCCGGTCTGCGGGTGGACCCCTAGGCACAGCCTGCAGTGAAGAATGAATAGGTTAGGGATGGTAACCTCCTCTGAACTCGTGCCCTCGGAGTAGTACGAACCACCTCATAAACTCACTCTCCTACGAAAACTCTTAGTGATTGATGCCATGGGAAGTCACTGGTTCACTCCCTCCACACCTATACACAAAGTCTACACTTCCTGAAAGGATTGCCGTGAGCAGTTACAGTCGTAAGTAGCAGATACCTGTAAGCGAAAATCCCGCAATTCTGACCTCAACCTTCACAACAATGGCAAAGATGCTCTTGGGACTGAAGCAAAGTTGCCGGTGGCTAACCTGGATAAATGACAAAACTTCGGCCTCACACGCAGTGACCGCTTCTGCCTTGCTCTAGGCTCGGGAACTCATCTTCCTCATATCCCTCAAAGTCGGGGGACGGTATATACTTCTCCATAAATGAGAGCTGAGAATACGCCCAAGTCAAGTCATAGGGGGCATGTGCGGGTTGACATCCACATATGACCGCCACCACCACATTTGGCGTTTATCCTTGTGAAAATGATAGGTTACAAACCAACACCAATCGTGCCCACTATGCCCATTTATGTAGGTAACTCAGACAATCAACCAGAAAATGTAGGCATCCTCAGATTCAGCACCCTTGAAGACAGGCGGTTTCAATTTCAAGAACTACTGAAAAGTTCATGTGATCACTTGTCATTTTAGGCCCTGTAGTTCAATCGAGGCAAGGAAACGTTGCCTATTTCTAATGATGGATCCATGCGGGGAAGCCACCAGCAGCTGCCATATTGTTACTTCAGGAACCTGAGGTGCTTGGTCTGCAGAAATGTTGCAGGGAAAGAAAAACAATGGAGTGGATGGTTGTCTGGCCTTGGTCAGATAACCCGCCTAAGATAAGCAAGAACATGACTGATCATCTCTGGGGTAGGTTGGTCCTGCCCGGTGGTAATTACTCATCATTCTTCCACTTGCTAAGTTTACCCTTCCTCACACCCCTTCGGACACTTCCCTCAGCGGTATGGTTTGGAGGAGAGGCTCACGCCCTAGTACTAGAAATGGGCAGGGGGGTGACGTGTCCTCTTCCTCCTGTAGGGACGTCCCCTCCCGCGACCTTACCCACGACACCACCTCGCCACTACTCCTCTTCGAGTACATCCCCAGTGGAAGGGCTCCAGACGCATCTTGTCTTGCTGCGTGAGGTGTTTGCGCAGTGTTGCCGCTAGTTTCTAAACCATCTGCGAAATAGAGGACGATGGGGCAGAGTACCAATTTGTACCAGCCTAGATACAATCGGGATAAATAGTAGTACAGTAATAAGCACGAACAAGAAAGAAATAGAAGGAAGTTTCCTAACTAAAGTTCCTATAGCCTCTCAAATTAAACGTAAGGCGTCCCCTACCGTTCTTAAGCTCTAAAAAAAATAGACTCGTTCTGGGTGTGATGACCAACGAAACCTAATGCTATCCACCGATACCAAGTTGTCACGACCCAAACGAGCCGAGGATCAAGAGGAGTCAAAAGTGGCAAACAACAAAATTAATCCTCAATTAGGTGAACCCCAACATTGTCGACACTCCAACCAGCTAACCAAATTCAAACCCATAAGAAACAGAAAATAATGCGGATAGACTTAACACTATAACGAAACAACTTAATAACTTCTAAAATTTATAACTCATCATCCCCAAAAGTCTGGAACGTCATCACCACAAGAAATCATTCGCAATTTACTAATCTAACAGCCCACGAATATTAGGAAGCCTAAATATAAATAAACAGCTAGTCCATGCCGGCGGAACTTCAAAGGCTAAAGACAATGAAGACGCAGATCCAGTCCAAGCATAGAAGAGTTAGCTCAGCCTGAGATCTGACGTGATGAAGACGGCAGTAGAGGTGCGGTTGAGTGAAGACGAGGAACGTTTGCTGCACTCCAAATTAACAAAGGAAAACAACCATACAAGTAGGGGGAAGTAAAAGGCACCAATAGTAGGTACTACAGAGTAGGTATCATCGGCCAAGACTACAAATAAAAAACGAATAAATATTATCAGATATAACAGAAAACAACCCAAATGGTTAACAAGTGATAACAACAAGTTATAATAAGAATCATTTACAACAACACCAAAGCATCTATGAGAGACCTCAAGCCTCCACACCATACCCTTTGGAAACAGGTTTTCTTTAGATGACCCGGTTGAGGATATTAACACGATCAAGATTCATTATCTTTACATCCTGGTGTCGGAATGTGCTTCACAAGACTGCTAAATCACTACTGAATCCATTACGATACCTTGGTGTCGGATTAAAGTGACGTTGACACCCGAGGGTCCACTATTACTACGTCGTCGGTTTCGTGACCCCACAGATCCACTACATGACGAAACCAACCCCATTTCGAATTCATGATTAACAAAGCGGTTGGGAGCGGACCNCGTAGGTTCCGTCGTGTGTGCCCTAATATTCAAAAATGACAAAACTACGTATCCTGGTGTGACGGATAGCCTATGACGGTCCTCAAGCAAGTGACCACCTGTCCGCTGGTATCCTCTAGTGGCTACTGCGAAGTATGTTCTGCATGAATTTCCTCCGGTGATGGTCGCTGCAATTAAACTCATAATAAAAAAAAATCCTACCATTATTAAAAAGACAGATAATAGTGGTTTCCCTCCCACAAGCCGCCTGATTTCTGTTCGCGGCAGACGGGGACACTTGCAATTCTCAGACTTCATCAAGATGGTTGCATCGCATCACTTTCATATTCGCCTGATTCAAGCATGTGTCCCGAGATAGCTATTTTAATGCGCTGTCCATTCACCTGAATGAACCCGCACGCCCTCCTTGGTTTCCAACTCAACTGCTTCCATGTGGTAATAATTGGGTAACCCTGTAGGACCAGTCCTTTGACTTGAGTTTGTCACTGAAACAAGCCAATCGATTGAATTGAATACAAGCACCAAAATCCCCAACCATAAATCAACTCTCGTTTTCAATTTTGTTGTCGTGGTTACTTCTTCATCTTTTCTTGTATCGGGTGAGCGGTTCATAGGCTTTCTTAGGCGTCAAATTCAGTCAAGTTCATTCAACCCATTTTAAAACCTACGGTGCTTCTGCCCTTCGTCTCCAAATCCATTTTTAACTTCTCATCATAGCCACACATGGTCTTATGCTCCTAACTCAAACCGGTAGTGACAAACTTTCCCATAACAAGTTGGGTATGGAGACATACCAATGGGAGTCTTATAATGCTGTCCCTGATAAGAGCCCAAAAGCCATCAAATCACGCCTCCTTGACCAATTCGTTCTACTAGCTTTCACTTTTTGGACAATATCCGTTTGATCTCTCTTGATCGACACTATCGACTTGCCACCTAGTGTGAGGGTGGTACAGACAAGTGTCCACATTATGAGAAGCCCCGTATTTCTCCATAACCTACCTTTGAATAATCTTTGCAAAGTGGGATCCCCATCACTATAATAGCCCTTGGGGGGCCAAAACTGAGAGAAATATATCTTTTGTTTCAAAAATGCACTGACATACCAATCTTCCCTTCATTGTTTGCGAGTGCTATGCTTCAACCCATTTAGATACATAATCAACTGCAACTAAGATACTAGACTTTACTTCATCCCATGATGAACTCACGAAAGGGACCAAAAGTCAATAACCCCACCCCACTCAATATACTCATCACAGAATGGGTTTTAGATGAAGCTCGCTTCTTGAAATAACCCACCTCAGTGAACATTTTGTCACATGACTTTTACGCAACCCCTATCATCTGATGAAAGATTGGCCAAATAGTAACCACATTGCATATAATATTGTGAGCGTTCGGATACCACGGTGATGTCCTCCAACAGGTAAAATTGGAATGGATGCCTCCGACACACACTCAACATTTCCACATTCTGGCACCAAGACCGCAATAAGCCCGTCGCACAACTCTTACAAAGAATACATCGGTTCATCCGCAAAAGACTTCTTCACATCGTACCACATGAACTTTTTCCTTTCTGTGAAAGGAAAAGTCTGATGAACAATATCACTAATCAGATAGTTCGCAAAATCTGTCGAACCATGGAATCAAGTATTGTGGAAGCAGCCAATACATGTTAATCGGGGAAAGTGTCATCACAATGGTCAGTCTTATCCCCTAAATCTCTCTCAGAGCTTATCCTCTAGGAAGAGACAAATGATCAGCCCACTGTTTCAGTCCCTTTCTACCAGACTTCAAGTCAAAATTCTCTGCAACAGAATACCAACGAATCCGCTTGGTTTCACGTCCTTTTTCGCCATAAAATATCCAATGCTGAATGGTCAGTATTGCACTATAATCATAGTACTAGCAAATAGGAGCGAAATTTCTCAAAAAGCAAGACCACACTGCTAGAGTTCTTGCTCAGTCACTGTGTAGTTCTTCTGAGCTTCTTTAGGCTTTATAGATTAGTCGATGATGGGGTGAAGGAGGATTTTGTGTTCCTCTGTCCCAGAGAGTTTTACAACCAAGAGCTACCCCACTAGCATCGCACATTACCTCAAATGGACTGCTCCAATCGGGGAAATATGATAGGCGCAGATACAATTTTTCTTTAGTTCACCGAAGGCCTTAAGGACAAGATTCATCAAAACAAAATTTTTACAATATTTCGTCCAGCAGTTTGCAACAATGGGTGTGCAATCTATGAAAAAGTCTTGATGAATCTTCGGTAAAAACCTGCAATGCCCAAGAAGCTTCCACACCCTTTCACAGAGATTGGGGGGGCAGTCTCTTCTATTACCATCAACTTGTAGCGTCCGATCAACCTCTATGCCCTTTTTGAAATGCCGATGTTGACCCAAAACAATACCCTCTTTCACCCATGAAATGACACTTTTCCCGTTTAGTTACCAAATTGCAGTCTTCAATCTCTTAAGAACTAAGATAATTGGTTAAGCACGCTTCGAATGAATCACCAACCACAGAAAAATTATCCCATAAAAACCTCTATAGTATCCTCCACATGTCGAAAATATGACATCATACCATCTCTGAAAGGTTGCGGGTGCATTGCACAACCAAAAGGTCATTCTTATGAACGCATTTATTAAGTCCCATATGGAAAGTGAAAAGTGGTTTCTCTTGATCTTCTGGTGCAATAGAAATCTGATTGATACCCCGAATACCCATCAAGAAACAATACCCACCCTTTTCCGGCAGTCTATCCAAAATTGATCCAGAACATGAAGGGCATGGGAAAAATGGTCTTTTCGTCTCATGAGTTCTAGTTTACGATAATCATACACACCCTCCATCCTAGTAACCGGTCTCATTGGAACAAGTCAATTATTTTCGTTGGCGGCACCACAGTCATTTCCCTTATGAGGTACACACGAACGGGCATACCACAAATTACTTCGGCATTGGTAGATTACTCCAGCATCCAACACTTTGATAATGTCCTTCTTCCCACTATTGCATAGGAGGATTTTTCAAGCGTCTCTGGTGCTCAAGACTCGCGCTTATGATCGGCATGAGTTGGATTTTATGAGAGCAAATACCAGGAGGGATCCCAATATGTCCGCAATGGTCCACACAATGGCTTTTTGAAACTTTTTAGTACCTCACCAAACTCGAACCTGTTGTCCATCCAAGTTGATGCCAATGATTACCGGTAAAGTGTCCCATTTCATAAGAATCATACCTAAGAGTGAGGGGTGGGAGAGATTTTAATTCAACTTTTGGAGCCTTCTATAGATGCGTTTCGCGGGTGGGGGACTCGCGATTCTGCAGATTAAGCTCAAATTTCTTCGGTTAAACCGAACACACCTCCGTCAAAGAGCCGCGACTAATGACTCATACTATTCAATGCAAATAGCATATCAAAAGGTCATTATCACTGCGCTAATGCTCGACACCTAGACATTTTATATTTGTGTCTCAAATGTCTCACCCATGTTGGTGGATATAGCCAGATGCCGATTGGAGCTCACCACTCGCGTATGGACCGACACACATTAAAGGTCACTCCTCATTGTTCAATCAAAATTTCATTTTTTCCCTTTTCCATGTGTACTAAGGCTCTCTCGTAGCAGGAATGGCCTCCCAAGAAATAATGGGCCTTCAAACAATCGACCTCAAAATTTGAAGATAAACAAAATCGATGGGAAAAATGGATGACTCACTTTTACTAGCACATCAGGAAGTATCCCATATGGGCAGTTTACTGTTCGATCAGCCATCATAGCCGCATCGCAGTGGGCTTTGGGTCACCCAAACACAACTCTTTGTAATCGAGAGGGACATGAGATTTATGCTTTGCCCCCAGATAACATAATGCTTTCGCACATGTAATAGACCGTGTAACGAAAATAGTGAACACACCCGGATCTTCTTTTTTTGGACCAGCGATCTTGTAGCATAGCACTACATGCTGCATTCACACTCATCCTCAAAAGCTTGACCGATCTTTTCTTTGTTGTAACCAGATCTTCATAATTTGGCGTAACCGGCTTTGTTCTAAGCTTCTACCAAAGGGACATTGGTAAGAAAAGTTACTTACAACATGTGATCAAAAGCCGATTTTTCTTTACCACCTCGGTCTTTTTCACTAATTCATGAGGGGAAATGGGGGTGGTGGGTGGCCTAGGACATGGAGTTCCCTTTTTAGGCACTTCAGATCTTTTGCCAGGGTTTATCATCTAATTCGGCATCAAATTCTACCACTTTATCAGATTCTGTTGCACCTTATTCTCATCAGGAGGCCATAGGTGGATAAATGGTTGGTTCCACCACGAGGTAGTAATTTCCATACAAATTCCATTCTTTTGGGGATTTTGGACGTGTTGCTAGGAAGAGTTGCACGGTTCCGTGTGTTCAAGTTGCAGATAATTGGGCCCATTGTACTCAAGTTGCTTATTAATTGATATTGCATGGGTATCAACTTTTGCCCAATACCCGCGAAATCATTTCTCCAACTCTTTTCTTGTGCTCATTCACTAGCATTGACATCCTCATCAATTTTATGCAAAACATATCCTCAACTCGTGACATACTACCTCCACCATCATAGGATAACTTTCCCGAGTTTGAGGAGGAACATAGGGTCCATCCTGTCGTTTCTAGTACCATAGTTACCCCGTTGGTGAAGTTGTTGTGCGATTGTAGTTTCCATTCTTTGACATAATGACTCCTACGATTGTAGTTACCATAGTTCCGACCTTGTTCCCGTGACCTTGGCGCCATTATGCTTATTTGAGCCTTGGGCAAAGCTTGGCTTCGGGGAAAATCCCCATCTGTCATTAAAGATTAGGGAATCCTCCTCATAATAAACTCATCGATGGCGGTGGTGCTTTAGCCACAAGGTTAGTTGACTGATTAACCTTTTCTGCACCCCAAGTGACATGTTTTCAGTACAACCCAGCTAGTTTTCATATGAGCCATGTCTTCACGAATTGTCATCTGGGTGGGGTTGTGAGGGACTGCACTGCAAAGGTGGTTTCTCCTGTATAGGATTTTCTAGTACTTCCAAGCTTTGTTATTCCGGGAGATTTTTTTTTCTAATTTCAGCGATCTCAGCATAAGGACATTCTCAATAAGTCCACCGGCTATAGTGTCCAATACCGCGTTGTTAGTCATCTTGTCCCCTGTAGAAGTATCTTCAGGATCTAATTCATCTATACGGGGTGATTTGGAACACTTCTCAAGAATGAGGTGAATCTATCCCAAGAAATACTGAACTGACTCTCCATGGTAGGCCACAAAGTTATTCACCCTGTCTTGTGGTTTTAGTTGCGGGATACGGATAGTTAGCGTGGCTAAGAGACATCCCTCAGTTGATTCCAAGTAAAGATGGGTTGTCTGGGAGTTAGTGAAACCAAAAATAGAAGCCGCTCCCGTCCAGTGAGAGAGAAACACTCTGAGCCCTATCACATCTAGATCAAATAGGCCCCTAACCACACAACTTACACACTGCCCTACCCTTAGCTATATGGGCATGTGTGGATCAGCAGAAGGTAGCCCGAAAAATAAACCTCTGGCCAGTGAGCATTTGCCATCAGAATACTAGTTACCACAAAAGTGTGGCCTGTGGGTAGAGGAGGAAAAACCAGTGCCCTCCGAATCTGCTATGTTATATGAGCCTCTGTAGTAGGCTTGGGGCAGTGAAGCGGGATTCTGTCCCTCTGTTGAGTTCACCCGAGGCATCGGGTAACATTGAACATGACCATCAACCCGGAGGGAGCTGGATGTTCTGGTTGGATCTCATCATTGATTCCCCCCCACCCCCCCCCCCCCCCCAAATCCGATTCATGTTTCGCAGTGACGCTCTAACTCGTGATCGTAGGGAAAACGGTTCTCTTCCTCTCCGTGTATTTGGCATACAATGAGGATAGTTCTGAAAAGGAAATCAAAAACAATAAAACAAAGTAAAATACAAGAAAATATCAAACTAAACTATAGTAGTATTGATACGTTCAAATTAATCTAAAAAGCTAAATCTTCACGGGCAGCGGACGCCAAACTTTGCTACGCTCAAACGTACTTCTCAAATAGACGTAAAGCGGTCGCGTAAGTAAATAACCCACTAGTGAGGTTGGGATTGTTCCCACGAGGGGAAAATAGTTCTAGACTTAAATTTAACTTGTTATTATATTGTTCGGTTGATTTAACTTCATTAGAAGTGTTAAAAACATAAAAATGTAAAAGGGGGGGTTGTATTTCCTGCATAGTAAAAAGAGCTCAATAGAAATTGAAAGAGACCTTAAAAGTTTTGAAAGTTGGATTTTAATCAATTAATCAAAGTAATAGGGTTTCCGTTTCCCCACAGGTTCATAACTTGATAATTCTAACTATAACAATTCTTTCCATAGTATCTGATGCAAAGTGATCAGTATGTATTTCTAAATCCTTGGTCCTGCATATAGAAAATCTCACTCCGCACCTTGGTCCGGCTACGTGTGTTCTTGCTAACCTTATAGTTACCTCATAGATTAAGCATTCGTATTGATATTTGACTAGTTACTACTGTACCAATCCATATAGCCTATTCAGATAGTTATACACTAAATCTATAGTTAATAATTATTTCCTAGTATCTACCTCCTTGGTCCAGCAAGTTGATTAGGCGGAGTTCTAACGTTGATCATCCGTTAAAAAAAACTTCTAAGCGAAGACTTATTGAATACATGCAAGACATATTCTAGAATTGTTTATTTTAGCTAGGGTTTATCTCATTATTTGGCCTATGAGTCACACACCCTAGTTTAGTTATGGAGTTAGTACTCATCGCCCTAAAACACAATATTCAAATATATTAAATAAGATTCAGGTACTTACTTCAATGAGAAAGAATAAAGTCCAAAAAGATTGCTTGTTAATACACCAAAAAGTACCTTGCAAGAATTCTCAAAGGAGTTAGTCAAATAAATCTCACGAAAAAGTCTAATGATTATCAAGATCCACATACAATGTTTACGAATACGGAGTTTCAATAATCTCAGGAGTCTTATAACTTATCAGGTGTCTAACCTCAAAAAACGAGGTTTTCGAACCTATTTATAAAATACAAAAACCTAAGTAAACAAGAATTCTAATTGCTGTGGAAAATCTGCCAAGTTATATAGTCGCGGGGGGCTGTGGTCGAGACCACGCGGACGGACCGTCGTGAGGTCGACGGACCGTCGTGGACTTCCGTCGTCCAATACTTGGTGCATGTCTTCTGCTGATTTCTTCATTCCCACTCAACGGGCAAGTGTGAGGACTGTCATAGGCACAACGGTCCCATCGGGGGGGTCTCGTGTCAAAAGACTTCAAACTCTTGGAATATGGGTAGTCGATCATTTCTGATTTTCACGACGAACCTGCAGACGGACCGTCATGGCCAGGACGGACCGTCACAAGCTGTAATCCCACACTGTCAGACTTTCCCCATTTCTTCAGCAGCTTTCTACGGCTGCCACCTACGGACCGTGCAAAACATGACGGACCGTCATAAGTCCCGTTAGGGTGTTCTTCTGCATTCTCTCTCAAAAACTCCGCATTTGTCTTTGGACAGATTTCCTACAAAACAAAAGACAAAAACTTGTATAAAAATTAGCAAACAAAGGCTTTGGGACGCACTAAACCTTAAGGAAAAGCCATTATTATCCGTGAACCACGGTTATATCAAACTTCAAGATTGTCGTTCACCATAAACTTTAATTGATGTATAAATCAAATTGAGGTTGGGTGTGGGTGGAAGGACTCAGTATAGTGATATTCATTCGATTATGATCTCACATACCGTCGAGGTGTTAGGGTATCATCAGGTTCCACGTTTGACAGGAAGAGTTCGACGCATTACGAGCATGACGTTTCTTGGACAATTCTTGATCTTCCTCTTCTTTTCTCTTTTCTTTCAAGCCCTAAGCGTTCCTAATTTTTGTAAAAACTGATTTGGGACTTGGTCTTTACCCCTAAATAACCCTTAAAAAGAATTAGGCAATACTAGGGTGAAAAGACAACTTTGCCCTTACTCAAATCCGGATTGAATTTTCCTCATTCCAACAGCCCAACTTTCGAAAGATATATCTCCCTCATACGACATCGGATTTGTGTAAACTCGGTGGCGTTAGAAAGATATCCCCAAGGGCTTTCCAATCATATAAAGAACTCATCCAAAATCCTCCTGAGATGGAAGTTATAGCCATTTGAAAATGACCAAAATTCACTTGTGAAAGCTGGAAAATTTTCCAGATTCCATACTTTAGTTTCAAAAATATTATATTAATTTCTAGCTTTTATACTAATCATTACGAGAGTTACATTGTTGCATGAATATGTATAAAAATAATACAAATATACAAAAATGGGTATGAAAGTGACTTAGAGAGAAAAATTATATACAAAAACCAACTCCAAACCTAGTGTCACCAACACAAGAGCGTCTGAACACAAAAAATTCTATATACATCAAATTTGTCTAATAAAAATAAAATAAACAGAGACAATAACAAAAGAGAAAAAACAACAATCACTGAAAATCAAAATCTCACTAGAATCCAAATTAACAACAACAAAATGATATTTGAACTTAGCGAGGGTGACTTCTACTAAGAGCTGCATCACAAAAAAAAGTATAATATGAGTATCAAAATATGAATTACTATGTAGGCATCGTATATTGATCGAGTTTAATAAATATTATATAAACAAAGAGGCACAATAGTGCTAATACTGCATCTTAACAGCTAATGTAATGAGAGATATACCAACCACGATATTGAAGATAATAACAATAAGCACATAGCAACTAATACAAGACAATCATGATCAAATAGATAACATGATAATGCAATGGAAATGTGAACCATGCATAAAAATAGAAGTAAAAGCTTGGACATACACAAAGAAAATCACACAATCATACCAAACCAACCAAAGCAAATAAACTTAAGTTTCAAGCCACAAAGAAGAATTCTAAGAATCATATATTGTCAAACAAGACTAAGGCTAATCTTAATCAAAGGCTTAACGACTAAAATAAAAACTAAGCTAAAAACATGTAAGTGGCCAAAATACAACTAAGGATAGTAAAAATCTAGAACCTCATCCTTAAAGCTTTCTAATGACCAATCCTATTCAATTTATAAAGAATCAACTAACCCAAGTTTAAAAAGGAGAAAATTATAACCTATTTCAAGAAACTACATTCGAATCCCAAAATTTTGACCAAAATGAGCTATTTTAAAAATCAATTTACCTAATTAATGCGTTTTTAATTTTTTACAAAATAGTTTTTTTTTTATAAACGTACTTTATGTACATTTTAGGCTTTATTTTAATTTTAAAAAATAAATAACGGACGTTAATTAATAAACGCGTACTGGCGGTTAATGATTTATATAAAAAGTGACAATGCCCCTCCTCACTAACGACGTGACTGTTTATTAACTTAAATGTATTTGGTTGCCAAACCCTTTCATCCAGTTCACACTTTTCAGCCCTTTCCCTGTAAAAAAAAAAAATATGGCAGCCGCCAGTAAGCCGCACATTGTACTTCTAAGCCGCCATATTCCATTTTCGATCGGTTAATTTGTGACTAAGAGGAGGCGTGAAAGACAAAAACACAGGAAGACAATGAATGGATCAAACAAACCTCATTTCGTGGAATAAACAGTTGAGCGGTAGTTTTTCCAAATCACTTTTGGGGATTTCTTGTTATATAGAGTTTCACGATAAAATGCGGATATCAATCTTCTGAAATCTTGGACTCAAGTTAATTTCTGTGTTAAAGGCCTTGAGGATGTTTTTTTTTCCCTACAAACTAGACATGGAATGCTGAATTTATAGAATTTCTATCTTCTCGTATTCTATACGTTTTGGTTATCTGAAATAATAAACTTAAGAAATTCTAATGTGATGTTCTGTTTTTATTTTGAATTCATGCATCTTGTTGATGCAAGGAGAACTAATGAAAAGAAAAAATTGTTCACATGAAAAAGGGAAGAAGACTATAATAGGTTGACCTTGACAATGCGCTTTTTTACTGAAATTGCGTTTATTTTTCAAATTTAATTAAAACATTAGGTGCAGTACATTACTTTGATTTGGGTTGTTATATTTTGGACTAACAATTATATTAATTACTTTCATATAGATTTTTTAGGTTAATAGACGTATATGGACTGGTTTATACTGCATATCGATTGGATCCCGGTCCACTGAACTATCCGGTACTAACTCAAACAACTTACCCATAGGTTCACGGGATATATGGAATAGAAGGTGTTAATATGATTTTAAATACGAGGACGGTTGTTGATTGGGAAATTTTGGGACTCGTAAAGAAATATCCCATTAATCCACGAGCTCTAGAAATGATTGAATTATCGGACTATATGGTGTTTATAGATCAAATCGACCTTATATTGATCGTAGCTTGATCATGAACTAGTTAGATAGATGGGCGTCCCGAGACTCATTACATTTACTTTCTAAAGAGTGAGCAACAAACACCTTGCAAGATGTTAGAGTGTGTCTGCTTTCCCGGTGAATGGTGATCCAGTACTTGGGTGCTGACTCGATAGGACCACAGGGGATTGCAAAAATATTGTCAAAAGAGATTGTTTTAGGTTTTATTCCACGCTCAAGCTTCAACGTAGTAGCATTCAAGGTAACTTCATTAATGAGCATATGATCAGAGCAACTACGTTTTGACCTGACTTGACAAAAAAGAAATGATCGATCAACTGGCTAGATGTTAATGTTTTTGGATGATTGCTGGTATGGATATGGCAAGATACATCTGGCAACCTATCTAAAGCGGAGGCTACCTCTATCGCTCCGAGGATCTGAAATGTAGTTGCTCTTATCGTTGGGTAAGGCGACCTTAGCCTGCTGTATCGCTTTCTATCGGAAGGCCTCACAGAGTAACCAAAATGAGATAGCTGGCTTTCGTACCACGTCTTCAGGTTTATACTAATAATTACATCAATTCGTTATAAAAATATTCTTCTAGTTATAAATCTTTTAATTATATATGTTATATTATGTTAGATTTGGACAGAGAGAGGTAATCGTCATCAGACCTCAGGTAATAATAGAACCAAAGGGACATCGAAAATAATTTTTTGCTTGTTTACTAGGGGTCACGGGCCTAGCTAGAGTGGTTTGCACATTTAGTTGGACTGATAACACTAAGCAGTCTTGAAAGTTTTTAGGATGCCTTGATTCCATGACAGAGGATAGTATGATGTTATATGTTTTCTTTAAAAAATATGTATTTATTGTAGTTGAAACTCAGGTATTTGTCTTTATGTAGTTTCTTGGGACATATTCGGAGACGGTTCTTAATGGAGTCTCTGATATTGTCGAATTAAACGAGACATATAGGTGTAAGAGCTCCAAATTTTTGTTGGGGATTTCTTGAGGTTCACGTGCCTGATCGAGTTATGAGGACATCGGATTAAAATAAACGATACCAACTCCATTCTATGTGACGCCACACATTTCACCATGATCGTAGGGGGCCGACGAAATACAAATTGGAACTTGGAGCATGACACAATGGTTTCTCGTTAGAACCAACGACTTCATAGTTTGTGTGCTTCGTCAATCGTGTTGAACACTTAGATTAGTATGACGACCCTTACCTTATGTTGGTTAGACGCATTACTAGTCTTGTATAGTAATCATCCAGCGTCCTTCCTAACAATAAGGAAGGTTGTTGTTGCCAATTCAACGGCATATGAAACAATGGTATGTATTAGATTTAGTGTGTTTGGGATTTATACTTTTGCGTAGGATAATTTCCTGTTTCTCGAAGAAAATGTGATGGAAAATTGTTACCTATGTGTGTGTGTTAAATTAAGGCTAATTCTTTTAAATGGTTTAAATTAAGCTACTGATTTGCACCAACTCTTTGTGCTGGTGCGTATCATTGATTCTAAATTAGCGGATTCGGACACTTTACATTCTAATGTTGTTGAACTTAATGTTGGATACTCTACCAAATTCATACTTGCCATGTCTTGATCCACCCATGTCTGAATACTTAAATAGTTGAATCTTCAACTGTAATGTTGGATTACAATGCCCGGGGAATGCGAATGCCTAGACTGCCAATGCACTGAAAATTATGCAAAATACAGAATCTTATTTCAATTTGGGGAATAGGGAAAGAAGAAAAAAAGAAGAGTAGACATTCTGTTACTGGGCTTAAAAGTGTTGTTCTTTTTTTATTTGTGTGTAGTGGTAGGAGAACAACCACTCTTCAACTCTAGAGTTTTTGGTTACCCATGTTTTTCTAAAAAAATATAAAATTAGTGGTTTAGTTTGTAAGCAAAAAAATTGATCTTTGTGTAGGGCCCTGTCATATTCATTCCATGGTGTGATAGGCAAAATCATTGGTGATCAGCCATCAATGGAGAATTATACATATTTGTGCAAATGGTCCGAAATGAGGCGAAATAGTGCTTGGACCTATGTGCACGAGCACTTGCTAGGATTAATGTACAAGCCGATTATTGAAGAGATCAGGAAACATGATGACATTACATCATACGTTCGTATGCGAGGAAGGTGGTTGTTGGTGTTGCCGGTTAGGAGGCTCGTGCTGTTTGTGAAAAGGACGAGCGCCTATTGAAATGGATGAATCAGTCTTCGAAGATGATCACACAACTTGTGATTTTGGTTCCATTTCTAGGGGCCAAACTCAAGAATTCACTCCCGAGACATCAGGTATGACATATCAAACAACAAATACTGATATTGTTCCATACACGGCATCAAGTTTCCATCCATACAGCTGTACATCAAGTTTCCATCCATACTGCTGTTGTACATCAAGTCTTCTACAAGACCTAGACAAGTACATAAATATTGGATTTGTACAAAGACTAACCAGAAACTTAATCTAGCCAGTCTGGGATATCATCTATGCTAATTACAGTATCATTTTTATTCCAGCGAAACAAATTTTATAATCAACTTCTCTTTCCCTTAAAACGTCTCTTGTTCCTTCGTTGCCAAACTTTCCAAATGATGCATAAAGGAATAAGCTTCAGTATCATATTGAATTCCCATGTCTAAAAATATTGAATTCCCATGTCTAACAAGCAGTTAACATATGAAGATGTCCAAAGCTGGAGGAATATTTGACTTTATGGTTTCACTGTCAGTCCCCACTTTCTTGTAAAATGTTTAGATTCTCTGATGACACGACAAAGAGTAGAAAAAGTTATTTGGGCATCCAAATGAACATCTGTGAATTCTGGAAATATATAAAAATAATAAAACTCGACGTGCTAGCTTGTGCCACTGAGTTTGTGCTTTCAGTATAGATTGAGTGATCTTGGTGAATGATAACTCACAAAGTGTTATTAATCATTTTTTCTTAGGTTTTATGCAGCTTGTTGCTATTATGGAATACCCTTGGTGAATAGTAGAGAGTTTTTGTGAAGAATGAAGCTACTAGTCGATTATTTTGTAAAGCACATGTTCTATGAAGAAGAATGTTTCAATTATTTTCTATTTAGTTTGTGTTTCAAGGATTCCTTAATGCTAAACTTCAAGTTTTTGAAAAGTGATAGGATAACTTTATGCACTAATAATTGAATATGAAATATGAAAACTTTTGTTCGGGAAATCACCAACGGTTGGCAGCTTGGGAATCACAAAGGTTGTGGCAGCAATATGAAATTTGTTTCAGCTGCAGATTCTAAGTAGTAATTGAGGACTTTCTAAGTTAAGTTAGTTTTTTCCTTCTAAGATTAAGCTTAAGTAGTAGATAACTTTATGCACTAATAATTGAAAAGGAAAATTAATATAAATGGAAATGTTGGAAAATTAAATTAATATTTTCCTTTATTAGCCATCTGGGAAAAATCAAATCTACATTAGATAACATAAAGAACATAAACCATTAGACATTGACACACCAATATTCACTTAATTTAATTACGATAGTGGTGACATTGACGCCTTTTCATGTCTGGCTGCCTGCATAATCACAAGTCGCTCATAACTGTGAACTACGATCTATTCATTTTATGTATCTAGTTGTCCTTGGCCGAAGGACGACGATTTAGAATTCATACTTCTCATTGTAAAACTTGGAGATGGCAACATGACTCATGGAGCCATCTTGGGGCGAAGGCCCAGAATATGTTGTAACTAATTCTATTTGTGAAATGCTCGCTAACCAAAATTTTCTAGCTCAGCCCTCCCGGATTCTATCAGTTAACTTCATGACTTCAGTGACCACGGGGAGGAAGTGCAGGATGACCCAGTTTCCAAATACATTTTCTTTGTTTGAGTGAAAAACAATGAGGATTACCACAAGTACCATCAACTGTATAGATTAACCTCGTATATCTCTGTGGGTACTATTCCAATCAAAAACAAAGTGCCTCTTTGAACGTTCATAATCTTCTTTTCACTTTATTTTGAACCACCGGTCCCCAATTCATTTGCTCTGCAAGTTTGGTGGGTATTTGAGGACTCTTTTTTTTTTCTTTTTTTTTTTTTTTTCTTTGTTTACGAGTATAACGGTTCAAAGTTTGCTCCACATGAAAGTTAATCATAGCGTGGACAGGGCAAACCGCGTGCTTTTTTCAACACTCCATTGATACTGAAAGATTTGTTGTCATAAAACTCCCCATCTTTTTCCATCTCAAGCTAACAGTCATTCATCCAAGGGAATTTCCATGATGCTATGCATGGCTTCGATATTTTCTTCTTTAATTTGCAACATATGGACTCAAACTTCCTTAGTTATGGGCTGAAGCAGCCGTCCACATAAATCTGCTTGAGGTCCTTGTTTGAAAATTAGATTGAAAGGTGCTCTTAAAGATGTCGTATGCAAAATCGATAGAGAAGACTCGAGGCTCTTGAAATCGCCGCACTTCTGCAAACTATAGTAAAGATTCCCTCTTTGCCCTATCAGATATAACACATACATTTGTCTACTTTTATCACATGTGCACTCAAATTTCTAAAAAATCATTTCCGCCTCTTTGGATTCGTTGTTACAATAGCAACCGCTTAAAGGGAGAATGTTATCATTCATTCAATGACAACAGCAATTAATAATTTGCTCTCATATTTCCAAAATTTGAGTACATCTACGAAATAACTGGGCGACATATTGGAATCCATCAATGCATGGTTGAAAGCCCAAAATACTAATTAAACGTTTTTACCTCCGATGAAAACTCATGACTCTTCGTTGTTCACATCAAGGTTCCATGGTTTTAAAAGTGTTGAAAAGTTGCAAAAAAATTTAGGTAGGTCATAAATGATTTTAACGTCCACAGTCACCATTCAAAATGAGCTGTGACGGCCAAGCCATTTGCTTGTCTAATGTCACTTGTGACCAAAAATTTTCAGAACCTTTGAAATGCCATCTATCACAGAACTTAGGAGTTTTCTAATCTGATTAGAAGTAGTGCTGCAATCAAATTGGTATTTAGGTTGGGTGACGCTAGAAAAGCTCCCTCAGGTCTCCAATCTATGGTTTAACATATTTTTCAATCTTTCAAAATTATCTCCAACTTGTCGTCCTCGAAGGGAAAACCAAAATGACAAACCCAAATAAATTACTAAAACTTACATCTCACAACCCATAGATTTTGTAGATGTTACCACCTTGAACTCCTTATTTTGTGCAAAAACTCCAAAGCTTACAGCCATTGTCAACTTCTTTACTACGAAAAGTACCTTTTTTAAATCTTTTTGCTTGATCGACCAAAACACACCAACATTCCATCCAGATTCACATGTAGACATGAAAATGTCTACTCATTCGCTAATGTCCCTGAAATAGGGGATGTTCATGAGACACACCCTGATCATGATTATGAAGATTTACACCATTGTGAGTGAAAAATCTCTAATATCCTCGTATCTCTCATCAGGTTCATTTCATCACCACTCTTTCGGAGGTTCATCTTCCTCCGCACTTTCATCACTAATTTCAGCAATTTACTCATATTTAGATCAACGTTGATATCAGTAATCTCTTGAAAAAAAAAAATATTAGTCAATTATAGCAAAATTATAACTATACAAGCTTGTTTTTAAAGCGATATAAATATTCTTAAAATATTATTTCTTTGATTTATAAGAGCTAATTGGGTATACTGAAAAAAACATTATCTCTATGAAAATTTTTAGACTAAAATTGAATAAAAATAAAGATTTGTTGTTTAACCTAGCTCATATCCATGGAATATTATCAATATGAATTTGACTACTTGAGCCCCTTCACCAAAAGATGATGATCACATGCATCAACAATTGTTTGAAATGGTGTTGAACAATCGTTTCTCAAAAATGAGGTTGATTGATTGTGGTTAAGGACATAATTTTGAGCCAACAAATTCATGTGATAACAATGATGACCACTAACTTGATGAAATGAACATTTTGAGGTGTGTGGCTTGTGTTGATTCAGCCTTTACATACATCTCAAAAACTTTGTAGCAAGCGTATCCGCAAATTTTTGAGTATGAAAAAGAAATTGTAACAAAGATTGCTGTCATTCTCAATTTTAAACTCAATGAACCTTGTGTATTGTTACCTTGAATGAAAGGATATTTCCAGAACGATCATAGAAGATTTCACTATATGTTCTCAATAGTTCTCATGCAAACAATCAACCAAATTCAACATAGTAGTTGAAGTCGACAGCTATTCGTTATTATGTACATTCAGTATACCTAAAGTCCGTTCATATCCGTAATTATTTCTCCACCCCCATACAAAGCAACCATCACTGTATGTTCAAAGGCTCGTCATCGTAATCCTACACATAAGCTAAAATATTTTTAAAACAATATTATTCAATAGAAGATAATTTTCAAGCTATATAAGAAAAACATTAACAAAGGATAAAACTTCACATTGAATTCTACCTGATGAAAAATTTTGGAATATTATTTTAAAAAATGGACCACACACAGGAAAAAATTTTGCTGAATATCTTTGAAAATGGCAAAATATTTACAACAAAATTTATTTCTAGTACTTTGTCAGTTTTGAAAAAAGGGAGGAAGAGAGGAATATAACTTAACAGGTGTTGTAATGACAAGCAACATTTTTAAGGTTAAACCGTCACTCTGAGTAACGTTTATCAGATAAATATATTTATTTGCAGAGTCGAGCGCCCGTGATTGGATGTCTTAAGAAACGGGAATCAAAAGTAACCATTTGTGTAAAAATTACAATAGTAACGTTTACAGTTGAATGATTTGACTCCGCCTTTGCAGGATTGGAGTCATGGACCGTGATTGGATTTCAAAAAACGTTCTCTTGAGTAAGTTTACACCTAAAACGTTAGATATTACGTTTAGGCGTTGAACGTCGCCAATCGTTAATTTTGTTCGTGGAATTTTATACTGAAAATATCCTAAAACGTTCCCATAAGTACGTTTATACTAGTGTTGTGAAACAACTTTTTAACACGTTTTATTTTTTTATTTTTGGATGAGTGATTTTAAAAATAGCTCATTTTGGTCAAAATCTCTTCGAATCCCTACTCGGGTGCTTTTTCTGTATGAAGAGCCTCAGAACGAAGCCACACTATCAAAAACAAAATATACACACTAATATGGAACGAGCCGCCTTTCCTTCTCCTTTTCTTTTCTTTAGGGTTAATATTGAAACAAAATTATTTCGCATGAAACGAATTATAGTAAAAAGATAATATTTAATTTGTATAATCGACCATAATTGTACTTCTCTTTTCTATTATTGTTATTCATAGTTTTGTCCAAGATTAAAAGTGAGAAGAAAATTGAGATTTCAATCTTGCTCCAATGTTAGGCGGAGAGGGGGGCTGAACTAGATATAACATGCAAAAAGAAAAAAATATAAAAGTATAGTGACCATGACACATCAATTGTACCAACTTGAATAATGTAAACAAATGTTTTAGCAATAAAAACAAATAATATCCATCACGGGTAAAAAGTCTTTCGCTACACCTATACCATCTGTTCCAACATTCCATAAAATGAGATTTTAGAATAAATATTTAGACTTCTGATTTGAGATTATGATTTCAAAATTCAAACTTTCAAAAAAATAATATGATTTGGGATTTTATATCAGAATTTTTATTTTTATAAAAATATAAAACTTAGACCTATAAATTTATATTTTGTGAAAAAATAATCAATTATATTAAAATTTGCAAAAACAAAAAAAAAATTTATTCATGCTAGACCATGAATAGATCTATCCATACAACGAAAAGAATATATAAAGTATTAATTTAAATAGTTTATACCTAATCACTAATATTTATTTATAAAAGGGATAGGAATATATGAGATTTATCAATTCGGTGCTTTAAGATATTTCTATATATTGTTTATGAACATGATCTGTTCATTTATTTGTACAAGGGATTGGAACATTGTAATGATCCGGAAGGTCATTTTTGAAAATTTTGAATATTTGCTTAACTTGAATTAATTAATGGATGAATAATTGTAGATAATTGATTAAATTAATAGTTAATGGGCTAAAGTGATAAAAATTGTAAGACCTTATACTCTTTAGACTATTTAATAAAAAAAAAGTGGGCAAAGTTTCACCACTTTTAGTACATAAATAATTCAAAAAAAGAAATAAGGAAAAGAAAAAAAAAAAACAAAACAAAACATAATGCAATACGTAATGGCATCATTAGGCGTAAATTTGAGAATATTAGTTATTATATTATGGTTCAAGTCTTGATATATTGGTATGTAATTTAAATACTAGATGAATAAAATTTTGTGAGTACCATTTAAATTATGACGTTGGAAAATTTGGGATGAAATTCAAACTTGAAACTTGAAAAACTATGATAGGGGAAATTTAATTGACATCAAGATTACAACTTGATTATAAATTTGGGGTGTTGTATTTTTGGTCAAGGTTAAAACAATAAAAGGTGGAGTGTTGTATTCTGAACCTGTGTGAATATTACTTGAATAGATCCACTGGTTCAAAGCTCACGAAAGGGAAAGAAGGCTCAAGTAAGAAGTAATTATTCGATTGGCCTAAAAGCAAAGGGAATTTCAAACTCTTGTTAAGCGTATGAAATTGTGTATTTTCCTTGTGTGGTGTTGAGAGAACGATTTGGAGGACTGGTGGCCTTATTTGTTAGTGTTGTATTCCTGCTGTAAATTGTGCTTATTACAAAAGGTTACTCCTCATTTTTCATTTAAGCATGCAATTGCGATGGTATTGCGACATGATGGTGGTATAGGATTGTTATGTATCATTCGAGGGTCGTATCGACGCGCCGCGATGGATAGGATATTTCGAGAAACGATAGCGTCCACCGCAACAAGTACTATTATCGAGGGTCGTGTCGTCGTCGCGACAGATCATGGACAGATATGTCCCCATGGGTCCCGGAGCTGAGAGACAGGCGGGGTGTCAGCGTTAAAGAGACATGCATCATTATCATTTGACATTACATCTCAGGGGCATTTGCACATTTTATTATTGATGAACTTGAACACGGTTTTGCTGTCTTGTGATTGTTATTGTGAAGCTCTAGAACTGTGAATTATTGAGTTAGTTGTTATTGAGAAGGTGTAAACTGATAGAGTGTAGTTATTGAGTGGTGTGTTTGGTGAACTGTAAACGTTAGGCCTGTAGGTGGAGGTTTATAGGTGTAAAGAGTACCCGATTTTGTCACTACTTGGGTTTAGAGGTTGCGTGTTGGGTACGCGTGGTTTGGTACTCCCCAACCCTGCATCTACAAGGGTTTTGTAGGTTACGAGCCCGATCTTCTGATCGTGACAGTGTCATTCTTTCGTTTCCGTGGAGGGTGTGAGGTAGCTGCTGTTCATTCAGCGAACTTGCCTACTCTGTTTATGACTTGTTTTACTTGAAAGACAACTTCATTTTTAGACTGCTATTTTATTTCACTCTAATGGTGACATTAGAGGTTGTGCACGTGACAAACCTGGTTTTGGGGAGTTGAATTAATATGACTTGGTTGCAATACTAGAAATTGTTGTTGGATTGTCAACTTACTTTCGCCCTTTTAGATATTAGGTTTTAGCGATGACTTGTATTGGTGGGATAATAAGACAAAGTGTAATCACACCTATTTTTGGGTCGTGATAAAAATGTATCAGAGCCCAGGATTCATAGGTCTCCACGGTATACAAGTCGAGTCCACGTAGAGTCTCAAGGATTAGTATGGAGCGTCTGTACTTATCTCTGAGAAGCTATAAGGATTAATAGGAAATTCTTTTATCATCTTTCTCATCTGGTAGTCACCTTCTTTCGTACTAAGTTGTTGTTACTCTTTTGACAGATGACGCGGGAATAGAACATGTACTGGTGGTAAAGGGGAGGCACTCCCGAGGCAGTTGTTGAGGGGGGGCCCAGCTAGAGGTTAGGGGGATCTCGACGCTAGGAGAGGTTGTGCTAGTAGGGAGACAGTAGCCAGAGGCTGCGTGGGACCGTGGAGAAGCAGGCAAAAGTGAGAGGTATGCTAGAGAGGTTTCTCTACCAAACCTCAGATTGATGAAAGAGAGGACCAGGTTCCTCCGATCCCGTAGTCACACCTTTGCTTCAGGATACGCTATTGAGGGTGTTAAGTGTTAGCAGGGATTTTTCTTTAGGGGTGTTGGTGCGCAACTACCACACCACATGACTCTCGTACTAGCGAGGGGGCTCAGACCCAAGAGCAGCATTTTACAAGCTCAGTTGTTCAGGATGCGGTGGGGAAACTACCAGTAGATCCCGCGGTTCAGAATGATGTGTTGCACCAGCAGTTGGGGTCCAAGTAGTTGAGTCGGATGGTGGTTTGACATAGGATGAGCAGGTAGGTATGAGAGATTATCGCAAAAGATGGAACCACCCTCAGTTTCAGGGTGAGAAGAGCGCAGACGTCATGGAGTTTCTAAACTACCTGCCAGAGTTACAGAGGTGGTTGGATTAGTGAGCCACATGGGGTTGATATGCTACCACTCCACTTCGTGGCACCAGCAAGAGAATGTGGAGGACTTTATTCGGGGGGTTTTGCCGGTTGGATCTCTACAGTGCTTGGGAGTGAGCAGTTGCTAGTGCATTCCAAGATCATTTTATCCCCCCGGTAGCGTGAGAGAGGAGAGTCGTTTGAGGTTTGAGAGTCTAAACAGGATGGGTTATCGGTTACGAGTGATGAGGCTCGTTTTTTCCAGACGTTATAAGGCATGCGTTGGCCATTATTCAAATGAGACAGAAGGGATCCGCAGAGATTTAGTGAGGGGAGCTGAATTCTCTATGTCACGTCAGTTGTTTGTTCAGACATCTAGGGAAGGGGCTTCTTTCCAGAGTCCTTTGTGAGCGCCGCCAAAGAGGCGATGATTGAGAGAGGAGGAGTTTTGGGGGCCCGTAAAAGAGCTCGTTATATCAGGTCATCATTTCATGGTTGCCTCATCTGTAGAGGTAGGGGTAGGGGATCACATAGGAGTGAGTGAGTTCTTGTCAGCAGCGGGGACCTATTCATGCATCAGATGCCGACATTTGAGGCGTGGCCAAGACATCTAGGGGGTCTTATGGCCCGGGTCAGGGTTAGTACGGTTCACAGCAGCGACCGTACAGGGCGAGGCACATAAGTGGTTATGTAGGAGTAAACAATAGCAGTTCCCAGGTCGTATTTTATTTTACTTGGGAGAATCCCGATTGTCACTAATACGGCAGTGTACTTCTCAAAGGGCGGTGGTGGGCCTCGACCAATTCTGCATTCCAGACTAGACCACTAGTCCACAGGGTAGAGGTAGTGGAGAGTCAGAGTTCAGTCAGGTAGAGTGATAGAGTTTTAGTAGTGGGGGTTGCAGCTCAGCAGGAGTGGGGGTAGAGGGTGGTTAGAGGTACCACCCAGGATGGATTGTGGACGCGGAGGCCACTCTATGGGGAGACCTGAGCGGAGATACTGATGCCTGTTATTACAGGTATCATCTCAGTATGCCATCGACCGCTCTGGTTGTTTGATCCGGTCTACATTCTCTTATGTGTCTACGTATTGTGCTGCTGAAAATTTTGATTGATATGTGATAGCATGACTGTCCTATTGTGTTTCCTAACCCGGTGGGTAAGCCCTTAGTGGTGAGATCGAGTGTATCGATCAGTCGTATTTACATTTTTTTTGTCGTGGGTATGTGTAACAGGCCGCATTGGGTAGGTTTGTAGACTTAATCATTCTGGGGATGGGATGGTTAGATTAGACTTGATGTGTACTTGGGTATGGATTGGCCTTCCACTTATTCATGTTGGCCTTTGATTGTAGCTGACCGTGACTTTAACAAGCTGGTATTCCGCAGGGTTGAGTGGATGGAGGAAGAGTGCTAGTGGTTGCTTCCTGAGCTAAGGTCATCTATTTTTCGTGCTCAGAAATTGGTGGAGAGAGGGGGTGTTGTTTTGTCTTACTTAAGCTTTATTGGGAGACTAGCAGTGAACCACCTCCATGGACCTGTTCCCGTGGTCCAGGAGTTCCCGCCGATTTGTATTTCCTTCTGATTCCAGGTGTTCCTCCCAATAGGGATATCGATTTGCATTGATTGTGAGCGGGCACACTAAGCCTATTCTATCCCTCGCTACCGTATGATCCACCAGAGTTGAAAGAATTGAAGGATCAGTGGCGAAGTTATTGAGTAAGGGTTTTATTCGCCCTATAGTGTGTCACCTTGGGGTGCCCCTATAGTATTTGTGAAAGACGAAGGAACTGGACCTATGAGAAGTGTGGTATGAATTACAGAGACAGTTGAACAAGGTAACATTGAAGAATAAGTATCTTCTCCGCCGTGTATTATGATTATTTGATCAGTTACAGAGCGCATCATTGTTCTCTAAGATGATTTATTTGAGGGTCTGGGTATCATCGTTAAAGATTAGGGCATGGGAATTATGATGGAGTTTATAGTGATGTTGTTCTTCGGAGTGACTAATGCCCCTGCAGCAGTCATGGAGTTGATGAATGGGGTTGTTTTTTGTTTCGACATTACCTTTATTTCTTTGTGATTGTTTTCATCGAGAATCTTGGTTTCTCCAAGACTAAGGAGGACCATGTCGACACTGAGGATGTTACTTCAGAGGTTGAGAGAGGGGAAATTTGTATGTCAAGTCTCAAATGGAGTTATGCTTACTTCTGTGGCATTCTAGGACATGTGGGTCTAAGGAGGGTTATATGTAGAGTAGATCCGGCCAGATATTGAGGCAGTTAGAGGCTGACAGCGACCTACTTACCTACTGAGATAGGAGTTTTGTGGGATTGGCCAGCTATATATCGATGATTTGTTCGAGTTTCCTACTATGGCAGCCCCATTGACTAGATTGACTCGACAGGATATCGTGATTCTTTTCAGTGGTTCTGATGAGTGTTGAGGAGAGTCAAAATATCAAGACTTTGTTGACTTCTGGCTCCTGTGTTGACCTACCTGAGGAGGGTTTTATAGACTTTACTGTGTATTGATGCTTAGGAGTTGGTTGGGTGGTTGTTAGTGTGTTGATGCAGAGAAGGGGAAAGTGATTGCTTATGCTTCTAGGCAGTTGAACTCCCATGAGAAGAACTACCTACTCATGATTTGGAGCTGGCGGCTGACCGGCCGGCTGTGGGTCTATTTGTACTTAATTAAGTTATGGCGTCATATTTGTATGGGATGCATTGTGAGATCTTCACTGATCATCAGAGTCTTTCGGTATTATCTTTAGCCAGAGGGATTTGAACTTGAGCAACGGCGATGGCTTGAGTGGCGAAGGACTATGATGGAACATTTTGGATCATCAGGAAAAAGGCCAATGTTTGTGGGCCGACATGCTCTGAGTAGGAAGAACTCCTAGCATGGGGAGTCTTGCAGCGCATTACTATTATGGAGAGAGAGAGACCAATTGGCTAGAGATGTGAAGATATTAGCTAACAGTCTTGTCCGATTGTCGATTTCAGAAAAAAAAGAGAAGAGGAGAGTGAGGGAGATGATTGCTTTATTTAGGCTCGGTTTTTTTATGTCGAGCAAATCCGTGCACAACCCCCAGGTTTGTGATGAAAAAATTTGTCTCATTCGAGACAAATTAGTAGAGAGGGGAAAGCTAAGGAAGTTGTCCTTGATTATGTGGTGTATGCAGACGGAGTGCAGAATTTGTGTGCCCAGGACAGTCAGATTGATTAGAGTGATTCTTGAGGAGGCCCCATTGTTCTCGGTATCCATCCCTCGGGAGAGGCGAAGATGTATCATGATCTAGTCAGCATTATTGGTGGGTGTGGGATGAAGAGAGATATTTCCGACTTTGTTTCGAGGTGTTTGGACTTGACAGAGGTCAATGGAGCAAAAACGGCCTGGGGGTGTATCTTCAGAGGATGCCGATTCCTACTTGGAAGGGGAGCGGATTACTTTGACTTGTGTGGCGTTTGCCTACCACAGTGGGTTGTGATTAGACTCTATTTGGGTTGTTGTTGATAGGTTGAACAAGCGCTGACCCAATTCATTCCGGTTCGCCGAGTGAAGTATACGGCCAGAAAAGTTAGCGAGATAATATTAGTTCACCCCCCCGATTGTTCGACACACGGAGTTCCTATTTCTATCATAATCACATCGAGGTTCAATATTTACTTCTCATTCTGGAAGGCATTCCAACATGATCGGGTACTCAGTTATATATGAGTACGGCATTTTCACCCTCAAATATATGGTCAATCTGAGGGACCAATTCAGGTATTGGAAGATATTTTCAAGAGTGTGATCTATTTTGGTGCTAGATGGGATCAACATTTACCAGTAGTGGAGTTTGCCGCCAAGGGGCCAGGGCCCCCCTCAGCAGTTACCATTCAGTATCCAGATGGCCCCATTTAAGGTGTTGTATGGAAAGGCGGGTAGGGGTCTTCCGATGGTTGGTGGTTATTTCGAGGAGCGGATCTTTGGATACAGACTTGCGAGAGATGCTATGGAGCAAGTCCGTATTGATTCAGTATTAGATTATGACAGCTCAGAGTCGACAGAAGAGTATGCAGACGGAGAGTAGAGCTTGGTTGTGGTTATGGAGGGGTGTCATGTTTTGGTCCGGATAAACCCATGAAGGGGTTTGTGATGCGGTTGGAAAAAAGGGCAAGCTTAGCCCTAGGTTCATTGGACCTTTGAGATTTTGAGCCGAGGGAGAGGTGGGCCTAATAAGTTGGCCTACAACTAGTTTGTCGGCATTTTCATCCTTTTTCCATGTCTCTAAGCTTCAGAAGTATATTCCGGATGATCTCATGTGATTTCACTCGATTCTGTGGCAGCTGGGTCAGACTTGACATAGAGGAGGAGCCTAAGCTATATGGTAGGCAAATCCGGAAGCTTAGGCCAAGAAGCTTGTTTCAGTAGAGGGCAATGGAAGCACCGTTCAACAAGAGAAGCAACCTGGAGACAAGTCTGGACAGCGTGCCAGATATCCTCAATTTTTGAGGCATCAGGGGTACTTTCTTTTACTTTATGTTCGAGACGAACATGATTTTTAGTGGTGGATAATTAATGACACGGAAGCATTTTTGAAATAACTTTTGAAATTGCGTAACTGAGTTAATTAATGGATGAATAATTGTAGATAATTGATTAAATTATAGTAATGGGCTAAAGTGAAAAAAATTATAAGGACCTTATACTCTTTAGACTAATTAATAAAAAAAAGTGGGTGAAGTTTCACCACTTTATTACATAAAATAATTCAAAAAAGAAAAATAAGGAAAGAAAAAAACAAAAAAAAACAAAAACAAAAAACATTTAATGCATACGTCGTAATGGCTAATTAGCGTAAATTGAGAAATTTAGTTAGTATTTATGGTTCAGTCTTGATATATTGGTATGTAATTAAATACTAGATGAATAAAATTTGGGAGTACCATTTAAATTATGACGTTGGAAAAAATTTCGGGATGCAATTCGGTAAACTTGAACTTGAAAACATGTAGTGGAAATTTTATGACATCAAGAATTAACAAACTTGATTTAAATTTGGGGGGTGTATTGATTAGGTCAAGATTAAAAAAACACTAAAAGTTTGAGTGTTGTAATTATGAACCTTGTTGTGAATATATACTTGAATAGAGTCCATTGAGTTCAGAAGTCAACGGAAAGGAAGGCTCAAGTCAAGGTAAGTATTCGATTGGCTAAGGCAGTGGATTTCTAAACTCTTGTTAAGGTATGAAATTTGTGTATTTCCTTTGGTAGTAATTGAGACGATTTGGAGACTTGTTGCTTATTTGTTAGGGTTGTCTTCCTTGCTGGTTGAGTAAATTGTGCTTTGTTATCAAAAGGGTTATCTCCTCATTGTCATTTGAGCATGTCAATGACATAGTATCTGAGACAGATTGTGGTATAAGGATGATCATTTCGAGGGTCGTATCACGCGCCGTGATGGATATTATATTCGAGGGAAGTATCCGCGCGCTGCGAAAGTTACTATTATCGGAGGCTCGGTCGTACGCCGCGACAGATGCATGGAAAGATATGTTCCCCCATGGTCCCGGACGGAGAGACAGCGGGTTGCTGTATCATTAAGAAAGACCTGCATCAATTATATTGAATTGATCTCATGGCATTGCATATTTATTATTGATGAACTTGACACGTGTTCGCGCTTGATCTGTGATTGGTGATCTGTGAAGCTTGTGTGAATGTTGATATTGAGTTGTATGGAATGTGTAAACTGATAGAGTGTAGTTATTGAGTTGGGTTTGGTAAACTGTAAAGTGTGAGGCTATAGTGGGAGGTTTAGTAGGGGGTAAGGAGAGTACTTATTTTGTCACTAACTTGTGTTTAGAGGTTTGCTGTGGGTGACGCGTGGTTTGGTACTCACCCCTTGCTTCTACAAATTTTTTGTGGTTACGAGCGGCGGATCTTCGTGACAACGTTCATCTTTTTTCGTTTTGCGAGGCATCTTGTGGAGGGTTGTGAGGTAGATGTTTGTCATCCTCAGCGAACTTCCTTACTCCAGTTATGACTTTGTTTACTGAAAGACAACTCATTATAGACTTCGATTTTATTTTCAATCTAATTATTTTACATTAGAGGCTTGTGCAGTGAACAACCTGGTTTGGGGATTGAATATTAATATGACTGGTTTCATACTAGAAATTCGTTGTTGGATGTCATTTACTTCCGCACTTGTTAGATATTGGGTTTAGGCTGACTTGTCTTGGTGGGATAAGGACAAGGTCATCACACCTATTTTGGGTGCGTGATCATGATAAAACATGTTCATGAAAGATAAGATATAACTTAAAACTCCAAATTGTATGTTTAAACAAACTTCAAATTAATCTAATTTCATATCATCAATTTAAAATTATGATTTGATATCTCATATCCAAACTGGTCCTTAGCATTAAGAGTGGGAATATAATATTGATATCTCGTCTGAATTAATTGATCTAAAAGTTCTACTTTTTGGAACTTATTATATTTTTGTGTATATATTTTAGCTACTTTTCATGATCATGCTTAGATGTGACTGAGATCAAAGAGTTTCAATATTCATTCACAAATGCTCCAACTTGCAAGAAAGTTGAAAAGAAACATAAGAGAAATAACAACACAAAAGAAAGAAGAAAAAAAGGAACAAAACAGAGTTAAATACAATATGTTTGAAAATAAATTATTTATTATGGCCTTTAGTTTTTTTTTTGGTAACTAGTTTTAGGGAACGTGCGTTGCACTTAGTTGTCTCTTATATGAAATTCTATACATTAAAAAAATAGGAGTTATAAAATAGGAATGCTGAAATTAGCCCAATAGTATTTTTCCATTATATTGGTTCACTAAATAAAAAAAAAACTACTACGAATACTTGAGAATTTTTTGTTATCCTCATTTGCAGTTTTCATCTTTTTCTTCTCATTTGAATTAGCATATTAACAAAATCGTTGTTAAATGGATCTTAAAAAGCATATTGAATTTATACTTATGAAAGTGTTGTATAGAATGGTGGAGAGAAATTCGCATATTCAACTTTCAATTTAAAAAATATAGGTATGAGTTAATAATTAACATTCACTATTAGGAAGAATAATATTTCACACTCTATAATAAAATAAATCTCCTAAGGCAAAGTAGACATTTTAATTTTGTACTTACTACTTAAACTGTTGGTGTGTCCAGCCAATTAATCTGGAAACCTGAGTTCACAATTTTATCCATAAATAAAATTTTTACATCAACAATAAATAGCTTCTCATCACATAAATAGAAGTTCTTGCTGCATACAACTTATGTAAAGACCCGCTAGGTCAGCTTTGGACAAACGTGAGGGACTGTTTGACTCCTTTTTAAAATTTAAAGGGTTATTTTTAAAACTATTAGATAACTATGAGTACCCCAATTACTGAAACTTTTATTAAATATAATTAGATAATAGGTTAGTGTGAGTTTCCTCCTCACTGTTAATCATTTCTTATTTAGACAGAAAAGAAAATGAAAAGTGGGAAGCTAAACCTTACCTGCGACATGCGCCACTATAGGGAGAAAAATCATAGCCATTGTTCGGTTTTAAAGTGATATGATATATTCTATCTTCAATTCAATTCTATATATAAGGTAATATATTGTCGGATTGCTTTGGATTATGTTATATTTTATGGCTATATTTATAAATTGGTATCAAGAAAGAATGGGTAAGTTGTGATGATTACTACATTATATTACATTTGTTACAATTGGTTAGTATTGCAAAAAAAAAAATCTATTATAATATATATATATATATATATATATATATATAATATATTAATAACCAATTCGAGTCACTCTAATAGTTGAATGGCTTCAGGTTAATGTGTTCTGTGATTTTGTCAACAAAATTTTTATATATTTTTTAGTTTCAGAATTGTAGGAATACGATTGAGCCACTCATTGTCAATATGATTGCCAATGATGGGAATTTGAAAATATCTAGAAATTGGCACGTGTTTTTACAAATAGATTTTTCCTAAAAAAAAATAAAATAGAATGTATATAATGATATAAAGATGTTTTTTAATTGGAAATTCATGGTGGATTTTTTTTTAATTTATGTTTTTATATTATTGTTTGAATTTATGTAGTATTGATAAATTGATGGCCAATCATTGGGCAAATCATATGCCAATGATTGTCATGGTGGATGCTGAAATGGACACGTGGCCAACGAAGAAAGAAAAAAAATGGAAAGGGGTGGAGGGGCGTTCCACTTCTCGCCAATGGGTGGAAATTGGTTTGTGGTATTCATTCGTAGATTACAAGGCAGTTTTAATAATATATTTGGGGATTGGTAAAAAAAAAGTTTAACCAATTTTTATTAGGTATATTTTATATGATCTAACATTGAATTTTAGTCCATTTGAAGAGGTAAGTTAATTCTTGGCTTGAAATTTTTTAGCAAGTATAAAATTTGGCATATACCAATATGTATCAAATTTTGAGTTTGGTTTAAAATATGATGAGTTTTAGTGTCTATGATAGACATAATAATTTGAACGTCTAAAAAAATTGCTTATTACGAATATTGCAAATTGGGTAGATTGGGACGTTCTTGAAACCTGCGAAAAGGAAAGATGAAAAATCTTAAAAGATTCGTGCACAGTTCGCATATGAGGTAGGTTAAGACTTTTAGACTTTTGAAGAACGTTTTCCTTAAGTAAAGATTAAAAAATGAAAATAGCCAAGGGGTGCGGGGGAAGATGTGGTCTTGTATCAATGGTGTATGGGCATTGGTAACGATACCGGTGTTATAAAACAAGAAAATTACTATTTATCGAATGTGGATTGAAATTGAGAATGCCAGCATATGGGCATTAGCTGATATAGTATTTGGTCTTGAATCCCTGGTGTGATTGTGGTTTTATTTATTCACACCTATAGTTGTGTGATAATTGAGGGGGTTATGTGTTATTATGTTCATATTGATTGATTGAGATGCATCCTCATCCTCTATGAAATAATAGTGTGCACTGCCGTGCACCATGAGACTGAGTATTGACGTTGGGCACGTGGAAGACCGTCCGGTACTGGGGATGGTAGATGTTAATCAGTGTAATTTTGGCACGTGGAGACCTCCGTGGCGAAAATTGTTATATTATGATATTGCGTTGAGATCGTCCGCAACAGACATCGTGTAGATCGTCTTGTCGTATATGGACCGCTCCGCGGATTCCCCCATGGGTCATGAACTCCTCGATTAGTTCCGAGGAGTATCATTATATACGGTTGAGTGTGTTACGGGGTATTCTGAGACAATTCATTATAATGGTGTTATATTGCATTCATTTCATCAACATCAATTCTCTCTCAAATGGGGGGGCGAGAATCGTAAATCGGCAAGTGGTGGTCAGGATCCATCCTATTCCTGCGCCTGCTTCTGGTAACACTGTCCGAGGTAGAGTATGAGACGAGCTCGAGGTCCGGGTAGTGGTCGCGTTGCAGCACCTGTGGATGTTCAAGTACCCAGTAGCTACTCAGGGTCGTATAGGACCGTACCGCCCGATGCAGAGGTTATTCATGGGGCTGTGGCAAGATCGTCTTCGAGGGAGTGACCGCTCAAGCTCCAACCATACTATTGTCCCCCAGTGCTTCAAGATACCCTTGCTCGTATGTATGAATCCTAGAGGGGAATGGCCCAGGCAGGAGCTTGCCCTCCTCTGATGTCTCAACAACCGTGTTGGGTGTCAAACTCCAGATCCGACATAGTTTCTCCAAATCTCAGACTCCTAGACTCAGCCTCTGCCCGCTGAGCTCTCCTCGTTTAGATAGTATGAGTTTCGCAGTATGACATGCGCATTTGATGAACAGGCCTCTATGACTAGTGATGAGCAGAAAGATTTGGGAGGTTCAGATTAATGAATCCTCCTACTTATACTGGTTGACTTAGCTGATGATGCATAATGAATTCATAGTTAGTTGTCATGAGAGGTTGCCATATCTTGTGATAGTGGATTCGCAATGGAGTTGACTACACAATCATTCAATACTGGCTTGCATAAGTTAGTGTGTGGAGGGATATATGAGTAGTAGGCCCGCTGGATCCCATCCACCTCTCCTGACGTCAGTTCTACTCAGGTATTTCTATCTAAATTGTTCCACGCAGTGAGAGGGATCGCACGAAGGGCCTGAGTTTGAGGTTTCAGCAAAACGGTATGTCAGTTGTGGCAGAGTATGAGTGAAAATTTCATCCAGCCTTGGCTATGCATGCTTCGATGAACTACCACACAAAGGCTGAGAGAGTGAGGAGGTTTTGTTAAGGTTGATATTCCAATTTATCTAGGGGTTTCTCAGGTTTGCTGCTTCTGGTGATTCTCATCCCAGAAAGTGTAGATGCTGCTACGGAGTTTGGAGATTGGTTTCGGCGTGGAAGGGATTTTTTTGAGGCAGCGAGAGGGCAAGAGGACTCGTTATTCAGGTTATTATGGTGGTGCTCCGCCTAGTATTTCGGGGCCTACTTGGCAGAGTTATCACCCGCAGTCCACAGACCCATTCATGCTGCTACCAGCGTCTGAGGCTGGTTACGCTGGGCATAAATTGCTTGCCCCCCTCTGCTCGAGCTTCCAACCGGTGCATACTCTCAGGTTCATCTTCTAGACCTGAGTTCGTGGAGGGCAATTCTGGTCATTCCAGGTTCCTCTCATCAGCCTTCGTCTCGGAGGGGCTGTTTTGGAGTGTGGTGATATGGACCCTTTGTGAGAGACTGCCCTAGGACCAACGTGGTGGCTTACATCAGGTTTCTTTCTCAGGCTTCGACCGGTCCAGTGCCATCACAACCACCAGCTAGGGGTGGTGCCAGATGGTAGATGTAGTTCTCATTTCAGGTAGAGGTGGTTCTCCTTCTGGTTCGAGGTGGTGGTCGTGGAGGTTCACATCTGATGGATGTCGTTCTCACTGCTATGCTTTTCCAGGTAGGCTAGAGCTGAGTCTTCAGATGCTGTTATCACATCTATTATTCCGGTTTGTCATCGATTCACTACGGGATTAATTTGATCAGGATCTACTTAATTCTTTTTGTTGCCACATATTTTGCTCCTAGATCCTGGATATATTGTGTGAGTCTCTTGATTTGCCATCGTGTTTCTACTCCGGTCGGGGATTCTGTAGGTGTAGAATCGGGTGTATCGTTTATGTACTTGTTACTTTGATTGGTGTGCCACTCATACAGATTTAAAGGTCTTAGATATGATAATTTTGATGTGATTCTTGGTATGGATTGGTTATCTTCTTAACCACGCAATTTTTAAATTGTCAATGCCAAGACCATCACTTTAGCTATGGCCTGGAATTCCTATAGTAGATGGAGAGGTACTGCTAGTCAGCCTTTCTAAGGTGTGGGATATCATTCCTGTAAGGCTCGTCCAGTTGGGTACAGCGAGGATGTTTGGATTACTTGTTGACCCATATTCGAGATACGCTGTATTGAGACTCCTATGCTTGATCTCTATTCCAGTGTGAGTGAATTTTCAGAGTATGTCTCGCCCGATTTGTCCAGGTCTGCCACCAGATCGGTGATTACTGGATTTTTGTATTGATGTGGAGCAAGGCACTTGGCCTATTTCTATTCCGCCTTATCGTATGGCACCGCGGAATTGAAAGAGGTTGAAGGAGGCAGGTTGCCGATTTTGTTGAGCAACAGGTTTTATTAGACCAATTGTATCCTCCTTGGGGTTTCTCCATGTTATTTGGGAAGAAAAATATGGCTCTATGCGTAATGTGTATTGACTCTCGTCAGTTGCACAAGGTAACCATCAGAAATAAGGTATCTGATACCTTGTATTTATGATTTATTTGATCATTACAGGGTGCTTCAGTTTTCTCTCCAAATTGACTTGAAAGCTGGCTATCATCCCTGAAGGTTAGGGTGGAGGAATCCCTAAGGACTGGCTTTTTTCGCACACGTTTATGGTTCATTACAGTTTTTGGGTGATGTCTTTCAGATTGACTAATCGCCCTGTGGCAAGCAGCTTTTATGGCTTGATGAATGGAGTTGTTCGACCATATTTAGATTCCTTTGTTAATGGTCTTATAGATGATATATTGATATACTCACGCACAAGGAGGAACACGATCATCATTGCGGATTTTTTCTTTGGATCCTAAAGAAGAAGAAGCTTTTGCAAAGTTTTCAAAGTGTGAGTTTGGCTTAGTTTCGGTAGCCTTCTGGGACCAGTCGTCCAAGGAGGGTATCATGGTGGATCCTAAGAAGATTGAGCGGTTTAGAGATTGGTTCAGGAACCTGCTTCAGTTCCTGAGATTCGGCAGTTTCTTCTTGGGCCTTGGCAGGTTATTATCGACGGTTTTGTTTGAGGGTTTTCCATCCATTGCATCTCCATTAACTAGATTGACACAGAAGAGGTGACTTTTAAGTGTCCTGACGATGTAGTTGGTTCCAAAAGCTCAAGACTTATTGACAACTTTCTCCGATTTTGGACCTACCAAACCCGTGGAGGAGAGGGTTTTTTGTCGTATAATATATTGTGTGATGCTTCTCGGATTGGTCTTTGTTTTGTGTGTTTATTCATAAGTAATGGTGATGCTTATTCTTCGAGGCATTTAAAGGTTGTCATGATAAGAACTACCCTCTTTCATGATGGAGTTGGCGCTTGTGGTGTTTGCATGTAAAAAGAATTTGGGGGGCATTTATCTTTTAGGGGTGCATTGTTAGTGTTCACGGATCATGCGTAGTCCTCCAGTATATTATCACTCAAGGATCCTAAATTTGAGGCATAGGATATGGTTGGGAGTTGCGCAAAACTACGATTTACTATTCTTTACTCACCCAGGCAAAGAAATGTTGGAGCATATGCCTTGAGTCGAAGGCGGTAGTAAGGTATCCTAGCCATGTACAGGTTGGGCGATCATCCCTTCGCTAAGGGGGATGTCCCATCCCTGGCCAATAGCTGTGTATACTTGATATTCAGAATCTGTATGTTTTGGCTTATATGGAGGCTATGTCATCCTGTGTTGAGGCAAGTCGGCTCAACTTTTGATATTGTGATTTATGTAAGATATGTGACAAGTTTAAAGGAGAAGGCCGGTCTAGCCATTCCTTGATAGTGAGTGAGTTTTTGATGATTAAAGGTCGCATATGTGTTCCTCGTACAGGTGATTTGACTGATTGATCATGGTTAGCTCATATTTCGAGGTACTCTATTCATCCTGGCTACTAAGATGTATTGTGACTTGAAAGCCACACATTGGTGGTTCATATGAAGAGGGACATAGTAAGATTTTGTATCTCGATGTTTGATGGTTCAGAAGTGAGAGGTATGAACACCAAAAGCCTGTAGGTGTGACTCAGAGGATGCCCATACCTGATTGGGAAGTGGGAGCGCATTCTATGGACTTTGTGGTAGGTGTTGCCCCGTACCTTGGTAAGTTTGATGCTATAAAGTGGGTCATCGTTGATCGACTGACAAGTCTGCAACACTTTGTACCTTTCAGCTACCCCCCCTATAACTCAGAGAAGTTAGCCAAGATCCTATATTCAAGAGATAGTCTCGTTTGCATGGGGTTCCTATATCTATTATTTCTGATCGTGGCAACCCAATGTTACCTCTCAGTTTTGCGTTCTAATTATGCAGAAAGAGTTGGACATCGTGTGGATCTTAGTACAACAAAGCCTCATTCCACCCTCAGACTGATGGGTCATCTGAGCGTACAATTCAGGTTCTCGAGTGATATGTTGCGGGCGTGTGTGATTGACTTTGGTGGTCAGTGGGAACCATGTTCTTCCTCTAGCGGAGTTTGCTTACAATAATAGTTTTCACTCGGCATTGAGCTGCAACCTTTGAAGGCTCTGTATTGCATGGAGATGTCGAACTCCAATTGCTGCTTTTGATGCTTTGAGGTTAGACCTTGGGTTACAGATTTGTTGAGGGAGTCCTTGGACAAGGTCAATGGTGATCCAATATAGACTTCTCATGGCTCAAGTAGGCAAAAGATTTATGCAAATCGAAGATTCGTGAATTAGAGTTTATGGTTGGGAGAGAGGGTTTTATTGAAGGTTTCACCCATTAATGGGATGAGGTTTTGGGAAGGAAGGCAAGTGAAGCCAAGGTTATTTGGTCCTTTCGAGATATTGGATAGCGTATTGGTGAGGTGGCGTATCGGTTGGCTTTGCCACCATGGTTTTGTCGGTTTCTCCTGTTTTCTATTGTTCAATGGCTTAAGAAGTATCATCAGGGTGGCATCATGTGATTCAATGGGATTGCAGTGTTACTTGATCAGAATTTGACTTTTGGGAAGAGCCGAGCACCATTTTGGATAGGCAAATTTCGTAAGCTAAGTCCAAGGAAATTTTGCTTCATTAAGTTCATTTGAACATGCGTCCATTGGAAGGAGGCTCATGGGAGAACAGAGTCACATTGGAGTAAATATCCCTCATCTTTTTTTAGCGTTCAGGTTTGCTCTTTCTTTTTCCCGTTCGCGGACGACCTTTTGTTTAGTGGTAGTGATGGAACGCCCGCTATGTCGTTTTGAAACTCCGGACATTTTTGACCTTTTTTAAAATTTAAAGGGTTAATTTTAAAACTATTAGATAACTATGAGTAACCCACTTGGATGAAACCTTTATTAAATACTAGATTAGATATAGGTTAGAAGTTTTCAACGGTAATAAATTTCTTATTTAGAAGAAAAGGAAACGAAAAGTGGGGAGGCGAAACCTACCACAGCTACACGAGAGGGAGAAAATCATAGCCTTGTAGGTAAGATATGATATATCGTTCTTTTCAATTCTATATATCTAACATATTGACGGATGGCTGGGTTATGTTATTATTTTATGCTATATTGTAATGGGTGATAAGAAATAATAGGTAATTTTGGTATGATTACTAATTATATTACATTGTTAACATTGGGTTAGTATTTCAACAATATCCTAGATATATATTATATATATATTATATAGTAAAATCGATCGAATTCGAATAGTTTGAATGGCTAGCACGGTTAATGTTTTCTGTGATTTTGTCAAAAGAATTTATATATAATTGTTAGTTTCAGAATGTAGGATAAGATTGAGCCAATCATTGTCACAATGATTTGCCAAGGATTGGAATTTGATATATTCTATAAAAGGGGCACTTGTTTTACAAATGGTTTGCTGCAAAAAAAAATATCATAAGGTCTCTACTGCTAATCGAACTTTTTTTCATTGGAATTTACTGGTGGCCATTTTTTTTATTTATGTTTTTTATGGTTGCATATTATAGTGACATCACAGTGGATCCATCATTGGGCACTCATCTGCCATGAATTGGTCATGGGGGATCTTGCAATGGACCGTGCCCACAGAAAGCCCAAAAAGCAAATAACGTGAAACAGGGGGGCGGGGGGCGTTCCCTTCTGCCAATGGGTGAAAGTTGGTTCGTGTATTAATTCGTATATTAATTCTAGTTTTAATATAATTGGTATTAGGTAATTAGATTATTCGTGTTTTTTATATGACTAACATTGAATTTTAGTCCATTTTAATATGTTAGAGTTAATTCTTGGCTTGAAATTTAGCAAAGTATGAAAAATTTGTGCATAAAACCAATATGTATCAAGATTTGGGGTTTGGTTGGAAAATATTGAGTGGAGTTTTAAGTGTCTTGATAGACATATAAAGTTTGAAACGGTCTACAAAAATTGCTTACTTACGATATTGGCAAAATTGGGTAATTGGGAACTTTGCTGAAACCTTGCGAAAATGAAAGGAAAAATCTTAAAAGATTCGTGGCACAAGTTCGGCATCTAGGTATGTAAGACTTTTTAGACTTGTTGAAGGACGTTTTCCTAATTAAAGATTAAAAAATGAAAATAGACACAGGGTAAGGGGAAATATTGTTGGTCTCGTATCAATGGTTGACGGGCTTGGTACGAGTACCGGTGTTCTAAAAAAGGAAAAATTACTATTTAGAATGTGAATTGAAAATTGAAATCAAAGCATATGGGCATTAGCTGAGTATATTATTGTCTTGAATCCTGTGTGATTGTGTTTTGATATTTATTTCACCCGTATAGTTGTGATATTGAGGTGGTTATGTATATGTGTCATTGACATTGATGAGATGCATTCATCATCCCCTTATTTAAATATATTGTGCACTGCGTAGACATGCGACTGAGTATAATTGGCACGGGACTCGTCCGGCTGGGGATGGTGATATATTAAACATTGTATTTTGGCACGTGAGACCGTCCTTGCAAAATTTGTTTGATATTATGATAGTGCGTTGTAGATCGTCCCGCCACAGACATCGTGAAGATCGTTTCGTGTCGTATATGGACCTCGCGAGTCCCCATGGGGTGCATGAACTCCGATGGATTTCCGAGGTATCATTATATACGTTTGAGTGTGTACTGGATATTCTGAGACAATTCATTATATTGGTGTTTATATTGCATTGCATTTTCACACATCACATCATTTATTTTTGATGATTATGTGTTTTGTTGGTGGTTTGGAAATACTTATGTTTGATTATACCTTTATTGATGACAACCTAATAGTTAGTGTAATATAATATATATATATATATTATATATATAAATCTATATATATATATATATATATTATATATATATATATATATATATACTGATATCATTTACGAATTTATATTTTTGTATAACTCCTCGTCACTACTTCTGTTCTCTTCGTTGTCGGTCAATGAGCCATACAGGTACACGTGGGGTTTCCGTAACTCTACTACGCTTGTTGCACTCTTTGTGGTGCAGATTCGCTTACGATTAGGAGCCCATCTCTTGTAGCAAAATTGAGTCCGCTTGAAATTCTTGGAGTTGTGGGAGATGCTTGGCTGTTCCGTGGCCCACACCTCCTCTATATCTTTACGTATTCTGTATTCAGTATTCAGACAGATAATCCTTAAGTTAGATTTGCCATTTAGTTTCAGACTTGGCAAGCATCGTATTTCCTAAAGCTCTTTTACTTAAGACACCAATTCTTGGGGTGATTGTTTTAAGCTTCCGCATTTCGTACTTATAAGGAACTCAATGTTGGAGATTCTTTGCTAAGTGTAATATTCTTTTTACTCATTGTTGGTTTAGGTTTGGGATTAATATGTTGGGCTGGCTTACCTATGTTGTTGGAACAGAGGTGTCATCACGACTTTTGCAAATTTGGGTCGTGACACTTATAGTTTCTAAGACATCATCAATTTGGTACATATGAAAATAATATAAGACTTGATATATAGGAAACACACTTGCGTCACTCACATAATTATTATGTTAATTATTTTTTTATATCACATATACATATTCTTTTAAACCTTGAAATTTTTCTTTGGATACTTGATATAAATGGAGCACACACACAACTTTGCAAATGACTTATTCTAGTATATGATCAATTGAGAATGAATGTTTCCCCAAATAAATAGACTAATAAATCAATAGATTATACAATATAAACGAAAAGTCAATAAAATACAGTTAAAAAATCATATGTGATTTTTCTCATTTCGTTATTCCCTCTCATACTATAAAATAATAATCGCGAAATATATTAATCTCAAAGTAAAGCACTCTATCAATAGTCGCCTCATCCAAATGACTAATTAATGATTTCATCAATCATTAAGAATATCGTAGAACATGAATTGTATAATCACTAATTTTCAATTAGGACACAAGATATCCAATAGGAAAAACAAAATAAGCAAATTATAAATATCGATCAAAACATTAAAGAAGGATGCCAAAAACTTATCTTGACAATAATATGGATAAAAACAAGGAAATTACTGCATACAAATGATGAGCAAGATAACTTTGTGCTTGAGAATCTCTCATCCTCTAGGTATTTTATATAGTTGCTAGGATGACTTTTTGAGTACTACAATAATTGGCAGTAAATTAGTTGTCGAAATGATTTTAGTCTCATGGATCAAATTTATTAAAGAAAAAACTCTTCAAATACTCTTGATTTTTTAACCATAGATTAATTATTAAATTTGAATTTGACTCATGCACTAATTTAATGATTATTCTTAAATATTTAATTATATTTTATAATATTTGTATTAATTAATTACGGATAAATGGTAATTCAACTTTTGACCTTTGAATCTTTCACTTATAAATACAGTTTCGACACAGTTTTTACACGTTTGTTTTCCATTAAAGTTTTTTATAGCATATGTTAAAATGATAAATGTTTATGAAACATATATGTGAACAACATGTAATGAATAATATAATACAAAACCATAATAAAGTCTTTAATAATATAACCAATAAACACAAAATAAGGACATATCTTGGATGTTTTCAATTAATTTTTTTAAGCAACCTCCTATAACTTTAACTTTGGTTAATAGTTAGCAAACTTTCAATAAAGTCACAAATGGCTAATTTGAGTTCAAATAAGTATCTAGACTTATGACAATAAATCATTCATAGAAAACTAAATTAATAAGTCTAATAGAGAGAAAAAACACAAAAATAGAGAAAGAAAAAAAATGCAATGTATACATGCTTCATAAGACGTTGATCGATAATAATATAGATGGAAATATAAATACAAAATTACTACATATATTTCCGAGCTCCTATTGACTCTTTCTCCCATATCTTATCAAAATCAAAAGTCTTCTTTATCTACTTTAACAATAGAATAAAAATGATAACATTGTGAGGGGATTCTGAATTGAAAAGAGTGAATTTATATAGTAAAAAATGAAGGAATACCGAAAGATATTTTAAAACTTTAGATTAAATATTTAAAGATTATAAATATGAACAGATGAGAGCTATAGATATCACAATTATAAAAAATGAATAGGTAATTAAATATGAGTTATTAATATGAATATAAATTATAAAATTTCTTTATTTATCATAAAAAAATAATACTTTATCAACATAAATTACATTATTTATAAAAGGAGTTACAAAACAAGTTATGAGAAGAAGAAAAATTGACTAATTATGTAGAGATTTTATTATTATTATTATTATTATTATTATTATTATTATTATTATTATTATTATTAGCTACTAAACATTGTTATGGTTCGCGCCGTATGTAAAAATTATTAATTTCATGATTTTTTAAAATAATATATTAGTTTCAATCTTCAAATAAATTAAAGACTAAATTCTAATACTTTTTAATACAGTATTATATACACACTTTAAGTAATACAAATAAAATAAATGCTTATCACATGTCATTGTCTAATGCAAATGCAATATAGTGATCTTGCTAAAATATGTACAAAAAAACTTCTTTTTAAAAAAAAAATACACAATTATAAGCCTCGGTACCTCTCCTTTAGAGAAACTATTTGAAATAAAAGAAATATGTTAAGATCCTACGCTTAAGAATTTCTTAACAATATTTTTTAATTCTTCTTCAATTATTTTGGAAATACTTTTCATAGATTTTTCTTTTTATGTTTAATTAGTAAGAATGTAAATACCTAAAATAGAATAAAAGATAATAACATAGCTACATTGGAAAAGGCTAAGTCATTATGTTTATAATTTTTTACTTCATGTTTTATTTTTTTTTTTACCACTAAGCATTTGTAACATGAAAGTTAAAATTTTTAATGTTAAAATATAAAAAAAAAATATTACAGAATAATAATTATGAAAGGACCAACGATTGAAAATAATTGATATGAATCATGAATCATGACCTAAGTGATTTATTATACAATAATCTTTTAATTGAGGTCTTTCTCCCAAATTTCACATTAAGAGGAAAGTGAATAGCACAAGTGTGACAAATTGGCAACATGCTATAGCGATAATGTAACTATTTGCCACATCAATTTGAAGTATCTCGAAACTTTAAATTCGCTTATCACGTAAGAAATTGAAATGTAAATAAAATTAAGATTAAAAACAGTAAAACTAAAATGTAAAACAAACAAGATTATCTAAAGCAGATCATGTATGACTATCATTAACAAAGCTACCTAAAATCTCAATAGATGATGAATTACTCCATCAATAACCATCAGTTTTTTGTGTGCGTCCTAAATTTTCACATTAATAAAGAAGGTATAATAAGTGTATATATGATTATCCGTAAATTGAATACAATATGAATTACAAAAAAATGATAATTCTACACATGAAAGTTTAGGAAGAATTCCAACACATCAATATAATTGGGAGAAATGTAAATTAAATAAAAAAATAACATAGAATAGAAATTAACACATGAATAAAGCAATATATGACAAACATGCATATACAATATACCAATTAAGATTTCAAATGCAATTAAGAATTTATAAAATATCCAAGCCAGTTAAAAAAGTCAGTAAGTTATAATGATGAAAGTGGATACAAATATCATTATTAAAATCTTATTAAATTATTATTTTCAAACAAAACCATATAAAATTAAATGGTACCTGAAAACTGCCGAAATATTAATTTGGTGAACAAAAAATATTCCTCCATTAGTTAAATTTTTAGGTATTATGAAAGCATTACCTCTATAATTGATTTTTGAGAGGCGAAAGACTATTAATGCCATAACTCATGAATGAGTATAATTAATAATTAAAAGAGAAGATGAAAAGTTAAAAAAGTGTATAAGACGATTTAATGAGGGAAAAAGAGTCTGATATCTCCCTCAACTTTGTCATTTGGAAGCTGCTATACCCTCGTATAAAAGTGGCTCAGATTATGCCCTTAACCGTTATACAAAAGGCTCATATATATACCCTGCCGTTACAAAATGGCTCCATATACCTTCATTTAACGGAAGGTTTAAAAAATAGTTTTAAATTTATATTTATTACTTTAAATTTTTTGTAACAAAAAAAAAATTAGGGGTACATAATAATCTTCTATCAAATTTCAAGGTATATTTTAATTTTGTTCATACATAAAATTATTTTTTGAACTTCTTTTATTATAAATTTATTTTAGTTCTTAAAATTTCGTATTTTGTTTTATTTTCTTTCATTCCTTAGTGTTCAAGAGAAAAAAAAAATTAAACTATTTTTTTGTGGTGTATTTGTAAAGTTAATTTCGTATTCGCAGAAAAAACGTGGTCATCTACATAAGTTTACACGAATATTCGTGAAAATATGAATAAATTTGATTATCAAAATAATATTATAAATTGTCATTGAAACAAAAAAAAAGTCAAAAAAAAATGTTTGCCTGAGGATTAAATACTCATATGAATATATTTTTTAGAAAAACTAATTAAAATTTAGATTAAATTATTATTTTTTCATTCCGTAGGGAAAAGGGTAATCTGTGATTCATTTGTTACCCGTAGGGGTATATATGAGTCACTTTCATAACAAGAGGTATTCAGACTCTAAATGACAAAGTTAAAGGGTAGATCAACCCTTTTCTCTTAATAAAAACAATCATGATCCGAGACGTGAGGAGAGGGAGGGTTATTTTATTACTAATCAATTTAGTTATAGTAATTATAGATAGAGAATAAAACATTGATCAAATTATTAAAACATTTAAATTCACAAAAAAACAAGAAAAAAATGAATGGATATATATAGAGAGAGATTATTTATTTATTTATTATTTTATGCATATAGAGAATAGAGAATAGTTATTATTAATTAGATATTTTAATCAGGAATTAACTTAAGGAGATGTAAAAGTCATCAACATTTTAATTAAAATGATAAAATTAAATATTTAAATGATTTGAAATATTTTAATTTATAGTAAGGGTAAAATCGTAATTCAACTTTTAATTTTTTTCTCACTTATACGTTATTAAGGAATAAATTATTCATCCTTAGAATGAAAGCATTCATTGTGCCTGGTTTACATATCACGTTGAACGGAAGAGGCGGCGCCCCCGAAATCACATCGGCAGTGGTTTGATTCCTCCATTATTTTTTCATTCTTGTTTCACACGATTTTGGGGGGGGCACCCTTTTTTCTTTTTTTTTTTCTTTATTTTTTATTTTTTTTATTTTTTTTCCTTTTTTCAATTAATGGCTTCTTTTTTAAAAAAAAAAAAACTCTTTTCCTTTTTCTAATTAAGGGCTTCTATTTTTTTCTTTTTTAAAAGAAAAAAAAGCTTTTTCCCTTTTTTTAATTAAGAGCTTTTTTTTTTACTTTTTTTTACTGAAGAGTTTGAGTTGGTATACGTTTATACTATGTGATTGCTAAAAGGTTTATGTTAAAGGAAGTGAGCACCCACAACCTTTAAATTCTGGATCCGCCACTGTATATAAGAAACTCTTTTTAGTGTTTACTTTCTGCCTAATCGGTTAAAAAGTTTAATTTCTGCCTAATCAGTTAAAAAGTTCACTTTCTGCCTAGAACTTAAATATCAACAAATTTTTTTTTGGGAGGGGGGAGATAATGAGCAACTTGTAAGGCTAGAGCATATTTTTACTAATTAGAATTATCACTCAAAAATTATGACCCCCAAGGCCAAAAGGCTGAAGTTTCTTGGGACATAAACACTCCAACAATCATTAAAATAAAAAAAAATGAACGAACGGCACAAAACAACAGAAAAAATAATGACCAATAAAAAAATATTACATGAGAACTATTACATGAAAAATAGTGCAATCAAATTAATTTGTTTTAAAAGACTTTTAAAAGGAAAGTAATACATAATTGTTATATTTTAATGGTAACTTACATCATTTTTAAAAGAACTGAAGGAAAGGTAGTATGACTCGTATGACTCGGGTACCCGAAAAGAAGTTTTTTTGATAATTTTGAATAGTCAATAACTATATTAATTAATTTGGGGTTAATTAGTTTATTTTTACGTTTTTAATAAAAAAAGGGGAAAAGTATGGAGCACTCATCCGCTTTTTCCCCCCCTTCCTGAAATATTAATATGGTTAACAAGGAATGCTACTTTTAATAAACAATTAATTGAGAAGAAAAGAGATAGAAAGGGAAAACAGAAACTACCTGTGAGTGGCGGCGCTCGTAGACACCACTTCATCCTCGTCCAGGTAAAGAGCAAACTGCAAAGCATGCTAACAATATATATATTAGTTTATTGGAATTGTCATGTTTTAAAATAGAAAGGAGTGAATTTTAATTGCATATAAATATGCAAATTGATATATATGTAGTAGCGTTTTTTATTGTACTTGGAAAAAAAAAAAGAATGGCCAATGTGATCATTGGAAAATGATCTTTGTTAATCATTGGGAATGATGATTTTAATTTAGGTAAAAATTTACAATTCAATTGGTAAAAAAATAATAATAATAATAAAAAATCTGCATACTATGTATTCGATATCCGTCCATTCCTATGTTACTCTTTGATTTTTGAGATATTTTTTTATATGTTGGCATATTAAATTCAGTAATTAATTTAGGTAGAGGATATTATGTGAATCTTATTAAATTTATAATATTGGAGGAATTAGAATGAATTCTAGACTTTAAATTTGATGAAAAATATATAGGTTGAACTGTTGATTGGACAATCAAGAAATTAAAACTTGATTATAAATTTTGGTGAAGTTTTAGGCTAAGATTAACACATAAAGCGTGAGTGGGTTTTAATTCCGAAACCGTGTTATAAATATATACTGACTAGATTTCCCAGTGGTTCGGAAGCCTCAACGGTAAAGGAAGGCTCAGTCCAAGAGTAATTATTCGAATTGGCTAAGGCAAGTGAATTTCTAAACCCTTGTTAAGCGTATGAAAGCTTGTTTTCCTTGTGTGGTGTTGAATGATTGGAGCCCTTTGTTGCTTATTTGTTGGTATTGTTATTCTTCCTTGTGTGTAAATTGGTGCTTTTGTTATCAAAATGGTTATCTCTTCATTTTCATTTGAGCTGTCATTTGCATTGTATCTTAACATGTTGTGGTAAAAGGATGTACCGCATTTCGAGGGTCTATGCGCGCCGGATGGATATTCTATTTCGGGGAACTTATCGCGCGCCGCGAAGGCTAACTATTATCGAGGGTCGTGTCGTGCGCCGCGACAATGCATTGACAAATATGTCCCCCAGGGTCCCCGTACTGAGAGACGTGGCGGGTGTGTATTCGTTTATAGAAAGACATGCATCATTATACTTTAGACATTGGGAGCATCTTATGGCAATTGGCCCATTTTTATTATGAATGAAACTTTCAAACCGTGTTTTGCTGATCTTGTGATTGTTTATCTGTTAAGCCTTGTGACTGTACTATTGAGTTGTTATTGAGAATGTTAAACTGATATATGTGTGGTTATTGAGTTGTCGTGTTTGTAAATTGTAGAACTGTTGGCTTAGGTGGAGGGGTTTAGAGGGTTTAAGGAGTACCCGTAGTTTGTTCACTTAACTTGTTGTTCTCACAGTTTTTGCTTGTTGGGTACCGCGTGGTTCGGTACCACCGCACCCTTGGCTTCTACAATTTTTGTAGGTTACGAGCCCAGATTTTTTGTGATACCTCCTTCCATTCTTCTTTCTCTTCGTTACTGAGGCATCTTGTGGAGGATTGTGAGGTAGCTGCTTGTCATCCTCCTCGAACTTATCCTACTCTGCAATTTACTTCCATTTATGACTTTGTTTTTTATTTCCTTGAAAGACAACGTCATTTTAGACGTTATGTTTTTTCAATTCTAATATACACATTAGATGCTTGTGCATAGTGATAATCTGGTTTTGAGGATTGAATTATATGACTTGGTTTCATACTAAATTGTGTTGGATGTGATTTTACTTTCCGCACGTTGTTAATATTGGGTTTTAGCTGAACTTGGCTTGGTGTGATAAGCCAGTGGCCATCACAGACCTATTTTTGGGCGGACGAAAGTAATACAGAATGGTTTATATTGTAATGGAAATCTTGAATCATTGTGTGAGAAGTTTGAGTGACACACTTTTTTTTTTTTTGCAAAACTCTCGTGGCCACCAACTCTGTGTTAATGACAATATTAAATTAGTAACTTCAAAAGAAAATTAATTAATTTTCAAATGTGCATAAAAGTAATGTGGATATTGTACACTATCCTAAGAAATAATAACACATACAATGAAACAACATAACTTATCATTACTTCTTGATAACACCTCAACATTCCTAATATTTGACAAAATAATAGAAGAACGACTGACCATGTTGATAACACAATGGTCACTCTGTGACACAGGTCGCATCTTGATCTAGTAATGAAGTATTTTAACCAATTTAGAAAGCTTTTATAGATTACAAAGTTACCATGAATATATATCTCTAGTTGTGATAGATCAAGTATAAGTGTCTTGCATGTGTAATTATCTATCCCCTTTAACGATTGCACACAAAATCGCGTTAATCAAATTTGATATTCTATAAAGGTGAGATGTAAGAAAATCGTTTACAAATCATACTATCGTTCAAAATTATCTAAATATATATCATAGAAATATTATTCGCTTCTACATGAAATTTAAGGTTTATAATAAAAATAAGTTAAAAAAGAAAAAACAAAGAGATAGACTTGCTAGTCAGGAAACATACCTCAAAGCTTGATGGTCTTTGTTGTTATTCATCCTATAGAGCCATAAAAGACCATTTGTAGTATATATAATTGATTAGAGGTGTTGGCTGATCTTGAAAAGGAGGTCATTAGGCAACTTTTTAAGCATGTCCGAAGAAGAGTTTGGGCTATCAAAAGTCGGAAACATAAATCATGTTTTACAGATGGAAACATCTAAAAACATATCAACCAGAAACGACACAAGAGTATTAACTACTATGAGATGCAGAAACATAATTCATACATCGAAAACGGAGTTTAAATTTGGAAATTAAACAACAATATAGAATAGAATTCACAATCCTTCTATTGAGGCATGTATTATAAAAAAAAAGATGCCAGCCAAAAATTATATATAATAAAGTTGTTTTCGTGTTAATAAACTATAAGCATATATAATAGTAACAGTGTCAATGTTCTATAGTCAATCTACCTAAAAGAATTGAATTTTCGTCTTCAGAATCTGCATCAGTGTTCTATAATCAAATGACGAATGTGTGGTTGTGTCCTGAATGCGCTCTTTTGGTTAGGCCTCTGTAAACCGGACATGTAACCATTTTGCCTCTTCCTCTTCTTTGGAGGCAGGACACTGTCAGCTGATTTCAGAAAAGAGTGATTCAATAGCAGCCCTGCACTCCAACGCGATTTTGGATTCTTGATCAGACAATATCTCAAGAAATATTTTGCCTTTGTAGACAGTTTGTGATTCTCCAAATTTGGTTCCTCGTACTTAATTCTGTCCCATACATCATCAAACTTTGGATCTGAATTGGATGATTCCCATAGTGGTGTTCCAGTGATCAACTCGTAAACAGTACATCCAAGTGCCCAAATATCAGCTTCTGGACCATACTCCTGCTTAAGTAGAGATTCAGGTGCCATGTACCTTTTAGTACCTCTCATCCCCTGTTTCTGCGTCCAACTCTGTTCCAAAGTTAACGAAAGCCCGAAATCAGCAATATTTTCCACCTCCTCCGTATCATCATCATCAGTAGAAGTAAGAAGAATGTTGTGTGGCTTTATGTCACAATGAATGATCCATTTTCGATGAATGAACCTTAGCCCTAAAAGAACATTCTTGGTGTGTTTTTGTACTTGTAACTCAGGCAACCCTAGTTGATCATTATTGAGAAGACGATCCGCAAGACTCCCAGCAGAGGCATATTCTAAGAGCAAGTTGTAAAGAAGTACATCATCTTCTTGAGTGACTTTAACTCCGAAAGATCGAATCACATGAGGAGAGTGTTGACACATTCTCAAAAACTCAGTTTATCTTCAGGAGACGGAGAATTGCTTCAATCCTACAAGAAGACTTGACAGCCAATACGTAATGGAAGAGAGGAGAATTGTTGGGATAGAAGCAATGAAACAAAACTGAATCTACTGCCTAAGGTTCTACCCCTCTTCCACATCATCTCAGATTTTGATTTTCGCCATTTTTAAGAACAATTCAGACTCTGTTTTTTCCTTTCTCTTCTTGTTGGATATTGTGACGTGTTTTGTGAGTGTAATTATATAGGAAAATAGTTTCATAATTTTTTTTTTGCTTTTACTTTTAATATATGGAATTTATTGACAAGCTCAATAAAATTCAAATAGTTACCATAAAAGAAGAAGCAGTTTAAATTAGTTATGATTTATTAAAAGGGTTTTGAAACTGAATTGATAAATCATCACTAGATTTGAAAACGAATCATCACTTAGATAACAAAAATACTTGTTCGCGTTGCGTGATCGTAATAATTATTTTAAAATAGTTTCCTTTTATTAAATTAAGGACTGTACTAAAAAAATAAATAATCAATATTAGTAAAAGCTATAAAATGTTTATATAGTTGATTTCAATTTATAGATATTATGTTTGGATTATTTGTTGTTAGTGTGAAAAGAACATTGTTTTATATATTGAAAAAAAATGCTAACTTAAGTTTTAATAGTTCTTTCATATGATTTATTCAACATACAACCATTTACTGGTCAGGTATATAATCTTTTATAAAATTCTTTATTAAAAAAAAAATGGTGCACGTTAATCAAATATGAAAAAATTTAACAAAGGAAATAGTTCAATAGTTATACCAAAGGAAAAAAACGACTAAATATTTTTTTAATCAAATAATATATAAATATAAATTATATATAATATTTCAACAAATAACTCGATTACCAAAGATATTCATTTTATTTGTTTGATTATCAAGAATTATGTAAAATAACAAATAGTGAATATTTTAAATCTTGGGAGTTGCAAAACTCACTAAAGTATCATTATTTGAGAGAATATCACAATGTAACTAATGACAAAAAAAAAAGTAAGAACGGGAGAAAAAAGAATAAAGTAGGACTTTCGGATATACAGAGTTTTCTGCTATTGTTTGTTTTTTATATATTAAAATTATTTATAATTTTTGTCATCTTCACACATTTAAAAAGTTGATCTGTATTACCAAAATATCACTAAAAATTAATACTTCCATTCATTTTAGTGTGTATTTTGATGTTTTGTTGAGGTCATTTTATTTAATTATAAAAGTTATAAAAAAAAAAATATATATTTATTTTTTAGTACAAAACTTAGAAAAGTCTCGAGCTTTAAATAAATAATAATACTCCCTACTTGCTGCGTCTCAAAAACTAAATCACGACGCTTCTGAGTAAAAAAACGAGCAGTTATAGTAGATTTGTTATATGAAACTTTACGTTTTGCAGAGATATAAGGCGAATTTTAGGTTCCATTTCCTAGTAGCCCTACCAAAATGAACAGAGGAAGGAGAGGAATTGAAAAGTTGAGAACTGAGAGTTGGGAAACTGAAAAGTCCTCTTGCTTTACATGAAAAGGGGCAATTGTCCCTCATCGGTAATGGAAAAGGAAAATAGGGAGAGTTGAAAATACATAAAAAAACTCTTAATAATCGATAGAGGATTGGAAAGAGGGAATCCCCGCGCGCCGTTCGTCGTCGTCGCTCGCTTCGGCAAATGATCGAGAGGTTATTTTTTGGACCAAAATTTATTTTATTATTATTTAATTATTAAATGGCCACAAAAAAAACTATTTCAATTAAAATAGTTGATAACAAAAGTTAACAGAAATGTTTTAAAACTTTTTAGTTAACCGACTCGGATCACGCGCATGAACAATTTATTTTCCGTTTTTATTTAAAATTTTCCAGCCAGCTGTCTGAAAGGTTGCAAACTTTCAGGAAAAGTCAATACAATTGAAAGGTTGGCAAACTTTCATTAATAGGTCGTGTGTCAATTCTGAAAGGGTGCAACCCTTTAGACACATTTATTTCGTGCCTATAAATACAAACTCAGTATTCAGAATATTTTTTCAACGAATTTTTTGATCTTCTTCTTCTTCTAAAACACATTTTGGTGTACTTTCCTGCTGTAGATTGATTTGCTGACAGTAGATTTGTTGGTATCTAATTCTACTGATTAAGATCATTTTTACCATGGTGAGATATATTCAAAATCAAACATCGGATACTAGAGGAAATAATTTTCTTAAGGGGACACCGGTGAGTTCAGTGGACATGATCTCTTTAAATTAACTATTGTTTCAGCTTCTGGTACGTTCGTTTTAAGTATTTTGTGAGATAAACTTCTGTTCATCTTGATACTGATTCTATAAAGTCAGTTACTCGTGTGTTGAACAATTTATTACAACAGTGAATTTTTTGGTTTTGATAACCATAGTTGGTTAACATCTTAAGGAAATTATTTTAAGTTAAAATCTGTGTTTCTGTGGAGACAAAAATCTTCATGATTTTAGACGCCTTTAAGTCTGAATTATAGTGTATTGCTTAAATTAGAATGATTGTGTCAATTTTTGTTCAGATTCTGAAATGGGAAAACACTTGGTTTTCCAGTTGTTGTGGCGCCCAACCCGAACTTTTGTACCACAGGCAGAGAAACAGAGTAAATTCACATGTCTTGTGAATTTTTAAAGAATTGTAGCAACAAGGATTTTCTGCTACACTCTTGGTCTGCCGAAAAATTACAAGGAAGATACTCAGTTCATGCTAATATATGCCAGACAGGGAAAAGATCATGGATTATGGAAAGATGGAAAAACAGGCAGACTTCCTACGAAAAAGCTACAGTTTAGAGTGCTTTAGAGGAATTACTTATATTACTGTCTATCGTGGAATAACAACTTCAAAAGAGTTGTGGGATGCAATTGAGAAGATAATATAACACAGAAGATGCATGATAAAAAAAATTTTGTGGTAGCAAAGTTTTAACTATAAAATGGTAGATAGTAAAATTGGTGGATCACAAGCTAAGGAACTTCAAAACTTATTCCCATGATTTTTCTGGGGACTGCTGAAGCATATGGTAGTAAATGAGCTTTTCAAAGGGCTTGTAATGACGAGAGTTGCTCCTTCGTGAAAAGATTTCAAGAATTATCTAAGACACGCGTTAAAGAAATGAGCTTGAAGATTATTGTGATTCGGCTCAAGATGAGAGTAAAGAAAAACGCCGAAAAGAAGTCCACGTAAAGAGTTAACAATCATTCCCTTGGGTAATATTGGTGAAGAAGATCAGACCTAAGACAAAAAGAGGAAAGAAGTCCAACGGGCAGAAGTCTAAAACAGGCCAAGAAGAAATCAAAGGCAAATGTTACAATTGTGGCAAGGCGGTCATAGGCTTTTGATTTTAATTTACTCAAAGAAAGACACAAAACAAGGCAAAGGCAAAAGTCAAGCCAACATCGTGGAAAACATGAAGATGCAGATGACATTGGTGCAATGATATCGGAGTGTTGTAACTTAGTTGGAAATCAAGGAGTTGGTTTATCGAATCATGGTGCCACTAGACATATTTGGTCTGCGACCGAAGCCTTTGTCACTTACACTCCTACTGAGTACAATGAAGATTGATAGGAACCACAGCAACAGCAAAGGATTGCAGGAAACTGGGAGAAGTATGTTTTTGAAAAATGGCATCCGGGCAAGGTGTTGACTTTGCACAATATTCTGTATGTCCCTAGTATTAGAAAGAGTTTAGTTTAGATGCACTACTCGTAAGAACGGATTTAAATGTGCTCTAGTAAAAAAAAAGTGCTTAAGTTGTAATAAGTAAAGAAGAAATGTTCAGTAGGGAAAGGGCTACCTCCAAATGGGGGTTTTTCAAACTAAATGTAAATGGTTGTGACAGTTATAATAAAAAATATATTATGTGTAACTATTGGAGGTTAAGTGATTTATGGCATGTCCGTTTGGGACTTGTTAAATTACAAAGTCTGGCCCAGATTGGGTTAATCTAGAAGGAGTTGCCTGATTTAAAGCGAGAAGTTCAAATGTTAAATGTGTGGAAAAGTAAGTCTGTTAAAAATCATTACAAACTCGTTGACAGAAATTACAAAAACTTTATAGATTAATTCCCAAAGATCTATGCGATATTAAGTCAACCACATCGCGTCGGTGGGAAAATGTATTTATATTTTTATTGATCAGTGCACTCGTTTTGTTATGGATGTTTGATTAATAGTTAAGGATGAAGCAATTGATGCATTTAAGCAATACAAAAATGGAAGGGAAAAAAATTGAATCTAAAGATAAAAATGATTCGTGAAGTGATAAGGGTGGAAAATGAATATCCTTTGCATAGATATATGTGGAATATGGTATTATTTATAAAACTACTGCACCTATACACCACAGTAAATGGTTTGGCAGAACGGAGGATTTAAAGAACAGAACATAAAGGAAATGATGAATTGCCTTAATGATCGATTCGTTTCACTGCGGAAAAACTTTTGGGGGGAAGGCCAACCTACAGCTAATTCACATACTCAATAGCGTACACTATCGAAAAATCAATCAATTTCATATGGATTGTGAAAGGAAGAACATCCACTTGCAATATTTCAAAGTGTGGGGGCTGTTTAGCCAAGGTAGAGGTTCTTTTACCGAGAGGGTTAAAATTGGACCCAAAAATAATAGATTGTGTCTTATTAGGTATGCTCGTGAATAGTAAAGGCATTTGTCGTTTTGGTCACAAATCTGATGATACAGGAGATTTTCAGTAATTTACAATAATTTTGAATCAATAATGGCAGAGTTTTTGAAAAATATTTATCCGTATATAAAACTGCAAAGTGAGTCAACAAGTGAAAAACCTAAAAAGACCCGAGAAGAATCAATGGAAAATATTCTAATAGTGCGGAACTAGGGTAGCATGGCAAACGAAAAATTTGCTTATTCGGACCAGAATGTGTCGCACGATTGATGAAAATGGAGACTCAAACATTAAAGCGGTATGTTCTTCGTCAGAAGTCAACTTGTGAAAGAAGCAGTCAACAGTTGAGATTGAATCAATTTAAGAATCACACTGGGAAAATTGGCTGATCTTCATACAGGAAATAAATAAACCTTTTAGGATCAAAGGTCATTCTTAAACGGAAAATGAAACTGAATGGGACTATTGACAAAGATAAGGCTAGATGGTAGTCAAAGGGTACAGATAAAAAGAAGGTCTGGACTAATTTGACCACATACTCTCCAGTAACAAAGATAAACAGAATTAGGATATGTAATAGCACTAGCAACAGTGATGATCTTAAAAATCCATCAACTGGATGTAAAGAAAAACCTTCTTAAATGGAGAGTTGAGGAGGAAGAAATGTACATGGCAACAACCTGAGGGTATAGTTCAGGTAAAGAAAAGGAAAGTGTACAGACTTCTTGTGAGCACTTTATGGACTCAAGCAAGCACCCAAACATGTCATGATAAATTTGACTAAACACTGTAGGCAAAAAATGGATTCAAAATTAACGAATGTCATAAATGTGTTAACATTTTTTTATGTTTTTTTTTTTTTTTTTTTTCTTTTAAATTTTGTTGTTTTTTTTTTTTATTTTTTTTTGTTAATTTGTAAATTTAATAAATTTGTTTTTTTTGTTGTTTGTTTTTTTTTTTTTTTTTGTAAAAATGTTTAGACTTGAAGTTATTGTTTGTTTGTATGTTGATGGACATGGGAATACATGAGTAAGAAATTTGACGATATTTATAAATGCTAAAGAGCATGTTGTCAGCAAGTTCGATATGAAAGACTTAGGAGGTGCGATTTGATCTTAGGGGTCAGGGATTATCAAAAACTCCTCAGGGACTCGCATTTATATCAATCCTTAAATTGAAAACAGGATTGCGATAAGTTTTCAACTACTTGAATTTCAAGGTTGTTCAAAACTCCAATTGATTTAAGTTGTACATTTGAAAAGACTGAAGGTCAAAGTGACTCTCAATTTGAATATGCTAGAGTGTTGGGAAGTTTGATGTATATTATGAATGGCACGGACGGACCAGATATGGCATGTGCTATTAGTAATGAATCGGTACACTAGAATCTGAATCAAACTACATTGATGGCAATGAAACGTGTGTTGGGTTATCTAAACTATACACAAAAAACATTGCTTTCATTATAATAACTTCCTGCATGATTGAAGGATATGTGATGCAATCTGGATCCCCGAGTCAATGAAGTAAAAATCCACGAAGGGTTATGTTTATTAATTGGTGGAGGAGCAGTCTATTGGGAAACCGTCCAACCAGCACATGTATTGCTCGCTCCAAAAGAAATCTTGAATTCATACTTTGGATCAAGGCTGGTGAAGAAGCGAAATGGCTTCGAAATTTCCTAGAAGAATTACACTCTGGCCCAAAACCTGTTGGCCAATTTGCATACACTGTGATAGTCAGCAGCAATAGTAGGGAGGCGAGCGTTATATACAATGGGAAGTCTCATCATATACGAAACGCATAACACCGAAGGACAACTGCTCTCTAGTGGAAATTTCCAAATTGACTATGTAAAGTCACGCGATAATGTGTCAGATCCACTAACGAAAGGCCTAGTGAGAGAGGCAGTTGAAAAATATCGAAGAGAATGGGTTAGGCTGAGGACAAGTCTAGCATGCCGATAACTCATTAGCAGACTCTGGATATCACAAGAGCTAGATTCAAGGAGAAAATAAGGTGTGGTTAGGACGATCGACATTGCAATTAACTCAATCAATTTCTCATTAATGAAGACAATTGTTCAGGAAAAGGTTAAGGACTTAAGCTTGGTAATGAGGAATTCAGCTAAAGTTTTAATGCTTTGCTAAGTTTTGGTAGATTTGACAAATAGTATATCTACGAGATGACACGGGTTAGATATCATTATGTGGTGTGAATTGGAAGTAGCTTTCAAAGGAATTTGATGTCAAAAGGTTATTCTTTATTAAACTATGAAACTAGGCGGCTTTTCATGGCTGAAACGAAAAACAACCGTAGAATCATTAAACAGATAAAGGGGTAATTGTGTGACATATGGTTGTTCTAGGGTATTACACCAAAGCGGGAAGGTTCAAAGATATCACATTTAGACGATTGATAGAGTATATCCGACATATGTTCCTACGAAAGTCCAAGGGGAGAAACTACTTATCTCGATGCAATTAATCCTTGTTGTAAAAGTACACAATTGTCGTGCATCTCCCTATGTTATAAGCATTCCCCATCAATGGGGGGGATTGTTGGAATATGTAGCAAGAATTGAGGGGAGCCAAGCCATTTTTTTTAACCTAATGACCACAGGGCCCTTATTGCGCCCACTCTACTGAATAAACTGCTTATTTTGGTTACCAACAATTAAGAATTGTTTTCCCCGACTTGTGCGTAAAAACACTAAATCACTAAGTTCGATAAAACATGAGCCGTTCTAGTAAAATTTGTAATATGAATACCCTTACACTGCGGGATATAAGGCCGTCTTTTAGGAGTCCATTCATAGTACCATGACCAAATGAACACAGAGGGAATGAGAGAAAGTTGAAAGTTGAGAAATGAAGAAAGAGTTAGGAACTTGAAAAGTTCTTATTGTAATGAAAAGGCAATTGTCCCTCATCGGTTACTGGAAAGAAAAATAGGAGAGTTTAAATTACATAACACACTCTATTAATTGTTTAAAAGGGTTGGAAAGAGGACCCCCCTCGCGCCGTCATCGTCGCTTGCTTAGCTTTTCATTATTAAATGTGCCAAAAAAATATTTCAATTAATTATTGAAACATAAGTAATCGAATATTTTAAAATTTTAGTTAAACCCAACCCGATTAGATCTGCGCGCTGTGATCCGTTTTATAAAATTCCCGCATGACGTTCTAAAAGGTTGCAACTTTCAGGGAACAGTAATACCATTTGAAAGGTTGCAAAATTTCATTGAATGGTCGTTGTCAATCTGAAAGGGTTGCCAAAACTTTCAGAAACATTTTCTTTTTACCTATAAATACCACTCAGTCTTAGAATATTGTTTCAACGAATTTTCTGATCTTAGTTCTTCTTCTAAAAAACATTTTCTTGGTGTAACTTTCTGTTGTGGATTGATTCGCTGACCAGTAGAATTTTTGGTTATATCTAATTCTATTGATTAAGATCATTTTACGCCTGGGAGGTTATATTCCAATCAACCTAGAATACTATAGGGGAATAATTTCTTTAGGGGACACTGTGAGTTCAGTGGACTTTGATATTATTCCAAACTAAAAGATTGTTTGTTCTAGATTCTGGTAAGTTCAGTTTTAAGTATTTTGTGAGATAAATTTTTGTTCATCTTGTTATGATTCTATAAAGGTCAGTTACTTCGTGTTTAGAACCATTTATTACAATCGTATTTCGGATTTTGATAAGACAGTTTGGTTAATATTGAATATATTGGATCTTTCCTCATAACCATTTGTAGGGAGGATCCCAAAGTTCTGGATTGAAACTTGTCTCCTTGCAGTTCTGAAATTTGTCTTATAATGATTTGGAGGGTGAGGGGGGGTCCCTTTGAAAGGAGTTTCAGAAACAGGAGGGCTGTTTCACTTGTTGGGAAATGAGCTATGTGGTGGTATTCCAGAGTTCAAAATGCCAAAGGGAAGCAATTAAGTAGCGTCAAAAAGACAAAGGTTATCTCATAGATTGATAATAGTAATGTGGTTATGGAGGATTATTGGCAGCAACAACAGTGGCCCTTCTATTTCTGTGTGTAGAAGAAAAAAAGAGGTCCACTTCATCCGGAGTCATCGTTGGGAACGTGATGCCAAGAGTGACTTATAATAGTCTTACAAAGAACTAATGGCTTCTCACGTCTCAAAACATGATTAGCGTTCGGGCATTTAGTCGTATTACAGAGGCATTCTTGAGAGGAAATGGGAAAATTTGTTGCCATAATAAGTGCTCAAATCCAAGTATAGGGGAAGAAGGCTTCTAAGAGCTTTCTTACAGATTGTGAAGCACTAAGACATATCAAGCATAGAAACCTGGTATTTAAAAACTTTAACATCATGGTCAAGTATCGATTACCAAGTATGGCTTCAAGCTCTCAGATGAGTTACCTGGCCAATGGTAATGGACAAAGTGGTGCACACAATAGAGTTCAGATTGGTGAAGAACTGAAGAAAATCATGAGCCTAAAACTTTGAAACATGCTACAGAGGATCACATGTAATAATTGATGTGGTTCTGAATGTAGATTACCTCATCATCAATCTGGAACTCCCCAGTGACACATGCGATAATTCAACCAAATAATGGGCTTTTGGATGAGATTTTGCTGGCTTCATTTAGGTGACTTGGAATTGCCAAGGTTTCTGCCTGATTGCTGCAAAAAACTGCCTCCTCTTTAAGCCAATCAGCCAGCTATCTCAATATAAGAGGAACTATGGATAGTCACTGGTAATTACCTCTCGTCCCTCTATAAAATCATTTGATATTTATGAAGGTCCTCTACTTATCAAGTTTGTCGATTTCATGATGCTGCCAGAATAATTGCTAAAGGTAATACGTTTTCGACATATGGAGATGTGTTATAGTATGGAATTTCTACTGTTGGAAAACATTTACTGAGAAGAAGTCCAATGATGAGATTTTCAAGGATGGTCTAAACCTCATGATTGTGTTAAGAGGCCATACTGAGCATGTGAAAGATGTTTTGATCATAATCATGCTATATGAAACGGCAGACTGATTCAGCAACAATAAAACAACTCGAGTGACTCACATTGATTTTTCGAGTTGGGATGCTGTTCATTGGGGAACCGCAAAAGATCGCATGAACATTGCCAAATGTTGGTTAATGAACTGAAGTATCAAAGATGCCTTCTGAGGAAAACTAGCAATATTGGCCTATGAAGTCTTGGCGTTTCAATAATAAAGAATACTTGTATATAAGTTCTATTCTAACTATCCACTATCCCTTCACCTTTTCCTGCCCTCCTGGGTAATGGAAAAAAAAAATGAAAATAAATCACCTGATTTGGTTTTACTTTGTTTCATGTGTTATACTAGATTACTGTATTATAATGGATGTCATTACTAATAAAGAATAGAACAAAACTGTGAAAAAAATATAGCTCAACCAGAAATATGGCATCCCATTTTAAACAAAAATGACTTGACAAGACAGAGTCGTGGGATAACAATTTTAGATGGCATATCCATAATGAGAAAAAACTCAAACTCTACTGAGTTTGGAATTTAAACTATATGGAAGAGGGAAGGGAGAATTACTACATAGGATTTTCTCTTTTTTCCACATTGCTTGAAGACTACGTTGTTCAAGGTAACCATAACAAGATCTTTACTACTTCTTTATTGCTGGGGCGTAAATTGGAAGCTTAGTCGTACACTAGGGCAGCAGAACATCTCAGAACTTTGATCATTGTCACCTTGGACAAGGATCGGAAAAAAACTTTTGATCAAGAATATTCAGAAACAATCTTTGTCATTAGATGAGTTGATGCCCAATAAACCAAGTCTTGCCTTCTCCATAGGCTTCATCGAATTGGTTTCTTCCGGTGACTAATTCTAACGAACAACTCCAAGCTGTATAATCGCTCTTTTCGTCACTCGGGAGATATGCTAGCCTGTCAACAAAAAAAGTTACATGGGATGGTAGGAAACAGCAACAGTGAAAATAGAAAGAAGTGGAGGAAACAGAGTATTTGTTTTTCCGCTTCGAAACATGACCAGGAGCTATAGCCGTGAGTGCCTGCAAAGCAGCTGAAACTCGGAGCCTCTAGAGGAAAGTTTCTGAAACTTGTGCAACACCGAAATCAGGAAACTTTCGCTTCATACTCCTCATCAAGTAGATGTTTGTTTGACTGACTATCTCTATGAATAAAGGAGGGACACACTCCATGGTGCTAAAGAAGCGATTCCATTTGCCATTGCCAACTGCAATTTTATTACCTCTGGTACACTCTAATTCTGTATTTCCCATCTTGACTTCCGGTGTAATGCCTCGAACAAGTTACCATTTGGAAGACTACTCGAAAACCACATCTAGAACGTTATCTGTTAGATGGCATACAACAGTTTAACTATATTTCGATGCATTGATCTTCCAAGAATGTCTATTCCCTTGTCAAAACTTCACATCATTTCCTTTCCAAAGCTGCTTTATGCCACTGTGCCACAACCTTCTTCAAAATCTAACAGATAACAACTTTCTCGGTGCCTCCACTTCATATCAGCTTGTCCTCACCAACGTCAAATTTCATATTACATCAAGTTCCACATGTTTGGAGCTTTCAAGCTTCCATTTTGGATTGCATTCATTTGCATGTCCCGGACACTTTTCTGGAATCAGGCTTCAGCGGTGCACTTGACTTCCAGTATCTAAAAAGATGGGAAAACACAAATAGAAACAGCAAAGAAAGTCATGCAACGCAAAAACAACAAAACTAGTCTAGTTTGCTCTTCATGAACACTTCCTGAGCACCTTAAGCACTAAAAGCGGCCCAATGCGAGTTCGTTTCGGGATATTCATGATGCATTTGATCAACACAAATCCCCTGTTCCTACAAATGCTTTTTCTCCTCCCACCGATCAAAAGATCTAGGAACCTTGCAGTTAGCTGATTGTTCGAGAGATCAATGAAGATAGCTTCAGGTCTTTATCCAAGCTTGGTGGAATTGAGCCTATAGTTTGTTACTCGAATAGATCAGAGAGTTCAACGGAGGGGGACATCATTGGGACACTGAATTTGGTGTATGTTGCCTGTGAGAAGATTTGAAGCAGATTCAAGTTTGCCAACTGGGAACTCACCCAACTCGATGGTATCGAACCGGGAAAGTGAGTTTTTTCTAAACAAAGATGAATTGTGAAATTTCTTTCAATGGCCAAGTTAAGATGGTATATTATGCCAGAGGAAATCATGTTATCCAAATATAGCCTTCCAAACTGGTGGCTCCAAGTTCTTTTGGAAGATCCTGAAAATTTGTTGGTTTGATAATACCAACTGCTTCCAAATTAGTCGGCGGCGTTGATTCCAGAGATTACAGTTCAAGTGAAGTTGTTATCGCTGAAATCATCATATGAACTTCTGGGAAGCTCCCATAAAACCATCGCAATTCTCTCAGCAGAAAGTTGATCGACTCACCCTCAATCTCATTAAAGTATTGCAAGAGCGCCATATTTATCTGGACAAAAAAAAACCCCTGTGAAACTGTTCTTCACACAGCCGTGAGCAAATTTTGCCAAGGTGTTTGTTTTGACATAGTATTTGGGAAATGCACCCTAAAATTGTTTTCAGATATGTCTATGCTATTACAGTGGCGAAAAACGGCAGCTTAGCTGGAATTTCTCCAGTAAAACTGTTGCGATTACACAGCAAAGCCATTAAGATGCTGCATATCAAACCACAAAGCTAGAGGGAGATTTGTCCAGAGAAAGAAAGTTCTGGAATATTTGAAAAAAACGTATAAGTTCTCAGGTATGGTCAATCCCATTAGGCAACAGTCCCAGCAGCTGGTTCTAGAAACATCAATTTCCTGCAGGATGTAGAAGATCAAACAAGTTCTATGGCAATGCCCCCGGTTCAAATTATTTGATAAAGTTCAATCTTGAAGAGATTCGCAGCTTGTTTATCGATTTGGGAAATATCCTGATATCTGGTTCATAGAAATATATAATGTACCTAGTGCCTCCATTTCGAAACTAGATTCAGGGATTTGTCCTGTCAAATTTGACCCTGCTAAGAAAAGCCAATTAAACTTCTTCATTCCCAAATAAATCCAGGAAGTTTACCTTCTCATATCATTTCCACCAAGGCCTTAAGGCAAACCAACTAGTCACTTTCCAAACCAAGTGGAAACTGTCCAGAAAACAGTTATTTGACCAGTCTACACCTCAACTAGCCAATCTCGATAATAAGGTATTGACCATTCATGTTATTGTCAGTAACATTTCAATACTTTGAGATTGGTGCAATCCGCCAATTCACTTGAAGACTTCCAGACAGTTGATTTGAAGAGGCAAGCACTAGTGAGTAAGGTTTGAAGGACAGATATTGAAGGGGGGGACATAACTCCAGAAAGGGAACTTATTGTCATAGTGAAATCTCAGTGACCAAGCCAGTGTATTGCACATGAATACCATAGAATTTACAAGCGGGATCCTTGAATATTCCAGGATTCCAAGACTTCAAGGGTCAAACAAGCGCTTTTTAAATTCAAGAAGTGTTCTGTCTCAACAGACAAAGAATTAGTGGGGCAAAAGAAAAACAAGTGAACTCCAAGAAAACAACAGAACTTGGAGGGAATGAAGAGTTTGGATTCTAGACATGATGGAATATGGGGAAGGGTCTAAACAGTCATTTCACAATGGAGGTATGACAAAACTCCATAATGGTAACTGATAAAGAAGAGAGTAGCAATCGTAACAAACAATAAAGTATAGAAAACAAGGAATATACATATAACAAACCCCTTTTACTGGTAAAGCAATGGTCTACCTAATCAATGTTGTTGTATTATAAGAAATTAAAAATATCACGTAAAGAATAAGATAACTTAGGATTCAGTAAACCACATATGGATGATGTAAACAGAATACACAAACACATACAGGATTTGTTAACAAGTCAATTTGTATTAGTTGGGATTTACATATTGCAATCAATTTACATCTGTCTTTGAGTGACTTAAGTATTGCAATGTTTCACTTGAATTTATAGTCGCTTTGTTTTTTCATCTTTTCTACAATTAAAAGTTCATATCTGAAGCGATCGGACTAGAGTGGGATACCAAAATAGCACAAAAAAAAATTAACATCTTGAAGTTTTAACAGTGGCCTATTGGTTAATGAAATGAGCGTGAGAATTACGAGGACAAGTTAAAAATCTAGTAAAAAACAAAAAAAAAAACTAGATTATTACTTTCATCTTCTGCTTTACTCATTGGTAAAATAAGTATATGATATTTATTATTGGGGGAAATAACAAAGGTCTAATTATAAAATTAATCAATGCGCTAAACGGACCCATACACTTATTATTGAATGAACAAATTGGAGATTCTAATATGAACAAATCATCCCAAAAAAAAAAAAAGGAAATGAGTATGGCATATATATCAGTAAGAAGAAAAAGAGAAATTGGTACAGACAAAAAAAAATAAACTTTCATAAGTGAGTCTAACACAAAAAATCATATATTTTTGTGTCTAAAATAATTTAAATTAATTAAATTTAACGAACACGAGACATAAAGTCAAAACAAAAAGTAGGATGAGGCCTCTTTGGTAGTAAAAACATGTCTATATACTCAAGAATTCATATATTACAAAATAATAGAAAGAGTTGAGAGGAAACAGAATTACTACCTAGAAAACCATGTGTTCTTTTAAATTAGTGTCATGTTGAGCAGCAGGAATCAGAAATATAATGAGTGAAAAAGATTTGTCAAAGGAAAAGAGTGTTTTGTTGGAGTACAGGAAAATGAAGAGAAAAGAGGGATGCTTCATTTCATTATTATTTTTTTATATAATAATTAATACAAGAAAAGATACACGAAATAGTACCTGTGTTTTTATGGACTTAAAAAAAGAATAATAACGACAAAATTGGGGTAATAAGGAGAGTTTGTATAGCAACAGACACTTTGTTGAGACCCATCTTTTCTCTCTATCTCATCTATGTAATATTAATATCTTCTGTTAATAAGTTATGTGATATATAATTTATGTGATATATTTGATCGATATTAAATATTTAAAAGTGTTTTGAAATTTATAGTCTAAAACAAGTCAGTATTGATGAATGAGGGAGTCAAATATCAATTAAATGTGTGTTAAAATACAAATAAGAAGAAAAAAATATATAGATATATATATAATTAATTAAATAATTTTTTTCAATGAAAGAATGTGAGCGACACCCCTCCAACTATTGTAATCACTAGTGTGTGTACAATATAATCATTTTATTAAAGGTGAAGTTATTTTTTAAAATTCACTTATTACTTAACTCATAAATGTATTTTTGTTAACTACCAAAACAATGTGTGATATGAATTGTAACTAATGACGCATATTATTTTTCATTTGATTTAATGGGTACGAACACAAGTAATGAATGGTATAAACTAATAGTCAATTAAATTATAGGCATGTTTGCCTATAAATATAGTCTTATACTATTAATTATATTTAATCTTGAATATCTAGGTTGTTGAATATTGTGACTTACTTCACACTTACTTTATGGAAAGAACATTACTGTATTTAGAAGGTCCCTAGATGGTTGGTTTTACATGGGAAATCCTGTAGCAGGAGTTTTCATCTGAGTTTGGTAATGTTTACACGCCCTCTTATTGAAGTTAATCCTTCCACTGCACGTCTCTCTCGCCATTGAAAGTATTGCATTTCCCCTTTCCCACTGGACCCCATTCACTTTCGACTTTGCTGACTGTCCTTCTTTCTTCTTTCACTGCCTTTCCGCCGTTCGAGTTAATTTCCTAATGGTCCAACGCCAAGTTAAGAGATTTGTCTTCAATATACATATACTTCATTTAAGACCAAACTCACTATCACTAATTTTCCCAATATACTTGACGGCTTCAAAATCATCACTCTCCTCCTAGTTGGCATTATATGTCATCAACAAATTTGTAATAATAAACTAAGTTAAATTCATTACCCATTTAACAAAATAATGAATCATATTATTTTATAATTTTTTATTAGTTTATTAGAATAAATTTTGGTATTAAAATCTTTATTCAGTAATTAAACTTTTTTATTTTCTTATGTTCGGAAGACATCACGTTTTTAAACTGTGGCTCATAATTTTTCAATTTTGCAATACTTATCCACACTTACATTCACAAAAACTTGATGTCAAACACTTCATTAACGCTAATTTACATCAATAATCATAAGTTGTACTAATAACTCAATAATATTAAAGGTTGATAAATCAATAATAAATGGGTGCTTTGATCCCTATATCTCTTACAATGTCGTTTTTAAACAAGCAAAGTTAATTATCATAATATTATATTTTTATGCATTCTAAATACTAACTACCTCAACGTGCTTCTAAATTTTAGTTCATAGTGCCATCATTAAATCATGCATTTGAAAATTAAAGTTTTTTTCAATTCATAATTTAATGTCCTACAAAATAATATATCATTACATTAAATTTTATGACGATTAAAGCAAAGAAAAAAAGTCCTAGTAACTTAATATCTTGTCACCAAACAAATTCAATGAAAAAAAATCTTTGTGTGTCACTTTATTACCTAGTAATTTTAAAATTCCTAATAAATTATTTGAACCACATTTTAAAAAGGCCAATTTGTTTTATAAAAGTATTTAGATAAATTTGTATGGTTGACAAAAAAAAATTGGTAAGAAGAGAAAACTATTATTTATCTTTTTGTTTTTATTATTTTATTTTTATTCTTCATTTTATATTCTATTTCTATTCTCTTCTCTTCCTTCTGTCATCTTCTCTTATCTTCTCTCTCTTCGTCCCCTTTTCTCCCCTTCCCCCTCCCTCCCTCCCCTCATCCCTTACTTTGCCTTTCCTTCCTCCTTCCCTCCCTCTCCCTCTTCTCTGGCTTCCTCTGCTCCTATGCTCCCCCACCCCCAGCCGTTTCCCTTCTTCTTTCTGCTCCCTAAACGGTTATTCCGCTTTCCTCGTTGTTCTTTTTTAAAACATTTGTAAGTATATATGGATTTGAAAGCACCCAAATAATTATGTTTTAAATAATTATCGACCTTTACTATTATTGATATCATTATAAATTTAGATTAATTAAAGTACAAATTAGCGTTCATGAGTGATTTGTAAATCAATTTTTTTTGAATGGTATGTAAGTGTATAAGTATTCAAAATTGATGAATTAAAGTCCGTTTTTAAAAAATATATAATGCTGCATAACATAAAAATTAGAAAAGTTTTAAGTATGGTAAAAGATTTAATTTATGAAATTTCTTCTTAATAAATTAATAAAAAATTTAAAAGTGATATGCCCCGTTATTTTATCTTACAATATTTAATGAATGTTATTTAGTCCTTATTATTAAAACCCTTTCCTTACATGTCATTCAACTAGGAAGAGTGATGATTTTTTGAAGTATCAAATGTGAATATGAAGAAAATAGTATAGTTGAGTGATATTTTTGTCCTAATAAACATAAATGATATTTTTAAAGTACATTCCCTCAACTTGGGTGACCATTTAGTAAATTCCGTCAAGAAGTTTCTTCAAACTTGAAAGAACCAAATATTACACTAATAATTTAGGAGAAAACTTATACAATGAAGTTTTGTCATTGATATAAAATGCCTGAATCAAAAGTTATGTGGTATTCAAACATGAATAAATACATTCTGAAACCTAAGATAATGATAAAACAACTACATATATATAGCATATTAATATAATTAATTAGGAAAAACAACTGGATAAGTAAAATATACTACTTATTGCTTATATCCTATTTGTTTGAATTAACTACACTCATCCTCTTTTTATCTATAATTACGTGCACCTCTCTCCTCTCTCCTCTCATCCTTGTCCTGTGTCCTGTTTTATACATACAAATTATACATATACATATACACATTATATGATAGATTGACAAATACAATCCACTCTTCTTCATTCTTTGCCCCTATCGCTTGCCTCTCTCCTCCCTTTCGTATCTCGCTCGTCAAATATACAAAGACATTGTTATCAATTAATAGTCACAATTATCTGGGAAGATACATATACCATTTGAAGGATATCCAAATATAATTCACTCTCTTCTTTTTCCTCTCCTCGCTCGCTTCTCTCCGCCCTCTCTCGCTCGCTTCTCTCCTCCCTCTCCCAATTCTCGCTCGCATCTCCTCCTTCTAAGCTCTAACATATAATCCACAAATTGTAATTAACAATTAAGAGCTTGGAGCCTAATTGAGTGTTTTTCAGTGGTTCTTAATTTGCAAAAAATCCTCTCGAATTATGTTCGTTATCATGACTTTTTAAGAACATTTTGATTATAAAATATAATATAAACTTATGGATCTTGATACTTTTTTTTTTACTATTTTTAAAATATTGAACTTAAAGATTGAATCACCTTTGGTAAAAAATCAAATATTTCTCTCAACATTCTATTATGCAAACACATGAAAAACATTACTTAAAATAACTGTCAACAACTATTTAAAAAACATATATGACCAAGTGCTTGCGTAGTGTTGATAAAAAGTTTAAAAATGTATAACAAACTTAAATATTTCTCTCAACATCTATTAATTAAACACATGATACAATATTACTTAAATAACTTGTTAAATATTTTAAAAATGTATGTGAACCAAAGTGTTCGCGTAGTGTTATTCCCACTAGTGGAAAAATTAAATCACAATTTTCGAATGTCAAAAGTGGATTTTTATTGTATAACTGGAAAGTAGGCGTGTACTGAAAACAACATGCACCTAAAGGAACCAGACGTTGAAAAGATATGAACATACAATAATGTGTCATGTGATTAATGTTCAACTCAAAAGTGTGGCCAATTTGTGGTACAACTCAATAAAAATAATGAACATTTTACGTCTCAAATAGGAAAACATCCTTTGGGGTTGGGGGGTTTGTCCTCAATTAATAAGTTTTAAAAAAGTTTGGGCAATTTATCTTTGTTTGTTTAGATTAACACCAAATATTAATAATGTATAATTTATGTGTTTCTATAGTTTTAACATAAAAATTCAAGGGAGAAAAAGAAAGATATCACACGTTATTTAATAAAATTTATAGTATATTATTTGATATTTCTGCAGACATAATATATTATAAAGAGATTTAAAATTATTTAATCTTTAAACAAATATCTACCGTAACCTCTCAGAAAAATTGAGAAAAAAGAATCAAGAAAGAACATAAAATTACCCACAATCTTGATAGTATAATAGCTGTTATTTATTGTTGCGTATTCATATTTTTTTGAGGTAATAGATAGTTGCATACTTGTAGTATTTAAAAAAAAAAATTAAAAGAACTCCATGGTGTCACTTTATATTTTTTTCTTATTTTATTTAGGATTATAATATTTTTGTTATTTTGTTATGTCACGTAATATTTTAACTTTTTGTAAAATATAAATTTGTGAAAACTTCTCATTTATTCTTTAAATGAAAATGCAAATATTATGCAATACACGTAATATTAACACTAATCCTAATTTTTTAAAGAAAGGGTTAAACTGATTAAAAGAAAATACAAGAAAATATCCAATAGTTTGGGAATAGAAAATTTTAATTTTAAAATTTGTCACAAGTATCCCTTTCCTTAAATTTTTTCCATTTCAAACTTCTATCAGATACGTTCACAACGATTTCATATGGTACCATTTTCTATGCATACATTAAATAATAACAGAAAATAATTTTAAGTTTTTTATTTTTAAAGTTAAGACTTTAATTCATGCTTTAAAACTTACATTTTCAGTATATATTCTCAAGCGTTATAAATTGAGTATTTCTCACAGTTATTGATATTTATCTACTTATCTTACTAAGACACGGACCATAACATACCTCAGCTCAAAAATTTGTATCAATATTCTTCAGCCACCTAGTAGCTCCAAGTATCCGGCTCATCTATCTATTGACTCCAAAATGTCCTTGTCATCCACCTTTGAGTTCAAAATTGACAACTTATTTAACAATTTTAAATTTAAACTATTTAAACATTTTTTAAAATACTTGGCGCTCAACTATTTGTTATATTTTAATTTATTAATATCATTTATAAATAAACTCACTACCCATACCCAATTAATAAATCAATTCTAATATAAAAATTGCTCTGAACACTACTAAAACACGACAAAATTATAAATTCCTAAAAGTGACATCCAAAATTATTCAAGTTCGAAGTGAAGCTCCAATTAAATTTAGGTTAAGCCACTTATTTAAGAGGTCACTTTCAATATGAATCTCTTTCAAACTTGAATTTGAATTTATGATTAAATGTAAAGAAGTAGTACATCCCCAATAATTCATACACTTTTTTAAAATATAATTTTAAATATTTATCATTTGTTTAAATATTAAAACTTTAGTATATTATTTTCTTAAAAAAGTTATCTATTAAGTAACATCATATAATAGAGACTAAGAAATAATTAACATAAATATAGTTAGACTTTTAAGTTATCGGTATTATTTATTTAAAAACTTCAATTATAATATGTTTTGAATAAGGACTCGAACGTATATATGATAATGTACTTCTATATACATTTTCGCCTCAAATTTTTAGAAACACTCATTGACAGTAGTCTTGGTGTTGTTGAATTAGTACTCTGGGCATTTTTTAATTTGTGGGGTTTAATTAGTAATGAGTGGATAGTGGATTTGTTTATAAATAATATTAATAAGTTAAATTATAACAAATAATTGGGCGTCACGTATTTTAAAAATCTATTTAAATAGTTTAAATTTAAAACCGTTAAATAAGAGATCAATTTTAAACTCAAAGGTGGATGACAATGATATTTTAAAGTCAATAGATGGTTGAGAAGGTTATTTTGGAGTCAATACGTGAATGGAGTAATTTTATACCATTTCTAATACTTTAAGGATATTTTAAACCCTTCTCCATTATCTTAATTATTAATAAATAAAATACAAACATGAAATTGTCGTGATAGATTTGATACTATAAATCTTGTATTTTTTTATTTTTTTTTTTGCTATACTGCAAATAAAATTAAATTCCATCAAATAAATTAAAATGAATGAGATAAATATGCAAGTGATTGCAATAGTTATACATTTTGGAGGGGGACAACATAATGCTATGTGGACCAAATATAAAAGACCAAGCTCTGAAGAGTTGACTTTGGTCAACTCAAATTATTGATGTGAATACTTTTGTTGTGTTATAAAATAACCATCCAATGGAATTGACAAGACATGCTCCACTCGAGTAGAAATTTATGTCACATTTCATTTACCCAATTAATTTCTTGTCAATCAAATCTCACAAAGTATGCTATTCAATTAATTCTGGGTCCTTGAATGGGGATAGTAAAATGAAAAGAAAACAATTAAGACGAAATATTGTCAATATTCAAATGATATGGATGCTTCTTACACTGGCCGTCTCAATTACAAGGACATTATAACAATTGCTTGAGATCAAAAATTTTATAAGGCTTCCAAATTTTCGTATATATATTGATAAATTTAAGATATTTTTTTCATAGAAAACAATAGTAATTATTTATTTTATTTTTGTGTAGAGGTTATTGTAATAATTGAAAAATGAGATATTAATAGAGTTGAAAGAAAAAAATGGAACGAACATACAATAGCAAATGTTTACGTTATTTAATATGGAGGTTGTTGTAACAATTGACAAATGAAATAGCTTAGTGTTTAGTAAATTGTTACATCTTTTTTTACGTGATTATCTATTTTGTTGACTTATTTATATCGTAGCGATTATCATGAACCAACATTGCTATTCATATATTTATCTTTTTGCAGCCTTTTCTATCTTTATAATCTTATTATTAAATATCTTAAAGTGTCACGATCCAAAACGGATCGCGAGTGGCACCCACATTTACTCTCCTATGTGAGCGGAACCAACCAATCAATACCAACATTTAACCAGAAATAACATAATATAATGCGGAAAGAAGTAAAACTCATTACGAAAATCAATTAAATAACTCTTCTAAAATTTAATATTTCATCCCCAAAATCTGGAATCATCACACAAGAACATCTATCTCAAATTTACTAATCTATAAGATTATCTAAGAAGCTAAAGTAAGTAAAAAAGCTAGTCCATGCCGGAACTTCAAGGCCTCAAGACATGAGGAAGATGATCCAGTCCAAGCTAGAAGATTAGCTCACCCTGAAGATTCCGACGTGATGAAGACTGGCAAGAGTTGCGGTTGATTGAAGACGATGGTAAGTTTGCTGACACTACACAAATAACAAAGAAAAACATTACAAGTAGGGTCTGGTCAGTACAAAACACGAGTACTGAGTAGGTTATCATCGGCCAACTCAGAATAGAGAAAGGATATACCAGTTAATATCATTAAAAATCAAACTACAATACTTAACATGTAGCAACAAACAAGTACTGAAATCATTAATAAAGTACGCAAAAGTACACCCATAAGGGACTCAAGCATCAATACTATACTAATTGGAAAATGGTTCATTAATTTGAGAATATTATCATATTTCAAGATTCATTCTCTTTCTATCCTGGTGTGGAGAACGTGACACTCCGATCATCATCATACTACATGGTGTCGGGAACGTGACACTTCCCTGATCCTCATCTACTTATCTGGTGTCGTAACGTGACACTACGATCCTATCATACTATCCTGGTGTAGGAACGTACAGACGATCCATATTCTATTCCTGGTGCCGGAAAGGGACACTCTGATCCTCATAATACTATCTGGTGTCGGACTGACACTCAGGATCCTATCATTACTATCCTTGTGTCGGAAAGTGACACTCGATCCTATTCTAGCCTGGGTGCTCGAAAGTGACACCCGATCCTAATTACTACCCTGGTGCCGGAACGTGACACCAATCCTTCTAACCTCATTCTTTTCGTTCATCAAGCCTTCTTTATACTAAGGCATCTTCATTAACAAGAGGTTTTAAAGTAGGATTCAGGCCTCATCATGTTTATTTATCACAATTAATAATCACATTCGTGCAAAGCATAAATAAGCATATAGAAGGGTGTTACGCTACTACTGACATTCATTCATATTTAAGAGTTTACTAGACATGCATAAACCATATAACCTACATCCACCGAAGAATCGTGATCAAAAGCAAGTATTCTTCAAAAGTCTTTGCTGCTATGCTTCCTCTTCTCTAGCTCGTTTCTCCTCTCTCTCGGTTCTTTCTATTTTTCTTATTCAAAACCCTTTTTCTTTACCCTAATAGCATATATTAAGTATAAAGATGATAAAATACCCCACTACTTGTTCAAGGTTCTCTCTTTTAACCCAAAAAGTAATGAAAGTATTAATATTAAACCACTAACTTTAGAATTATCAGCAGGAATAGCCCAAAACGCCCCTAAATATTAACAGGAAATTCCGAACCATGTCAGGGTCACGAAGCCTTGTGACGGCCCGTCGTGCCTGCGACGGTCCGTCATTGCTGCTTCCGTCACAAGGTTCAGGATCCCCCCAAATTCATTAAGAGTCTGTGACGGCCCGTATGACTTGAAAAGGTCCGTCCTGCCACCCCGTTCGGACGTTCAGAGCGTCGATATCAGTACCCAAATTTCTAAAATCTAAAGTGTTTTGGACGAGGACCCCTCGACGGTCCGTCGTTCTATGACGGTTGTCGTGGGATCCGTCGACTCAGACAGTTTTTTCCAGAAATAAAATTTGCTGTTCAAAACGACTACACAGGTCGTTGACAATAATACCAATTACCCATCGTTCGTCCGCGAACGATTCACAAGAAGAAAAAACAAGGGCAAAAGGGCAGTACCTGAAGATATTAAACAGGTGCGATATTTTTCTTGATATCAGCCTCTTCTCCAAGTGGACTCTTCCACGGGTCGATTCTCCATTGAACTTTGATGGATGCAACTCCCTTGATCTCAACTGCGCGATTCTCTACTAGAATGGCAACAGGTTCCTCCTCATAATCAGATTTTCATCAAGCAGAACTGAATCTCAACGATGATGTAGTTTCCATTCCCCATGGTAATTGTTCAACATAGACACATGAAAATACCGGGTTGCCTCCTGACAGTCCTGGGGGCAAGGCTAATTTGTACGACCTCCCCACTCGCTTAAGTACTTCAAATGGTGCCAATCGACCTGGGCTTTTAGCGTACCTTTGTTATCCAAACCGCATACACCTGTCATGGGTGAAACCTTAAGCAAAACTTGTTTCACCCTCCATGAAACTCCATGCCTAAAACCTTTCGAGCTGCATATTCATTGCCTACTTGCGCCGCTAAAAGCCTTTCTCGAATGAAATCACTGTCTCCAATCAATGATTCCCTTAAAAGATCAGACCCCAAGGTTAACCTCAAAATGCATCAAACAACCAATGGGAGAAACTACCTCTCCTCCAAACAATGCTTCGAAAGGAACCATATCAAACTTGAGTGGATAGATATTATTGTATGAAAACTCCGCTTAAGGGTAAGGGGGGGGGAAAAAGGTTATCACAATGACCACCAAATCTATTACACATGCACGAAGATATTCCAATCTTGAAATCGTTCGCTCAGACTGTCCATCGGTCTGAGGGGGAAAGCCCAAGTAAAGGTCCAACCTAGTACCTAATTCGAATGCAATGTCTCCAAACTTAGAAGTAAACAAAGGCGTTACCTAGATTGATATGATGGACAGTGGAACTCATGCAATAGCACAATCTTGGATATAGAGGTTGGCTAACTTCGCTGCGGTTGTAAGCACCTTGACCGGAATGAAGTGAGCGACTTAGTTAATCTGTCCACCAATAACCAATAGAATCAAACTGCCCAAATGTTCTTGGAAGACAACCACGAAGTCCATTGCAATTCTCTCCCACTCCATTCAGAATGGGCATTCTATGAAGTGGTCCTCGGGCCTTGGTGTTCATACTTTACTTGCTGAACAATTTGGACATTTGGCAACAAAATCAACAATGTCGCGCTATTCTACTCCACCAAAAGTGTGTGCTTAGGTCACGGTACACTTGTTGCACCAGGATGTATAGAATATCCTGACTATGAGCTTCTGTAAGACTAGTGTGGATCATCATTCAACACGGGGCACAATTACCCTTTCCCTTAATTCTCAAAAACACCTTCATCATCCATTATCGCTTCTTTAGGCCTCTCCTCGCCAAAACCCATATCCCGATTCGGCTTCTTAGTTTCTCATATCAAGTGTTTTCCTATCTGGTCAGAAAAAAGAGATCTCGCCTCCAACTGGCCAAACAATCCGCCTTCTCATTTACTTCTAACCCCATAAAGTCATTGCCAGAGTCTATAGAACCTTCTTAGCCAATGGGCGTCTAGAAACTGTAAGTGGCGCTAAACGACCCAGGCTCCCTGCTTTTCACTTAAGGCGTCTGCCACAACTAGCCTTTTGGGTGAACAAAGATGGTAACATCATATCCTTCAGTAGTTCACTCCACCTCCTCCCTTTCCAAATTCAAATCTTTCTGAGGTTAAAGACATACTTAGGCTACAATGATCCGTTATAGAACTCAACATTAACTCGCCTCTACTTATTGTAGTTAGTTTAGCGTCTCCGATTTGGCTGTAAGCAAAACGACTTGCGGCCAATTCTAAGTAGGCTCGCGATAGTACCGTTATCGCACCTTGCTTAATGCCGAACCCCCCTCCCACCCCTCCAAAGCATCACAATTAGCTTGAATTAGCCCCGACACCCAGGGCGAGAATAGGAACTTTTTTTGCATTTTTTCATCATCTAAACAATGAACGTTTTTCTTAGCCATCTACTTGGTCTTAATTTTTTTTGGTGGATTTAGGATGGGCAGTTACCGTCCAACAAGTCTTCGAGCCTTATGAAAGCTTTACCCCTCCCATTCGTCCCCCACACCGCTTACAAATGGAACATTCTGCTTAGTCAAGTCGTCAGTTGGGACGGCAATAGAAGAGATCCCTTGACCAAATGACCGGTATTAGCCCCAGATGGACTAACTACTACCCCTAACCCCAAAAAACAAAGCTTCCCTTATTGGACAGGATTAGTAGGTCGACCCAATTGTCTGTTCATATTCGACAGGATCCCATCATCCATCCTTAGGAGAACAACGTGCCCCAAGGAACGGACAATGAATCTAGCCAAAAACTCACCACTTGGCGACTTTGGCATCAAGCCTTTTCTCCCTTAATACTTTAACACGCTTCTCACCTGGCTCTCATGAAAGGTGCCTTCTTACTCTTGAAGGGTATAAATATTAGTAATGGACGTATAATAAGACGACTCAAAAGACCGATCCACGGGCCTAAGGAGACTTCCAATCAACGTCATAGAGTCAGACAAGGAGGCGGGCAGGGGCGATTGTGAAGGTCAAGCCAACCCCGTATGTAACTAAGAGAAACCTCATAATGCCCCCATAACCTGGTAAGCCGAAAAGCAAGTCTGTAGGGACACATCGCTGTTGACCAGCTATTTTTCACTTGAGGCATAAGATAGCGCCGGAGCTCAGATTGTGTTTGGACGAAAGCGAGGTCCAAGCAATCTAGGTAACTGAATCGAACAAAACCAGTCAATAGGGGGAAGAGCGGTGAATGGTACTCGTGTTATCTTAACAGTTACTAGGGTCAGATTTAGCCGGTGTGGAATGTATGCAACATCCCGAAAACCCCCAGTTCTTATTCTTAAAAATAAACACCGGGAGCACCCCAAGGGACGCACTTGGTCTAATGAAACTTACTTAAAAACAACTCTTGAAGCTTGGGGCTTTAGAACTCCATTAACCTGTTGGAGCCATTCGTATACAGGAGGGATGGATAAATGGGGGGCGAAGTACCACGGTCCAGATCAATGCAAAAAGGTCACAGACGTTACATTCTTGATCAGGGTGGCATACGACAGGAAGGCTGCAGGAAACACTGCCCCAGAAGACTCCACGGACTACCGAGAAACGACTCCATTGAAGTACTTGGGTAGGATCATATCGGAGGGTTCCAAGGAAATCTAAACACCCCTTAAATCAACCATGTCTCTTAGCACAAAGAAAGACGGGTCAAAGAGGAGACGAACTGGAGTGGAAGTGTAGTCACCCCCCCCCCCGGGACTGTTTTACCGGCTGGCCACCGTTACAGTTTTGCAGTACAATCTAAGATTGCAAAATTTGGAGAAAGCAAAGTCATACCCAGAATGACATCGAAATCAACCATTTTCTAAAGATAACAATGTAATGAGTGGTTTCTCCCCCGACAAAAGTCAAAAGGAAGAACCTATACACCTTTAACATCACAGACTCACCCACGGAAAGAGTGAAAAACGCGCAATAGCTGTCAAGCAATTCACCATGAAAATAAGATCGAGTAAGCAAATGAGGAAGATACAATGAAAATGTGGAGACAGGATCACCAAAAATACGAAGCCATGCAATCCACAAACCTAAGATTACCTGTGATAACAACCATTGATGTCTCGCTTCCGACCCACAGGGAGAAAGGCGTAACAGTGGGCACTATAACCGTTCTGCCCATTTGACCCACCAGGGTTGTTGTAGTAGGCTCCAGTTTGCCCTCACACCCGGCGTTGTTGTGACCACCAATTACCTCGGCCCACCAGCCTCCAGAATGAAGGCCTCTCATTGCCACCTCTCCTCTGACTATTTGAGATCTGTTAAATGGTTTTGGACATAACTCTTGTGTGCCCAACAGTCTCCCCACATCAATTAAAACTCTCTGGATTCACGCATAGGGTCTCTGGAGAATTACAAAGTTTGGGGATAAAGCCTCCAAATCAGAGAAGTGTTGAACGGTCTGCGGTGGAACCCCCCAACTACTCAGTCGCAGTGAAGACTGATCAGGTGGGCGGATAACCTATGAAAACCCTGCCTCTGAGTATCGTAAGAAACCATATTAACTCACCTCCCTTACGAAACCTTGTAGATTGTCGATGCCATGGGAAGTCACTAGCTTCACTCCCTTCCACCTCATTCAGAAGTCTACCACCTCTGAAAGAATCGCTGTAGACGCTACTGCAGGGCTGAAATCCGTGTAAATCCGACCTAACCTTACACAAACGGCGAAGCCGCTCTTGGGAATGAACAAAGCTGAGTGACATACTGAAATTAATGCATGGAACTTAGCTCATACGCCGTCACCGACAGCTTGCCGTGCTATAGGCTCAAGAACTCATCTCTCCTCCGATCCCTCAAGGTCCGGGGGATTATGGAATACGCTCTTCCATAAATAGCTAGAGAATGACGCCAAGGCAATTAGGTTGGTGCTTGTAAGGGTTAACTCAACATGTGACCGCGCCCACATTTTGGCATTTCCCTTGAAAACTGATTAGGTTACAAACTTCAAGACCAAATCGTTCCCACTATGCCAAGTTTGGTAGACTCATGTACATCACCCATGAACAATAGTAGGCATCCTCAGATTCAGCACCTGAAGATGGAGGTTTCAAATTCAAGGAACTTTACTGAAAAGTTCATGTGACACTTTTGTTTCATGTATAGGCCGTAGTCAAAAGAGGGAAACGTTGCCTATTTGCTAATGAGGCATCCATGGGGGAGAAGACTCAACATCGGCCTGTCGGAGATTCAGGACCTGATGTGCGGATTGCAGGAAAGAAAAAGCTGGAGGTGTCTGGCCTTGAATTTCAGATAAACCCGCTAAGAAAGGGGGGCCACCCCCCAAAAAGGAACCTGATGAATCAATCTCTGGGGTAGGTTGCCCCCGGTCAGGAGCAGAGACACGGCGGTGGTAATTCCTCATTCTGCACTTGCCTCATTTTCCACTTCCCACCTTCTTAATCTTCTCAGTCGGTAGCGAGCTGGCCAACACCCCCCCCCCGTCAAAACGCATAGTTACTAGATGGGAACAGGTGCGGGTGAACTCACTCTTCAGAGACGTTCTCCCTACACCTGTCTACCACGGCCCTTACACTACCTTCTCGGCTACAGGCCCCAGTGCTGCCGATCAGAAGCCAAGAGACGGCAAGGAACACGAACTAAACTCCTATTCATATACTTATCACACCCTCCGGGTGCTGGTGTTCGGAAGTAGTTGGTGATCTATTACATAAACTCTCGCGGCAATAAGGAGTGAAGAGAGGCAGGTCCCAATTCGTATGTCACAGTAGCATACCAGATTGGACCAAGTGTAATAGCAGCGGGAAAGAAGGAGAGGAAGAAGTTGGAATTCCTAAGTCCTATAGACTCTCAAGGAAAAGTAAAGGCGTCCCCCTACCGTTCCTATCAGACTATACTAGACTCGTGTGCTTGTGTGATGACAAAACGAAACATAATGCTCTGATACCAAGTTTGTCACGACCCAAAACGGGATCGCGCGTGGCACCACATTACTACCTATGTGAGCGAACCAACCAATCTAATCCAACATTTCAACCATAAATAACATATATAAGCGGCAAGACTTAAAAACTCATTGACAAAATCAATGAAAAACGTTCTTAAAATTTGAATATTATTCAATCCAAAATCTGGGATTGTCATCACCACAAGAACATCTATCCTAAAATTACTAACTAAGAGTATCTAAGAAGCTAAAGTAAGAAAAAGCTAGTCCATGCCGGAACTTCAAGGACATCAAGACCAGAAGGAAATGATCCAGTCCAAGCTAGATAGCATTAGCTCACCCTGAGATCCGAAGTGATGAGGACTGGCTAGAGTTGACGGATTGAGTTGAGACGATGGTTATGGTAACGTTTGCTGCATCCCCAACTAACAAAGAGAAAACAAGTAACAAGTAGGGCGTAGTACAAAAACACGAAAGTACTGAGTAGGTATAATCGGTTTTTGCTTGGCCAACTCAGAATAGAGAACAGGCAATACCCAGTGTAATATTATAAAAATCAACGAGCATACTCAACTGTAGCAACAACAAGTACTGGAAATCATTAATAAAGTATGCCAAAGTACACCGCATGAGGACTAAAGCCCAATACATAATTCATTTATTTGAAAATAGAGTGACAAGTAATTTGAGAATATTATCAATTTCAAGATTCCTCTCTTCTATCCTGGTGTGGAAACGTGACACTCCGATCCTCATCATTTACTTATTTTCCCCTTAGTGTCCGGAACGTGACACTCCGACCTCATCATCTATCCTGGTGTCGGGAACGTTGACACCCCGGATCCATAGATTCTGTTCTGGTGCCAGAGAACGTGGACAATCTGATCCCGATTCTAATCCTGGTGCGGAAAGTGACACCGACTCTCTAGTTACTACCCTGGGTGCGCGAAACGTGACACCAAAACGATCTCTAACCTCATTTCTTTCGTTATCAAGCCTTCTTTTAACTAAGGCATCAGATCAGGATTAACAAGAGTGTTTTCAAGATGATAGGGATTCAATGGTCCTCATCATGTTTATTTTATCCACACTATATAATACATTGTGCAAGCATACAATTAAAGCATATGACGGGTTTACGATACTACCCGGAGAATCACATAGCATCACTATGTTAAGAGTTTACTATGATGCCAATAAACCATAAACTACCTCCAACGAAGAATTTGTGTTATCAAAGGCAAGCTAATCTTCAAGGTCTTTGACTTTCCTCTTTGGCTCTCTTGCTCTCGCTCGGTTCTCCCCTCTAAGTTCTTTCTATTTTCTTATTCAAAACCCGTTTCTTTTAACCCTAATTTAGGCACATAGAAATTAAGTATAAAAGGATGATAAAAATACCGCCCTAATTGTTTCAAGGTTTCTCTTTGTAACACAAAAAAGTAATTTTAAATTATTATATTAAACCAATAACTTTCAATTATAAGAAGCAGGAATAGCCCAAAACGCAATTAAAATATTTAAAAGAAAATACGAATCCGTCAAGGTTCACGAAGCCTTGTGACGGAACGTAGTGCCTGCCGACGGTCTCGTCCTGCCCTGCTTCCGTCACAGGTTCAGAGATCCAATCATTAAAGAGTCAGGTGTTGTGGACGGTTCCGTCATGCCTGAAACGGGTCCGTCCGGCACCCCGTGTGACGGGTCAGAGACGTCGATCTCACAGTACCCAAATTTCTCTAAGCTACAGTGTTTGGAAGAGACCCCCTGCGAAGGTCCATCGTGCCTATGACGGTCCGTCGTGGGGATCCGTTCGGACTCTCAGCCGTTTTGCCCAGAGAAGTAAAAATCTGATGTTTGTTCAAAAACGACTAAACAGGTCGTGACAGAAAGTCCATACAAACGATCAAAAAAAAAAAAACCCTTAGCCATAATTAAATTAAAATCTGTTGGTGTGTTATATAAAAAATAAAAATATATTTTTTGTGTATTCTCTAAATTTCAAGTACTGCAGCAAATCAATATTATCTTATACCATTATATCTACTTATCAAATTTAAGATAACTATTTCAATATCATTATATAGACTTGTTAAAGTTTTTAGTTTGATTTTATTATTCTAGCATTATATTATATTTTTCATTAAAAAATTTTATTGTGTACATTTTTACTTTTTAAGATATACGCATATTCTATTTCTATCTTTTTGATGCTTCACTTGTAAAATTATATTGAATATGAATTTAATTTTTTTAGGCTCTCAAATTGATTGAGACGACCATGTTCTTATGCAGAAATTAATTGATATTTTTTTTAAAAAATGACTTATTTTACGATAGAAAAATAATTGCACTGAGAAAGTACCTTTTTGATATATGGTTAGTAAGTGAAAGATATCTTTAACATTACTACTAATTAAAAAAGTCTATAAGTATACATTACTCTACTCTATATAATAATAATAAGCGGCAATTTGAGGAGCTTGGGGTCAAGCAGATTGCTTAGTCATTCCCCTAGCTCCTCATATATTGTTACTGTCCGATTATCTCATCAATTATATTTAGTTAGATTGTATGGTCAATTTTAACGGTATTATCTGTGTACTGGTGACGTTGTAGTAGGTTTGTCATATATGTAAATTCGAAAATAATTACTTGCTAAAATTACAAGAATTATCAAATTACTAAAAAAAAATATTCTTAAGAAAATTTTAAACGTACCACATAAATGAGTATAGATGAAATACTATATTTATTTTAAATTAGATAGGTAAAGGGAGCATCAGATTACAAAAATATAGTTATAAACTACGATAGGAATTAATAACTCACATAAAAATTGAGCTAGATGGAAATAAATATTATTTTTTAAATGTTACAAAAATACAGTAGTAACATTACATAGTTATAACTTAATCTATTCTAAAAATGACCCCCGCGTAGCTAGTCACATAAATTAAGACAAATAGCGTAACATTTATTGTGCTACGTAGGGATCGACATATGAAAATTCAACTCAAAATCTTTTATTTTATACTTCAATTTCGTCTATTCATTTTTAACGCGCTTTTCGCCGTTTAAAATTATTTAGGAGTAATCTAGATATCTGTGTGCTCTTAAGTATGTGTGTATGGTGTGAACAAATTATGAAAAGGCCAATCGATAGAGAGTATTTAAAATCACAAAATAAATAACGTTAAATAATTTAAAAGGCAGTATAAGAAAAAATTAGTTAGACTCTCAAGAATAGGTACATATGTGTTCTCATAAGAATTGCAACGAACATATAACAAGGATACTATTTGATATTTACATAAAAATAAAAATACAATAAATTAAAACAAATAATTAACAATTTAAATATTAAATTAAGACAAATAAAATAGCATATAATGTATCTACATGCCTTCATAAACGTGCAAAGCGAGGGGTGCTCAACGAGCGGACTGTTAATCGATCGTAATCAGGCGGCATTTGTCTTGCATTATAGGAGAGCCGACCAATTTGGGAGCGTGTCCCGGCGAGCAAAGCGAGGGAATCAACCGCGCGTAGCATTGAAAGGGTTGTACTAGTACTTGGCTAAGCAGACGGAGAAGGATTATTACATAAAAAAATATCACTTCCTCCCCCTATTTACTGTCTAGATTTTTGTATGTGTCCATTTATTTGTCTCTTTTGACAACGCAATAGCAGAAAAGGACAATACATTGTTTCCTAAGAAACCATTATTCATTTTAGAAAAATTTTCTGGCAGTGACAACTTAAGTTTGTAATACATGTTTTAGAATCAGAAAATACATTTATCCCCCCCCCTAGGACGAATGGGGGAGTGCAAATCTTTTGACAGTTAGGATAAACTGTAACTAACCTATTGTGAATTATTGATGCCTTAATATGTGTGCCACTTTTAAAGTGAACAACTAAATAGGGATAGAGAAAATATATATATTCTATTACTATTGTAGATTCTTCACTTTCATTACATCAATGTGGATTGTCTCGTGAAATAGCAACAAATTAACAATTTAAAATATTCTAAACATTGTATAAAATTTGTTTAACTCTTTAAATTCCATCCGTACTACATAAATTGAGATAAAAGAGAAAAGACATTTCCATTAAAAAGATTTTCTCAATAATTATATATTCACAAATTGCAATTAAAACACTATAAATTGCAATATTTAATAACTTATGATAACAAAAAATAAAATAAAATAAAATATCACAGTTAAAGAATTTTTTTATTAATTCTGAATTTGACATAAATTGAAACATAAACTATAAATATATCGAGTTACCAGTTACGATCCAAAATTCCTGAATTAATCTAGTTTCTTTAGAATTGAAAAAAGTAGCACATCTAATCTAATATTTTATGAATTCTTTTTTATGTATTGGGTACAAGGTTGATACGATCCTAATCCAATAGTGTGTTGGCTAGGTTAGATGCAACGATAGGAATAATATTTCCGAAAATAAAATCATAAAAGATAAATTCTCCTGAATTGTGGGAATAGTCATTTCTTTCATTCTGCAAAAAAAGAAAATATTTTTCTACAACCAAACACGAAAATTCATTTTTTTTTATTCCGTGAAAATGTTTTTTTGAAAAAAAAAACTATTTCCCGTCTGAAAAATTTTGAAAGTACAAGGTGTACGATACCAAACATATGAGAGTTGCTGATGCGATTTATAGCGTAGGACTAAGTAAAATGCGAATTTTGAAGTTATTAGAATTAGGTGACAAAAATATTATGAATATAATATATCATTTATAACTTGTTTTTTCTACTTATTTATTTACAAAAACATGTTAAAGAAGTTTACTTTTCTAAACAAAATATTTTATTGTTTTGCTTGGATTCGATGAAACAAAATACAAATATGATTAGCCGTCTATACATGTCCAAGAAGATGAAAAAAAAATTATAATTTGATTTTGGCATATGTGTTTGATTAAATAGATTTGATTTTTATGTTTATTGCTACTTAATGGTGCTCTTCAAATTTTGTAATGTTATCCATACTTCACTTTCGTTGATTTTGAAAAAAATATTATCTATTCAAAGAAAACGAGACACCATTAATAGTAAGTGGCATCTGATTCAAAAAATAGACTATGAACCTTTTTTTTTTTTTGGAAAAAAAAGTGTCAAGTCTCAATATAACAAAAATAAAGAAAAAGAGAAAGATCTCAATATAACAACTACAAATTTCTTTTATAAATTATAAATTATCTCAACATATGGATCAAACTTTTTCAATCTAAATCACAAAACAAAAATCAATTTGGTCATACTATTTAAAGCATATTCTAGAGATATTATTTATAAAGATGTGCATACATTCAATAAATCGATTTTGATCGGATGAATTCATTTTCTTGTATATATATAAGGAAATTAATTAGGTTTTTGAGTTGTTAAATAGATAGGGTTAAAGAGGACATAGATTTGATAACAAAATTTGAGAACTAACTAATTTTTCTTGTTTAAATCCTAGTTTGGTTGCTAACTCCATTGTTTTTGCTTGGTGTTATTCAATGTCTTTATGAAAAAGGCTAAAAAGAATCATTTAGATAGAATAGCTAGAATATGTATGTCTTTGTTAGTTGACTAATAATAATAATAATATTAATATGTATATGTTCTTATTCTCATGTTCGTAGGCATGTTTTTCTTGGCATTGGTCATGTCATTTTAATATTAGGACCTTTTTTTTAAAAAAAAGTTTTCTATCCCTGTTGTTCGTAGTTAGACCGCAAGGTCCATTCAAGATTGACACTTCTAATAAAAAAATTCTCCTATTCAGAATTTAAACTCAAAATATCTAGTCAAAAGTGAAATACTTTAACATAAAACTATAATCCATCTTGACTTCAACATGCAAGTGATGAAGTAATAGTGTTAAGTTCACAACAATTTTTAAATTATTCTTGCTACTATTTTAAATTGTTTAGTTCAAGTATGCATGGACTTTCCAAATAATATATGAAAATATATACTCCCTATATCCCAGTTAATATAAAACCTTTTATGTTATCAGAGTCAAACAACTTAAGTTGGACTAAAATATTGTGTATGAAATTTTTAATTTTTTAAAATAAAATTTATATATTTGTAAACTATCTAAAAAATTTATGAGTCACAATAATTGATAATTCAAAATGTTATGAAAAAATTATGATCAAAGATAAACTAGTTTAACTCTTGAAATCCAAAATGTCACATATAAAATGAAACGGAGGTAGTAATAATTTCTCTGCATGTAGTAAACAACACATGTATGTCATTTTGTATAAAAAAAATACATATTTTGATGTAAATCATACAATTATATATATATACAGGGTATTAATTTGGTGGATGAGACTATACAAAGTAGTTTTCTCCCTTTTTTTTTTTGAAGTTATATACATATATTTTTTCCAGTCAAAGACATTAGCTAAACTAACAAGATTAAATAATTATCGATCCTACACAGTCATATTAAAGGAAGAAGGGGAAAATATCAATTATATTGTTGCTTAATTAACTAATTCTAATTTTATAACATACATCAAGTGTGTTATTTATACTTCTGTGCATCCAATCATGTGTTTATTTGAATAATCCAGTATATAACAAGTTATTAATATGTGGTCAAACAATAATTAACTACCTATTTATTTATGTGGTTTTATCAATAAGTCGTGGAACATATTATTAATGATAACGATATTTATTTTCAACTAATCACATGTCTATTTTCTGATATATTGATGGAAGCTATAGTTGGAAGGGATAAGAAAATGATACTTTGACTAGGCCCACTTATAGCAAGTTATAATGCTGCATTGAAAACTGTGAAAATGATTAATCACTTATAGCAAGTTATAATGCTGCATTGAAAACTGTGAAAATGAGTAATATAAGAAAAAAATATTTATACTTTCTTTATTCTCTATTTTTTTCTACCTTTTTAAAATATTATTAAAATCTCTTCTTTTTCCTAAATCTAAAAACTAGTGAATACATAAAAGTCACTACCCACTTCACATTCACCATTTCCTTTTTTCTCCTGTTTTCTCTTCCTAAATTCACTCCAAATTTTTTAATAATTACAAAATTCATATTCAAATTTCATTTTCAAAAAGTTTAAACTAACTAAACATTGAAAAATTACAAACTATTTTTCAAAAAATTTAAACTAACTATAAATAAAATTGAATTAAAAGAGGAGTATTTCCTCTTTAATATAATCCTTACAGCTAATTGGGTTTGTTGAAAACACTTTCCTAATTAACTTTAGGTTGATATTTTATTATTGCATCAATTAATTTGTTAGTTATACCATTTTTTAGGAATGCAAAGTGGATGCAATTAAGCATTTAGCGACAAAAATAGTCATTAGTTTTTGCAATTATATGTGTAAAAAATTATTTTTATTACTCGTAATAATGTTTGGTCATTATATATTAATAACTGGAAAATGAAATAAAACGAACTATATATTTAAACACATGACATGCGTATATTGATTTGATATAAACACCCGGTGCGAATAAGTTTATTCCGTAATAACTCAATTATAGAAATAATAAATTAAATAAAAAATTATCGGATACATTATTAATTCCACTTTTTTTCTCCCCTTTTCAAGTCATAAATCTCTCAACAATTATTTTACATTAACTAAAATTTTAATGTATCTAGTTAATTTTGTTTCTTAATTAATGTATAATGCATTTGTTTCAACACTACAATACATTACAATTAGTTTATCATGTTCAAATATCAGTTTTGATACATAATCCTAATTAGTTTTGATACTTGATATAAAACTTTTATCAAATGTATCATTTATCATGTATCTAGGTGTGGTTATGTATCTTCTACCTTATTCAAATTAAGAAGGATATGTATCGGTACACATTCCAAATTATATGCGTGATATATAAACTGTGTTACGTATCACCAAAAAAAATATGCTATTTGAAACATATAGCCCTTCCTTATTTTACTCCACAAACTCTCATTATTTTTAGTCACATAATTTTGATAGTTATTTTCTCAGTTTGAAATTCAAACTAGTCTCTTTTCTGTAGGTAAAGAATATATTTTGAAAAAGAAAGTTTAAAAATGATATTTATGAGTCTTTTAAATATTTTTAAAATATTTCAAATTTATAATAAAATAAGTGAACTTCAAATTTTCAAGACTAATGCGTAAATTAGAAAAAAAGAAGAAGTAATAGCATTAGTTATTATCTGGTGTTAATTAATATAATATTTGTACATTCTTCATAATTTGAGTTGGTTATGGACTCAAACAACTAATCATTCATCGATATTGATTAGGATTCTTGTATTATAATTTAATCTTTCCATTGTCTCATAATAATATTAGTTTCAATTTCACAAAAAATTCATACGGTCTAATATTTTCCTCTTTATTATGGTGTTTTTCATAACCAAATTTCTTTAATGGGTTGTGTTTGTTTATATATCTAATTGATAACTTAATTCTTATTTATTGTGATACATTTATAGATACACGTTATTTTAGCTTACATACATTATTCTTTCACAATCTTATTCTATCGACACATTAATTATTATCAACTACAAAATAATACATTATGTAAGTTATGCATATCTTTCAAGGCAAACAATACAATACTTGTCAATTTACATATGATACATAATAGTAATGTATCGCGCTAGTTTCTAGATACAGTACATAAATTCTAATTTATACTAAATGTATTCATTCACAACAATTATCACATTGTAATGTATAGATCTCAAATCTAACATCTTATGGACAACAATTATATTTAATGTATAAATACAATAGTTATCAATTTAAAAGAGATATATAAATAGTAATGTATCATGCACTAATTAGATGTGATACGTAAATTTGAATTTATACCAATTGTATCAATTACATAGCAACTACCTCACAATAATGCAACATCTTAAATCTAACATCTTATGGTCAACAATTATTTACTTAATCAAGAATGAAAGGGTCTTCAATAAACTAGGAGAAAAAGTTTGCATCTAAATAATTTCAACAATTTTGAATCAAAATTGAAAAAATCTTCGCTGAACAGGGAGAAGAAAGAATCTTGAATCTCAAAAGTTGTGATAATCTTGAATCAAAATTTAAAGGATCTTCGATTAACTTGAAGATTCAAAAGGATACCGTTTGTCTTACAACAATTTCATCACTTTTTTATACTTCATAATGCACCTGCTTACCCAAATTTTTCACAAAAAATTTAATTCAAATCTAAAAGTTTCTTTGATGAACGGGGGAAGCAATTTATAATTTTGTATTTCTTCTTTCTATTAGGATTTTCGTGAAGCAAGAGAGAAACTTGATGTTCTTATCAATTTCATCGAACAAATCAAAGATATACTAAAGAAATGAAAGGTTGAGTGGGAGGAAAAGAAGCTTCATCCAATGAGTTGCATGAATAAAATTGAAGAAGAAAATTCATCAATGGAAAAAGAAATCATCAGGTTATTAAATTTGTTCAAAGATAACTAGGATCAAGCAAATAAAAGCGTAATTAATGAAATTTAATTAATTTTCAGATTTTATTCCCTTTTTAGCACAACAGAAAGATTTTTCTTGTATTAGAATTAATTTATCCGGATGATGACTTATGTATTCGGAAGGTATAAATTTTAAGTGATTATTGTAATTAGAAAAAAAAGTAGGGATAAGATGTAATTAACTCTTTACACTATGGGACTCATGTAAGTTATACTTAATATAATCGTAGCTTTGCCTTATAGCTTTAACACCACGTCAAAAATATTTTTTATGAATAATTAATTAATAATAATAATTCAATTGTTATTAAAAATATATCTTTAATGACATTAATATTTTATGAAAATACTTTTATAATCTATAGCAATATTTAAATTTAATAACAATTAACTAACGTCAAATGTAATTGTGGAGTGGTTGTGAGAGCAATTGGATATGGGTTCATTTTTCCAATAAGTAGAGAATTTAACTATGGAATAACTACTATTATATAACTCATTCAACATTTTAATGTTGATGTGTTTTTAATTTGTAGCCAGGAGTAGGACTACATTTGGACAACTAGTAATTTTAAAAAAAAAGCTTATACACGTGGCAAAAGTTGGGACAAACACGTTGTACAAGAAATGGAAAAGAATATTCACAATGATTCTCTTAATAGAGTGCCTATATCAATGACTACTTAAGCTCATTTATTGAATTGAGATTGACATTTGTGATCTAAAATTAATAATTTGTGCCTCAACAAAAGAACAAATATGTTTCTGTGCAAATTAGCTAGCTAACACACATATTATATTATTTCCACGTGGAGAATTTTTATTAGACATAGTCCTAGTAACATAATATGTATTTCTCAATCTGTTAATGTTAATTTTTTTTAAAGTTAATTTGATTAATTTTAAAAATAAATTAAATTATGTTAATTTGATAAAAAATTTTAAAAAAATTAGATATTCAAAAAAACTATACAAAAAATACTATCAATTGCATTTTTTTGCATACCAATATAATGAAAATATATATCGTAAAATATTGATCAAAATTCTTATAGTTTGACTCTAAAAAAGAAAATTATGACAATTAATTGAATACGGAAGAAGTATCTTTGTTGTATAAAAATAGAAGTCTTGATACACTTGTAAAGGCTTGAATTTGGAATAGTACAAAAGCAATGCATTAATTGGTTCGATTTTAACATCTCTAAATCCAAATCAAGCAACAAAGCTTTATATTTTAACCCGATATGATTAACTTTCATTATTTATTTCATTTTTAAAAATATTTAATCGCTAATATATCTAATCAACAAATTGAAGCGAGAGACTTATCCTCAAACCTCATAATAAATTCAATTATATCATTTTTGGGCAAGTAATTTTATGTACAACGTGCGCAAGGACAGTCATATATTGATTTTACTCATTACTATATATTTTCATTAGCTTGAATCTATTTGTTTTCAGTAATTACTCATGACTACCGTAAACCAAAAATGATGATAACTCCTTTAAGATGCTAAGGTACACAAATTTAATTTTTCAATGAAATCAATTATAGAGTAATGAATATATTGCTTATGTCAGTTGTCATTGTAGGATATTATAAAATGAATGTATGTTCATTCTATATTATCGTAACTTTTGGGTATTTAATTATGTCAAAATATACCTACTTTGATAAGTGTGAGATAATATTTTAAAATTAAAAAAAATCAACTAAATCATATGAAAAAATGAGGGGAAATTAAGATGCAAAATTCATACAAAAAAAAGAAGAGGAAACCTTCACACTATACCGACAAGATTTTAAGCTAAAAACTAGTAGAGCAATTAATTGTACTAGGAAAAGGTCCTCATGGAAAATAAATTTCGGACACTTAATGCTTCAATAATAGGATGAGCCTATAGAGACATTTGTACCAGTTGTTTCCTTGGTGTCATGTGCTTGCATTTGTTACCACTTATCCTAAGAGTCATTTTCAATTGTAATGTGAAATCTCTTGACATTTTTCAAATAACAAGTATGGGCCTAGATATAATACTCAATAATGCACTATTGAAGATTGCATGCTTGTCTCGTCTCTTTTGCTTATAACCTTTGTCACGGATTTAGAATTTTACTAAAATTTCGCGAAGCACTGGACAACTTATTCACGAATCTTTCACAATCCTATAAGCTGAAGTAAGCCTTTAAGACTAAAATAGCTAAGAGAATGAAAGGAAGACTTAGAAAGATTTGAGAACTTTGGAAGAAGACTTTTTATTATTTGAAAGACTGCTTAAAACTTGTTGGATACTTGTTTTCAAGCTTGAATGAATTTTACTAATGAAATCCCCCCTATTTATACTACTCCCTAGGGGGATAAAGTGTAATTTAAAATTACTTACTAGTCCCTAAGTTATTTACACTTTGGTCCCCTCTCTAGAAATCTCTACATTTTCTAAGAATTTCTAAGGATTTCCAAGGAAATATCTAAGGCTCTAGAGAATTCTAAAGAAAGACTTGGGAATTCTAACGTCCTCCACTAATCTCCCTACAATTCTAGACTATTCCCACTTTATTCGGTGCCAAATTTTAAATTGTGAAGTGAAGGGACATGACACTCTCCCCCACCTATTGATGCGACGATTGCGTCACATAGTCACTACATCGGCGGCCAAGTTTTGCCTTCTTGTATGCGCGATCAATAGTCTATTGAAATGATCAATGCCCTCGTGCAACTCCTTCAATTGCTTATTTATCTCTTCTAACCGGCCTCACGGTCTACCTCCTTTCTAAAAGACAAGCGCCTCGACGACTTCTTTGGCATCACGACGTTGTTCCCTCTTGGAATCTTCTTCGTACACGGTGGCAATGAATTCTTAGCATCATTGTCTTCTTTCAAACTTGGAATGGTGGCTACAAATGTCGACTTCTCCTTCTTAGGATTTTTCTTGAGCTGCATGGCTGTTAGTCGGACCTGCCCTTTTATCTTCGATGCCTTAACCATGGGAACCATGCATGTTCCTTCTTTCTCCATGACCATAAGTCGTTTGAGGTAAGGATCGATCACAACGTGGCACTGCTGGAAGAATTCTCACCCAAGAATTATATCAAATAGGTCTAAAGGAGCAATAGTGAAATTGGTATTACCTTGCCACTCACCTAGCGTAATGCTTACTCCATGTGTGACTCCGCTCATAGGAATCGGTGGTGCATTGACCGTCCTAAGTTGGGCGTTACTTGGACTGTAATGCAGCCCCAAACTTGGTCATGATGTTGGACTTTGCACCAGTGTCGACCATAGCACGAGCGAACCTTCCATTAATCGTGATGTCGACATACTGTGTGCCATATTTTTTCGGCTTCCCTGACTGCTTCGTCATGGCTCCATATAGTTCTATCAAGCCCAATTGCGTCGTCTCCGCACCTTGCTCTTGCTCCTGTGTATCCTTCTTTTTCCTCTTTCGCAGGATATCACGAAGGCTCTTTAGTTGAGGGCACCTCGCATAGCCATGCGACCCACCACATATATATCAACCACCTCTTTTGTCAACCTCTATATTTCTCTCCGCGTCGCCATGACATCCTAACTTCATGCAATCGGACTTAGTCATGCTTCTTAGGATGTGGCTGTTGCTCCTCGCCTTTGCCGCAATCTCCCCCACCATTGTCATGACTACTTCTCATCTCTTATCCTCTGGATCTTTCGGGCTTATAGTGCCTGAAGTTTGTTAAAGTTTCGGCCTGCGTGATGGCTTCATCAATAGTACTGACCTATCGGGCCTTATAGATGACATTGTTAGGGAATAACGCCTTTTTGAACTCTACCTGGAATCGCTCCCAAGTGTCAATGGTGCAAAGTCCCTTCCCTATTTCTGACTCCTAACACCTCCACCACAACATAGCCATCTCTGAAAGATACAACACAACGTTGTTGATCTTGTTCTCGTCACTCTTCACTCAGTTACACTTGATGTAATTCTCCAAGTGCCATAAGAAATTCTCCACCTCTTGCGCGTCACGGACACCTTTGAACACATGTGTCTTGGGAGCCTCAACTATGGCCTCCCTATCTCAGCTAAGCGACGATAAGCCTCCAACTTCCACGCCCTCATTGAGTGATTTCATCTCGACTTTCATGGTTTCAATCGTGTTCAACGCCTCCATGAGCAAACACTATAAGCAAGTGATAGCCTCCTAATCTCGAACTTGGCACCCTAGCATCCCTCCAACTCTTTGCATGGGTTCTCGGTCTTCTCAAGGGTAAAGTTCTCGAGAGTCTTAAACTTGCAATCGACTACATTCAAACGCCGACCTAATATCTTCATGGCCTTCCTCGCTATTTCAACCCTTGTGATCCACTCATCTCCAAGTGTGACGTCAATGTGCTCCCCTTAGTACAAATTTGTTCTGATACCACTTTGTCACAAACTTAGTGTCTTACTAAAACTCCGTGCGGCACTTGACAACTTACTCATAAATCTTTCACGATTTTATAAGCTCAAGTAAGCCTTTAAGATTAAGATCGCTAAGAGAATGAAAAGAAGACTTAAAAAGATTTGAGAACTTTGGAAGAAGGCTTTTTATTATTTGGAAGAGTGCTTATTATTATTTGGAAGAGTGCTTACAACTTGTTGGATGCTTGTTTTCACCTTTGGATGAATTTTACAAATGAGAGTCCTCATATTTATACTACTTCTTAGGGGCTAAAGTATAATTTGAAATTACTTACAAGTCCTTAAGTTATTTATACTTTGGTCCCCTCTCTAGAAATATCTATACTTTCTAGAAATTTCTAAAGATTTCCAAGAAAATATCTAAGGTTCTAGAGAATTCTAAAGAAAGACCTAGGGAATTCTAGAGTCATCCACTAACCTCCCTACAACTCTAGACTCTTCCCCCTTCATCCGGTGCCAAATTTAAATTGTGAAGTGGCAGGACATGACACTTTGCTCTCTCACACTCATACTCATTAACTAATAAGTCATAACAATTAGCAACCTCGATTCATTTGATAATTTATTTTTTGAATATATAACTTTCTACAATAACGAGGACTAAAGTTACCGTATTGCCTATGCATTATAATTTCATATTAGACTTAATACTATAATGAATTCATGAAATATTGATATATTAAACCTTTAGATTTTAGACTTATTAATATTGGGTGTAGAAATCTCACATCTAGAATTAGAGAAATCAAGGATTGTATTGATGATAAAAATTGTTGTGTACATACTCCTTATACAGGTAGAGAATTGTAGAGTCCTGAGTTAACTATACTTAGAGTCCTATTACAATATCTATTACTACTATAATAATAATAATGCAATTATAAGTAATCTAATCCTAGTCGTAATATAATCTTAATCGACTTCAGCTAGAAGTAGCAGCCTAGTCGATATAAGTAGTCTAGTGTAACTCTAAATCGACATAAGTTTTGTAAACACATGTGTTGTAAACACGCCAGTCATCTTTGTTGAACATGTTTCAATCATCAACTTCCTTCATCATCAACACTTCCCTTCAAGCTAGAGAGTATAAGAGCAGTTACTCCTAGCTTGCTTCGAATACCCAACAAAAACTTATTTTGTCAATACTTCAATATGAATGTGATGTCTGGTTATTGCTTGTGATAGTTCATTTGCAAATTGATACGAGTAGTCCCACCAGTAAAAACACTTAAGAGCAGTATGATTATTCCTAGCACAAATTTGACATGACTGAATATTATTCCTTTCCTTATGTCATATTAAAAAATTGTATTGTTCAGAGAACCTGGTCCATGTTGATTATTCTGAGGACCTGTTCCCTGTCCAGCAAGCTTGAAACTTGTTTCTTTGGAGTTGATGTTGTTGTTTCCTCTTACCTTACCTTTTTGGGCAGAGAATACCATGTTATGAATTTGTTGTGGCATCTCTTCTTCATCTTAATTTATATCAAAATTCGTGAGAGCATAAATAAATTGATTAAGAACGAAATATGATGTCATGCATAACATGACGGTTTCAAAGGTATTGTATTTGAGACGTAAACCTCTAGCAAAATTTATTGCTTTGCTATCTTCATCCATAAATTTGTGAATGCCTACAAGACCATCACATATGATTTTAAATTCCTTGATGTATTTATCAAAAAAATTTATTCCTACCCTAACATTTTGTAGTTTTTGTTTAAGTTGAAAGTCTTTATCTTTTGTTGCTTGAAGATAAGTTTCTTCCAAGGCATTCCCCACCATCGCCAAGTGAGTCGGTTATTTACATATGTACATGGTTTCTAGGTCAAGTGCATAAATCAACCTTATTAAACATATTTGTCCTTTCAATCATCAATGGTGCCACTATATTTTCCATCATTCTCAACCTCTACAGCTTTCCAAGCAGACTATCCGATGGAATAACTATTTTTTTACTTGATTCATTCTTTGTGATAAGACAAGTAAGTTTTCACATGAATTAATTGGAAAATTTGTGTTCTCCCTATGAGGTAGTTTGCTGGCTTAAGTTTAATGGAGCAAGCGAGAATGAGTTGGTGAAGTGAGGAGGTCGACATAGTATTGGTAGAAGTGGTCATTGCAATTTAACGTGTGTTTTTCTTTGTTTTTTTGTATTTTTTTATTAATATTGAAAGAGCGCAAGGGTTTTATGCTATGATACCATGTAGAAATCTCACATCACTGATTAGAAAAATCAAGAATTATATTGATAATTAAAATCGTTGAGTACATACTCATTATATAGGGAGAGAATTGTAGAATCCTAAGTTAATTGTACTTAGAAACCTATTACAACATCTACTACTACTACTATAATAATAATAATAATAATAATAATATAATAAAATTAATAATTTAATTATAAATAATCTAATCCTAGTCATAATATAATCTTAATCGACTTTAGCTAGAAATACAACCTAGTAGATAACATAAACACTAGTCGAAAATGACCTCGACATCAGAACTATCACAATCTCGTCATAGTTTTCAACAATCAATGTATAGAAGTAATATCACACCACATGAAAGAGAAAACAATTTATGCAATTTAATCACTCTATAGCACAAAGTCCTCCACCAGTCTCTGGCGCGTCTGCAAAACTGAAGTGCAATAAATTGGACACCATGAGGATGCATTATACACACTGCCTCAAACATCTCATGCAAAAATTAATTCAAGGAATTATGAGCATCCTCCTCGGGATCTGCCAAAATAATATGCGGCAACTCAACATTAGCGATGGTAACCACGCACGATAAAAAGGGATGAATAAAAGAAATTTTTTTAACAGTCTTCATAGCCTTTCGAAGATAAATATAGATGTCTCTGTATCGATCCTCAAGTCTCTACTTAGACTTAGCTTGTACATACGTGAGACCTACGAACCCCAATTTATGATATCACTTGTCACGACCCAAAAATAAACATGATAACACTTATCTATTCACCAAGACAAATCAACCTCAACCCAGTGAAAACGAAGGAAACATAGAAATATAAAGTAAGAGGATGAGGATGATCACACATTATGGGGCTCGGAATCTATTTAAGTATAGAACAAGGAGTTAGTACCAACAACACAATATCCAACAAGTAATCTAATAAATGAAGCAAGCTAGCCAGAAAATGAATACTTCTTTCATCCCAACCGAACCTTCTCAAACTACAATTCGCACAAAATTCAACCCAATCTAGTAGTTCTATAGTAAATAGCTCACAAGGCTCAAAAGTGAAATTCCAATTGTCAATGTTCAACATTCTTCAAGTAAGGAAATCTCAATGTATGTAGGCCAATCACACGTAACAAGTGCGTTAATCACAATTAATAAGTCACACAAAAATATCAAAACACATCAAATCACCATAATCAATCTCTCGCCAGAATCATTTTTCATCAGTACAATATCACTAGTCTGAACTATTTTTCATTGACTTTATATTAAATCACTAGCCAAAACTATTTCCCATAAGCATTATATCAATTCACTAACCGGAACCATATCCCATCAAATTTATATCAACTCACTAGACTGAACATGTTTTTAGCACTCACCAGCAATGACCTTAGCATCGTAGACATTGTAGGGAATGATGTCAGCATAATAACCATCACATGTATCATCACCATATCCAACAATCAATGCACACAGTCAATGCACACAATCAATATCACACCACAGGTAAAAGACAACGATTCATGCAATTCAAGTCCACATTCACATTGTCAAGTTTTTCATGAATCAAACAATAAGGGTCACAACAAGGAAATTCACATCATCATGAGCATCACAAAGCCTTTTCATTTCAACCTTTTTTTATTTATTAAGATTTACTAAGTGAAATATTAACCCTTCACATCACCCCCATTACTCTCAACACACAAACAATGAAGGGAATACACAAATTCTACTAGAATATAAGGTTTAATAGATCTCTTGCCTTAAATCAATTAATTAATCACTCCAAGAGTTCAGTCTTCCACTTTCGGCCAATGTCGAAAGTCACACAACTATGACAATCAAGTATGAACAGTAAATCTCTAGAAACAATATTGATACCCACATCAATTTCTTTGAAAAATGGGTCTATCAACTCAAAACTAAATTTCAAAAATAAGGTTTGAATCTATAAATAAACACTTGAAAACAGTTCACAAAGCTTTAGGAACTCATTGGTGAAAATCATTTAGATAAAAGACTTAAAATCAGTTTTAAATCTCCATTATAGTTTAGAACCTAAGTTCTTGAAAAATCCTTCCATTTACCGATCTTCCAAATTTTGATGCTATAATCCATATATATCAAAGGAAAATGAAGTTCTTGGATCATAGAATTTTACCCAAATGATTTTGCACAAGAAATCCTTTCAAAAATTGCCTTCAAGAATTTCTCAAGCTCAAAAATGAAAAATGGGCTTAAACCCAAAATTTTTAAACATAAACCCCCATCTGAAGTCATAAAAACCCCCTGAGTTCACAAAAGTGAACCCCGCAAAAGTGGGTACCTTCACGGTCGCGAACCAGAGATTCTTTAACGCGAAGGTCACGAAAGTAAAAGTTAATCGCAAATGTAGAAAATTACATTTGCAAATCATAAGACAATAAATTAGACGACACATAAAACTATACTAAAAGACATAATATTATTAAATGAACTGACCAATTGACCTACATAATTACTAATTAAAAACATAGAAACTGTAGAGAGAAAATCTCTCCATAAACAAAACTCTAGACGACTACATTGTGGATGCTATTGTGTTATGCTATGAGAATATGGATCTTCAATTTATAGATCTCCAAACTTTTTCTCTAAGGAAAAAATAAATCAAATGTGGAAGAAAATTATATTTTCATTTCCGAAAAAATTAAAATATTTATGGTAATGTTTTTTCTTTTCTTTTAGAAAAAATAAATTTCAAATAAGGTAAGAAAATCAGGGCAAAACCTAACACGAAACACGTATCCGAGGACTCTTTGATCCGACATCCGTGAAAATCACAAGAAACTAACTCAAATGTCTAAAAGGGGTAAAACAAGCTCAGTGCCTCTCAAAAATCAACCAAGACCTCACCTAGGCCTAAAATCATCCATAAATCTAATGGAACTCTCAAAATTCTAATCTTAGCATCCGAACCTCGAATGTTGATCAAAATCAACTCAAAGATTAAATTTCCACAATTTCGTAACTTAGGACCTCAAATCCTCAAAAGGACTCTAAATCTAAATCTGATAACTCTCATATACCAGATTCATCATTGTGGGACTGATGAAAACAGAGGAATTTCATTCTGATACTCGAAACTCCAAAAGACATCAAATTCTTAGTCAATGCATATCCACTTGGATTCCAATCCGTTCAATAAAAAGATTGAGATACGTCATATTCAATTCTTCAGTTGTCTCCATTGTTCTTAGTCAAGTATAAAGTATTCATTTAATTTTGTTTAGTTAAATTGATTCATCACTTTCTTGTCTATCCTTCAATTCACATAACCTTTAAGCATCTAAAGGTTTGATTTCTGCATATTACAAGTATATACACCAAAACATGTACTTTTAAATTTATTAAATTAGTATGATGTAAGCCTCTCTTCAAATCATGAACTATGTTATAATTTCTGTATATCTACATATGTGGGGCTTCAATCAGACGAGTTAACACAGAGAATCTAATTTTCTATCCACGGTTAATATATTATGTGTCTACTTAGCATATGAATACTCTGTTTTTAAATGTATACAAGTATTTATAATACATAATCTATGAATATATCAAACAAAGCAAAATAAAGCAATTTAGCATATGAAGAAGACAATTTAAATAAAATTTACCTTATCAATACAACTATATAGCATACATATAAATACCTGTTGTTAAACAAAATTAGATACAGAGGACAAACAATATTGCTTCAAGTATTCTTTTTTTAAGATACAAACTTAATGTATTTATGTATCCAAATGTACTTGCGTAGTCAATCATCCTTTCAACTTGTTATAATGTTTCAATATAAATGGAAGATCCAAAAATTATTTTTTTTAAATTTAATACAATACAAGTATTCAAATGTATAAATATTTCATTGTATCAATATATCAATACAATTGGAGGTATAGGGCCATTGCAATTCTTTGTTGTTCTTTCATTCTCCATTGCAACAATAGAACCTGAAAATTTGGCTTATTTTTTAGTAATACACAAACGAAAGAAGGTAGTTAATCCAAAAAATCGTTCAATAATGGGTGGGGGGGTATGGGGTGGGGTAGTAGTAAAAAGGAACCTGGTGGCCCACTCGTTGGTAATGTAAACACCCCTCACCTCACTTACTCCCCCCCTCCTCCAAAGGTATTCTCAAACTCTCACGCATACTAAAGGTTTATACTCTCTTGCCAGTACTAAATTTTGTCACGATCCAATAGAGCCTGTGAGTGGTACCCTCACTTACATCTATGTGGGTGGCGCCCCCGGGCATTCACCTGCCCAAATTTCTTAACCATAAGTCAAAATGGAATATACAATATGCGCAAGCTCCAAAACTTATAACTATCGTTTCCCAAAACTTAAAAAAGTCATACAAACAAGGACATCTAATATCTCCAACTATTAAGTCTAACGAGTATAAAAGAAACCTTGTAAAGAATAAAATAAAGAACTGTGTGTCCAAAACGTAAGGACATTGGGAAGAGCGAGAGAAATCCAATCCAAGCTTGAATGAATAGCTCACCCCTTGAACCGAATATGCGAGACCTTGCTAGAGCTAAGGGCGAGTCAAATTTTCCGGCTTACACTTGCCTGCACTCCATGAAAGGAAAACAAAATGAACAATTCAAGTAGGTCAGTACAAGGGCAACATATACTGAGTTAGGTATCATCGGCCATCCAAAATAGGAAACTAATATACAAATAATAACAGTATGAACAAAATTATTGCCACTTAATATGGTAAGCAACAAGAAAAAATGAACAAGTGTCCAACAACAAAAGTAAGTATGTAAGAAGTCACAATATCAAAGATAATCCATGAGGACTCATCCTCAACTAAACCCATTTGGGGGAATGAGTTCTTGAGATGATGGCATTATGTAAGCAATATGTTTTTCCTTTAATAGTATCATGTCGGAACATGACACTTCGATTCAGTTATATCGTGTCAGAATGTGACACTCCAATCCAAGAATACCGTGTCGAAACGTGACACTCCGATCCAATAATACTGTGTCGAATGTGACACTCCGATTCAATAATACCATTAATTTATCTTTTATTATCACCACTTTCAATTCATTGATAATATTTCATCAAGCCTTCTTCATTCAAGGCATTACTTTGATAGAGAGGGTTCAAGATTACAAATTCCACGGTCTAAGGATTTCAGACCAATCACAAACCACACAATCACACAATCAAGTACATAGAAGACTTCACAATATGATTCAATGCATATCAATCACTATTAAGAGTTTACTATCAAATAACATAAATCATAACCTATCTCCACCAAAGAACCGAAGTCAAGTTATATATATACATACAAAATTTATAAGTTAACGAGTCTATAAACACTCATAGTATTCTATGTCTAGTCTAGGATCCAAAAATTCACATAATTCGATGATAAATTTCCTAAAATTCAAATTTAAGGATAAGTCTTAATTCCTCCAATTAGCATATTTTTAGTGAAATTTAAATAATTTGATGCATCAAATATTTAATTACTTATCTCAATATAAAAATATAGTTTAGAATATAGTAGTAACAAATTGTATTGTTTAAAAGTTAAAGTCACTGGTTACAGAATGGCAGCGAACACCTCAACTATAGCCGACACTTTTATATCCTAAATCAATATTGTCAAATTATTGCTTCCTCACTTTCATCAAATGTCCCAACCAATCAGTGATACAAATTCATGCATATTACCAGTAATACCTTTCCCCTTCAATAATTCCATTAATTCACTAACTATACATGCAATGAAATAATTACCTATTTTTATATAAAAAAAAAACTGAATTTATAACTGAGATATCAAAATTATGTGCAACATCCAAGACCTTCACTTTCGTGCAACTCCATTCAATCTAATCTATATAATATAAATATAATATAGTTGTACTAACTTAGTTCACTGCAAGGCATTAATTGCTCATTAAGAGGCCCTACAATAATTCCCAGATTAACTCATGTGAAAGGCCTAATAAGTTAATAAAATAACAATAATAAAAAACAGTCAAACACAACAACCCGTGTAACCTTCATTCTTCTCGAATCAACAAGTAGTAAAAAAATTTCTACGCCTACAAACTATACCTTTCCTAAATCATTACATTCATGACAAGATTATTGAATCCATATAAAAACTTACATAATTTCAAAAGGGACATTAATCGATAACTAGCCAACAGAAAACTAAATGGAAGGGGCTACGAAGGGTTTGTAATACCTGAGGCTGACTATCCAGGGAAAGGCTTTTTGCTCACCCCGCGAAAGGTGCATGGGTTGACTCTATTTCTTTCTATGAGTTAGCAAGTGAGAAGCAAAGACTAGTGATTAGAAATCCGGCTGACATTGAACTTAAACTAGCTGCTGCCACTGAAAAAGAAGAGAGCTCCATGACTTCCGCGCTTAGCTCTTTTCCGGTGCAGATGAATGTGCGGCTTTCTCATTCTCTTCTTTTTATTTTTATTTTATTTGGGCAACTTTTACATATAGCAAACAAATAATTCTAGTTTGATATGATATAGACCAAAGTTACATAATGCGCTCCATAGCCAAAACAGATACTGTAGAATTCGCTATACATATAAAATTGGTATAATCGCTGGTAGCTATACAATACAAATATTGTATGATTCGCTGGCCTAAAACTGTATAATTTGCCTGGGATATTTCACTTGCACTGGTATAATTCTATGGCCTATTTCGCTGCAATATGAGTATGAATTTGTTTTTGCATACAATTAATCGAAGTAAAATGTTTGTTATTGTATAATTATAAGTGTATAGGAAAGAGGATATAGTTTTTCTCTCGCTTTATACAAAAAAACAGAAACACAATTTATACACTTTGGTTGTTTAAAGCAAGAGAAAATTGATTTTACTGCAATTCGTATTTAATTCGCTGGCCTTTCGCTGCCAAGTATTTTGTATAAAATTTGCATTTGTATACAATTGCATCGAATTAAAAAACGTGTTTGTAAAATTGTATTAATTAAGTGTTATAGCAAGAAGATAGATATTTGGCATATGTTATACAAATTCTCTAGCTTTATACAAAACAGAAACACAATTTATACACTTATGTTGTATAAAGCGAGAGAGGCGAGCAGAGGGAGAGTGGCGAGCGAGAGGTTTGGGAGAGAGGCGACTGAAAAACTTTGCAAACGTTAGCTATGGGGCACAGTTAAATCAAACGGTAGTTACTTCATTTATTTTAGGTTATTAGTTTGCTATTATATACAATTATCCTTTATTTTATTTTCTACGGATTATTTACTAACCTAACTATAAAAAGTAACAATAAAAAGGAATAACTATAAAAGTGGTTTAAATGATCCATTATTAATTTTAATTATTCAAATTACCCCATACTTATATAATTTTAATTAAGAATAGTCCAAAATACCTATTTAAAATCTATCACAATAGTCTTTTATGCAATGAAAAACTCTAGTAGTCAAAACGACTAAATGAGTCGTTACAAACTTCTACCATTGTAATGAAGAAAAATAAAATTTTCAAACAGAACCCTATGAAAAGAAAATATATATGTATAAAAAGATAGTCAACATAAAAAGGAGAAAAAGCAGAATTACAAGATAACCTGATAAAGAAGAACCATAAAAATCACTTCTAAAACCATACGAGAGTCGTGAAATTGAAGGACTTTGGGAAAAAAAATGTGATATAGTAATTTTTGAAAGAGGAAGTACTGAAAAGTATTAAGATTGTAATCATGGAAACATAACTGTAAAACGTGCCTAACCATAATTGATTAAGCATATGATGATAATTTTGTCATTTAATACTCATTTATATACCTATTAAAAATTGAATTCTATTGGTAATTATTTTTGCTATTTAATATTTAATTATATCCATAAAATAAAAATAGAGTAAACTATAGCTATTTATTTTAAAATGTATGTTGATGTTTGCTATATCTGAAGTTTTTCCTTGTTTAAATTTGTATTATTTTTAAGTGATGTCGTCATATTATGTTGCTTTTAGAAAAAATATTATTTATACACGTTATAATATACAAGGAAACAGTTTTGTAAAGTAATATCAAGATAACATATATATACTAATGGATGTCTCAGTTATTGTGTGTACGCAGTCACATATATGTATGTGTTTTCAAGGATAATTAAGTGTATAATGTAACATTGGAACACCTATATTAGACAAAAATGAATGTAGCCATAGTATATTTTATGCGTGTATATATACTCATCTAATTGTTGGTTTAGTGGAGGAAATGAAAAAGAATAAAATAATTAATTATAAACTATTTTTATAACTCAACTCGAAAAAATTAGCATTGAGGATTATCACTTAATACCTTATAAAAGATTATAATATATAGGGATAATGCACAAGTACCCCTAATCTATGTCCAAAATTTCAGGAGGGACAACTGATATATACTAAGAACCTATTATCCCATAAACTTATTATTAATAGTTTTACCCCTTTCAAGCCTACATGACATATCTTGTGGGTCCAACGTGAGTGACTTTTTTTTTCAAGCTAGTGTACCGTAGGCGAAAAGGAGTAGAAACGAAAAATTATTATAAAATAAAGTTTAGGAGGCTTAATAGACCCCCCTTAGCATAGTATAAGTGTGTTTCTGCATTTCGGGGTAGTTTGAGAGAGTATTTATGGGGGAATTTTACAAATATATATTCTAACCTCCTTCGCTATTCTAGAACTAATAATTTAATCGTGGACACCCATAAATCATAATATAGGTGAATGTATAATAGTATGATTTATGGGTGTAGCATAATGTGAGAATAAAGACAAAAATATATTCTCAAAATATGTACTCTCTTTTTCAATTAATGGGAAATATTCTTCCTACATAGTGATTATCAAGTTGATGTTAATAGTTTTGGAGGTATATTTGTTTGTCTCACTTAAGTTTAGTAGTGATTGTAAATGGTACTAGTGGGACTCTACTTTGTTGAGGACCAGGGATTTATTATTGTAATCTGATTCTAAGATAAGTGACTAGATCACTTATTATTAGTTAGTCAAAAGAAATGCCACTAACTTCACTTTGATGCTAACGTATTAAAATTCATAAGTTTGACTTGAATAGACTAGCTATTACATTCAGTCTTAATGATCTTATCCCAAGATCTATGAGAGAAGTGAAAAAAGGATAATGAAGAAAGTATTTTGAGATGAATTGATTGTCTAGAAAATGTATATATATACACGTAAATTTCAGGGAAAGCTATACAAAATATTCATTTGAATCTATTTGGCATAATGCATAAAGGCATAATACATAAATGTGCTATTTAACTTGGCTTTGAATTATATTTATGCTCTTTAATTTTGGTTATGCACAAGTAAACACTTAAACTTGTATAAATTTGAACAAATAGACACACATATCCTACATGTCATTTTTTGTTCTATGTAGTTTGTGTTATGTAGGACTTATGTGTCTATCTATTTTTAAAAGTTGGATAAGTTAAAGTGTTTGTTTGTGCATTATGAAAATTGGAGAGTTAAGTTTAGGGTCCAATATATGTATTATGACATGCATAAACATATGCTTTAATTTGGCCGTAACTGACATTATGTCCTTTAATTTAGAGTATGCACAAGTAGACACTAAAACTTATATAAAATTAAACAAATCGACACATTCGTCCTAAGTGACATCCTACATGGCAGTTTTGTGTCCTACATGTTGTCTTACATGCATTATGTCGTGTAGAATGCGAGTGTCTACTTATTCAATTTTATACAACTTTAAGTGTTTGCTTGCACACACACAAAAGTTGAAAGATACCTATTAAAAATAAATTAAAAAAATATATTTATATATTATGTTAATCTATTTAATTAATCTTTTTTACTCATATACGTATACATATAAATTATCCAAGGAACACAAAATAATTACCCATGTACCCATTGAATGATGGGTCATTGATATTTCATCTTTATTCTAATTGATTTCCACCGAGGGAGTAATTGAATAATGAGAAATTCATTCCTTTGAGAAAAATGATTAATCAAACTTTGCAAAGAAAATATTAAAACGAGGTTTTATTGTGCCCATTTGTAGTAAGAAGTATTAATAAAGTAGCTTTGGGTCAATGTTGTATTATTTTGATTAATTTTTATGAATAGCTATAGTTTTTATCATAATAATAAGAGCAACTTTCTCGTTTAGCAAATACAAATCATATTTGTATGTTATAGATATAGTTTGTATAATTGTGCTTCATAGCAAATATGTATATATTTTGCTATACATATATACAAAAGAAAGCAGTTGTATATAAATTGTTTCAGTTTCAGTATAATATACAAAAGATCAATTGTATAATCTGTGTTTGTATAAAACGAGAAAGAGAGAAAGGAAAAAGAAAACTGGACAGAAAATATTTGTATTGTATAATTATAAGGGTATAGGGCGAAGATATATGTATTTACATGTGTATATACAGTTTTTCTCTCGCTTTATACAAACAGAAACACAATTTATACATTTTGTTCTGTTTGTATAAGCGAGAGAGATGAGGATAGTAAGCGAAGTCTGGGAGAGGGGAGAGAGGGAGAGAGGGAATGAAAATATATGTATATATGCAATTTTCTCTCGCTTTATACAAATAAAAACGCATTTTATACATTTACATTTGTATAAAAAGCGAGAGACACGAGACAGAGTGAGAGTGACGATTGATATTCACCAGGAGAGAGGTGAAATAACAACAATTTATTATGAGGTATAATTAAATCAAACAATGATTATAACATTTAATTTGAATTTATAATTTGCTATTATATACAACATTTTATATGAAAATATTTTCCAATTTTTCCTATACTTGGTTGGTTTAAGTTTTGAAAAATACTTTTTAAATCAACTCATTTTCCTCGATTTTAAGGAAAATGATTTCCCTTAAAAAAATTAAGAAAAACATTATCCAAAACTCTTCTCTAATTTCAAATTACATTTTATTTTTTTGAAAAAAAATTGATTGTTGAACAAATTTAAAAATTATTTTAAAAAAGTAAAAAAATTGTAATTTGATTTAAAAAAAAAAAAAATTTAAAAAAAAACAAAATATTTCTAATTTCAATTTTACTTTTAACCCGATCGCGAACCCTCGTTCCCTCCAAATCAGCCCCCAACCCCCTCAAAAAAAAAGATTTTGTAAGGTTGTTTTTTTTTTTAAAAAAATCAGCTTCAATTTTCACCCCACTCTCACACCATAACCCCACCACACAGCCCCCTGCCCCCTCAAAAAAAAAATAATTTGCAATTATTGTTAAACCTATTTCAATTTTTTTTTTCACCCACCCCCTCCTACCGGCACCCCCCCCTCATCCCCCACTCCCTCACAAAAAAAAGTTTAGTTGTCAAAAAAGATTGTGGAAATTTGCAATGGGTTATTTATGGTGACCCGATGCGCACAACCCCGCCCCAAAAGAAAGGCGAAATTATTTTAAAAAAGCGTGGCCACTCTAGAAAAAAGTGAAAAAAAGAGGTGCTCAAAAAGATGTTTCATTCATAAAGCATACAGCTAAAAAATCTGTGGCCAAAATGATAATGTTCTAATCCAAACCAAACATGAAAAAATAAGTAAAATATCTACTTATTTTGCGGAAAAACATTTTCCTTTCCTACCAAACACACTCTAACTCCCTTCTTATGTCCGAGTAGATACACCCCCACCACACCTCAATTTCTCACCACCGTTATTTTATCTTTGAATCTACCCCTCCTCAAGCAAGAAAATATAAATTCTTATTCCTCCATTCCTTTTAAATATAAAATCAACTTGAATTTAAAATTAAAAAATCCAGAAAATTCAACTGAATAACTATTAGCGATAACTTCATAATTGAAGTAATTATTAAATAAAATTTTTATTCCTCCGTTTCATCAAATCATACAGTTGAATAAGCTTAAGTAACTCTAAAACCATAAAGAAACTGGCAAATATACAACTGAAATTGGCTTCTAAAGACTACTGGTAAGCCAAGGCAAGTATGTTCACATCCACAAAATTTGAGAAGGGCAATGAATTTATATAAAGGAAGCGACGTTTTCATGTGCATCCGTTGCAACAGAGGGCGAAAACTACATCTCAGAGCCCAACAATTCTGACTGATACTTCACTCAAACAGAACAAAAATGACAGCGTTGTCACACAATAGCTGCTTAGGCAGGACGGAGATAATCAAGGCGCACCTGACACCCCAGGGAACAGTTCTGATATTTTGTTGAAGACGTCCATCACCTATAATCATATGTTCAACTATATGTATTAGGTATTTATCAAATATATACACGTACATGCAACATAATATGCAGTTGAACCTCTCTCTTTAGTCGACATAATAATCATAGTAACGAGTATGTAAACATTGAATTTGTGCTATACTGGGCAAACATAAGATGAAATAAGAACCAAAAGTTATCACTCAAAACTGTCTAACTGATGCATCTTACTGATCTCTAGTATTAATTACTGAAGCAAAATGCAACTTAGTCAATAACAAGTACAGACTTCATACTCAAATTTAGATCGATATATCAAGAAGGCATCTTAAAGATGAATACGTTCTTACCTCCTTGTCATTTTGGTATTTTGCAATACTCAGTGGATTCTGAGAACACTGCAATAAAAATAAAAGTCGGCGTGCATCAACATTTCAAGCAATAATAAATGTGTGTTATATATCTTCTATGATTATTCAAATATATGCTTTTTGGAACTTCAACAAATTCAAGAGGATATAATGGGGTGGGAAGTGGGATTTGGGGGGGGGGGGGGGGGGAAAGGGGGCAACAAGTGCATACATCCATGATGGCTGCTTGAACTCTTGGATTTTGGAAAGCCATGGCAACATCAGGATTAGCCATAATCTTCGAAATGACTTCCTCGGGAGTAAGTCCTATCTGATCTACAACCATAAAAATAATAAACAAAGAAAAATACAGATCATATCATTTGATAGTTTTGGCTATAGCAACTGTTTGTAGCATGAAAGGAGGTCTTCCTGACATGTTATAACTACAAAAAGATTTCTCCCTCCTGATATAACATTTACTAGTATTTCCCTAAACATGTGTGCTCATGTTGGGCTGGTTGTTCTATGACACATTGTTTGGCGCATCTTAGCTCAGGTAAACTTTGGGCATGGTTGGGCAATGACCCATTCATTGACCCGCCAAATTTAACCCAAATAGTACATTCGCCACCCCTAATTCTGGTATTTTGTTGAAGTCATCCATCACCTATTACCATATGTTCAACTATATGTATTAGTAATGACTTTGTTGATCAAATGGAGAAAATTAAAAATATATGTTGATGCTCAGTGGAATTCAGCTATTGTCTAAGACTCTCTTATCCCCCCACCCTCCCCCTCCAGATTAGTGGGCTGCAGACACTACTATTTTTGCAAATAGATCAGGAAAAGAACAATATAACCACTCTAACTTACCAAATTGTTGCTTGATTTCAGGGCTGCTAAGATCAAAATTCTTCAAGGAATCCATCATGCGGTTGTCCCATTCTGGGTTTCCACCCATGTTATTCCTGGAATGGGGCAAATGATGGAAACCCTGATAAGTTTTTCATAGGCGCAAAAGAGAAGTATTTAACACGAAATCCTCGTTAGCCAAAAAAGGGCAAATGATTCAACATGTCTGTTTCTTTCCACGTTCTCTTCTTTTCTTTTTCTTTTTTTTTTTTTTCATTTCTTTCTTTTCAAACTGAGAAACAAACGACACCAAAAATGCAGAATTGCGAGCAGCCTGACCAAAGTAGGTAGTCCAACGAATATTTGATTCCAGACAGATAACTGGTATCAGTTGATATGAGGTGTGTACTGAAGAATCATTTACAGCTTTGCATTCTTCTAGTCTAAACTAGAAATGCAATCAGATGGACAAGAATCAACAAGATGAAAACTACCAATTAGGGTCCAGTGTATACCAGTGTCATACATACATCGCAATGGAATATTTTCTCATTCAAGTTGAGAATTTTAACCCCATGCAGGCAGAAGAAAAAGTCAGGTCTCATTTGCACAAATTCAAAAGGAACATGTTACTCCAGTAAACAAAAAGTAGTATGTGGAAGGGGGAAAATGAAGCAGTTCAGATACAGCAGTTACACCAAGAGTAGTTTTCCTAACACTTAAACAAGTTATATGAATGGCATAAGTTCCTATCCAAACAGCCTTTGAGACAGTGCTTATGGTAAAACTCAGTGGATGGATATGCTACTGATATAAATATGATAATCAAACAGAAAGTTTAGAAAAGTAAATGATATACAAGTAATGCATTTTGGCATGGAACAAAGAAATATGCACTTGAGAATGGTAATCTTAAATAAGAAATATGCACTTGAAAGACAATTGAACCAGACTTACATCATGTCCTGCAACTGTTGACGGTATTGTGGATTTTGTAGCATCCCTGTAATAAAATTAAATGCAAGACCTTTTAGTTTTATCTGATAGAGGAAGAAGATGAAAAGAGTTTGAAAAACTTATAGCAATGAACCATAAAAGTAGTAAAGTTGAGTCACAAGAAATCAGAATGACAAGTATTTTTGATAAGAAGAGGAAGGAATACCACCACCTAACGCTCAACTGACCCGGCCCACGTTAACTCATTGCCCTTCTCGAATTGTCCTACAAACATGCCATTTCAGAAAAAAGTCAAGCACGTACCAAAGACGGAAAGAATTTTACTCTAAAACCTGAACCATGAGTTGGCTAAGCACATCTAATGCAAAAAAACACTAGTAAGAAAAGTTGCAAAGCTTAGACAATGTATACTAGATGTACTTATCAGCATTTACATCCTTCTAGGGATCCATCAGTAGTTAAAATTAAGAAAAGGAGTACTGGAAATTCAGATTTCCTAGAAAGTGCTTCAGGTGACAGCTCACATTTAAATGTTGTAGGGTTCCTCATCTCCTCGGGTAGATAGCTGCACAAACACCGAATAGAAGGTTGAGTTCTCATCAAAATAAAGCACAACTAGTTTATACACACAAACTATATGTCACATGAGAATAAGATGAGAGGTCTGGTTCTGTTCACAAGAAAAGCAAAATAGATTTAACATAGAAGAGAAATGTCACTTTAGATTAATACTTTACAGGAAACAAACAATTAGAACCTTTCCTTCTCCATAAACTTAAAAAAAAAAACAAAAAAAAACTAGAATATGCTGTAGCAAACCCGTATTATATATAGTAGACTTCAATATGCATAAGGAAATTTCTAATAAAAACTATACATTAGCCAATTACCTTGAAGTTACCTTAATTACACTTTTCCAGTCATTCTCAAAAGTACATTCCACATCTTTATTATTTTCAACTAACTACCTACCATCTATCTGAAATAAGGTATAATGCTCCAAGTCCTGCTCTCTTGAGTCCATCCAAAATCTTCTTTAAAACATCAATTACGCATCCCAAATCTCATATTAGTTCACTTCCTTCCATCTTTACCACAGTAGTTTACAGCATACTATAAAAACCTATTCAATTAAACACAGTACTGATGGAATGACATTTTCCCTGCAATGCTTTAGAGAGGTTCAAAACTAAATCTCAACAAAAGAATTTTGATTCCATTAGAAGTGCTATACAATTTTATTTATAACACAGTACATAGTAACATGGTGCAACTGAAACTAGAGTTCCATTATTATAAATCGGAATGCTAAGTGATCTAGGATTCTAGATATCAGCAAATATTCAAGATAATCCAACACAACTCATAGAATATAACAGAAAAGGTAGATGCTATCTTACGGGTAAACCATCTTCTGCACTGTTGGATCTTCCATCATTTTCTCCAGAGCATCCACCGACAATAGAGGATTAGATTTTCCTGTTCAAGAAAGCAGATCATGCAAATTTACTTGTAGCTGAGAGAAGAAAGCATGAAGGCAATTTGTTTTTTTCATAAAAAGAAAGCATGAAGGAGAATTAGGCCCAAGTAAAGTTACACACAACATTTTACTAATAAACAGATATGACCAATAAAGCTGGACTATTTATCACTCAAAAACCTCCAACCTCAAAACAAGTTTATGGACAGAGAGTTCCATGAAATCTATAAGAAATAGGCCATTCTTCCGTAAAACATGTCTGCTAGAGCACTTAGCATTTTTTAGGATGTAGGAAGTTCTATTCAAGTTCCCACAGGAGTCGGGACACAATATTCGGGTCATTACAAAGTCACAGCTTCTGTCTGGATGTTCATCTTTCTTTTCTGAACCTCATTTGTCTGTATCTCATGCAAATAATAGGGGTGTGCATCGGTCGGTTCGGTTCGGTTCTACATATAATCGGTTCGGTTTATCGGTTTTCGGTTTTAAAATATGCTAACCCAATAACAAACCCATAAGAATTTTTTTTATCGGTTATCGGTTTTGATGTATCGTTCGGTTCGGTTACCCAATAAGAAAGTCGATCAAATAAGAATAATATACGTATGTTATAATTACATGTTGTTCCACAACTTACCGCCAAAAACATAATAGAAATTTTTGAATGGTGATGCAAATTACGAACATTCCACAAATGCAAAAGTATCTTCTACAAAACGAACTAGAATTAAAACTAAAATAAAATATTTATCGACAATCTTGAACGTTTGCCCTTGATCCACAGATAATCAACAAAGTTCTCACAATTCCTAACCAAAAAAATTCACAGAGCCTGAAAGCTAATATTGAATCATTTATGTATTAAATAGTAATTAATATTGAGGAAGGGTAAAGTCGAAAAATATCGTCTAGTTGGGTTAATCGGCTTTTACCCAATAACCCAATAATTATTTTTTCTAACACCCATTAAAAACCCAATAAACCAATTAAAAATAACCCAATAACATTTTATTGGTTCGGTTTATTGGTCGGTTCGGTTTTTTGCACACCCCTTGATGCAATATCTCCTACAACATGGATTATTGACTTTCATGTACTTCCAAATTTTATTTGTACATACATATGTGGTGCAAGCCTTAAGCCTTTTGTTGGACTCAAAAGGATAGCATTGAAAACACAAAAAGTACTAAAATTATGCCATTTCTTGGAATCTTACACCCTGGAGATTCACCAAAATACCATTACGTATCTATATTATGCTAAAAACATACTGGAATTGGACAAGAAACTGGCCTTTCTCCCCATTTTTTCCTAAATAGAAAAAGACCCCAGAATGTATTTTCCCCACCACATTATGGAACATACAACCTCATTTCATTTTTGTTGGGCATTATGCACTTCATAGTTTAACCACCTTGGGCATGATTCACAGCTTACCACATCCTCCAAACCACCCAATAGGCTAAAAGGGAGGATCTACGTAGCTATGAAGTATGTCCATGAGTCCATCTTTATTATCTATTGCAAGATTCATAAACTCATACAAATAATGATTGAAAAAGAAAGAGAAGAGGAAAATGACCAATAAAAACATGAGTAAGAAGATAGGAACATGCATCCAATCCTGATGCTTGAATGACATTCGTAGTACAACAGCTATGAGGGCAAACCAGCAAGTGATTTACCCGTTGATGAGGTACTGTCAGATGTATTTGGACCAAATCCCGACTGTGAAGCAGCTCCATTTTGAGTTACCTAATAGAGATTCAAAAAATATTATTGAAGTGCAATTGTTAGACGACACCTAGAGGTGTCAAAATTGAGCCCAATTGTAGGTAATCTGCCCATAATTTTAGGGGTTGGGGCACAAATTACTTCATTGAATCAATCCCAACCCATCAAACTCCTAACCCATAAGAGAATCCTACAATTGAGCCCATTTAATCTCCCAAGTTCAACCCGTTTTTTTTTTTAAGACTCTTATTTGCATGTGGTAATGTAGTTCCTTATTTAAAGGTATGGATAATATTCGATTTATCTTATCGGATTTATCTATCCATTTGTCACTTGTTTTTTAAAATTTTCTTTAGTTGAAATTCAAATTGTAGTTATAAAACTTAAATAACAATACATTAAAATTGTTGAATTAAGCGGGAAAAATTGGGTGGGTCAAGACTCAACCCGTTTTTAAGCCCATTGGAGCCCAAAGTAAACTTGGGCAGGTCAGGACCCAACCCAATTTCTATTTCAACCCATTTAATATCTCCAATTTCAACCCAACGAGCCCATTTGACACCCCTAATGACACCATATTCCCAAATAATAGCTACCAACCGACCTGATCAACAGTTACCGAAGCTGTCTCAGTTGAGTCCTTAAAATTTTCGAAGGCACCCTTCTGGAATGTTTCATCAGGAGAAATGTCAACAAAAGCTGCAAAAAGTTTAATTCACATAGTTAATATCATGAGTTCATAACCAGAAAATCTAAACATTTCATAAGAGTAATACAAAGTGTATCACTATCGCAAAAAGGTGGTTCTAACTAGGTAAGCATTAGCATTTTTGTATATATGGTTTAGAACAAAACTGCTAGGTCCCACTACAACTAAACCAAGGTATTAATTTCTACTGGTCCACGATGGTTCTTAGCATTTAAGAAAGATGTCAAAGGAGGATACAAGTTACAAATCAGCTTTGTTTCCGCAAAGCATCCTACTATTCTTTTTTGAGGAGATCGTTATTCTGGGATATTAGTGGAGTCTAAACTTAGCTTTGGCCAAGAACTGTTGCGGAAGTCAGGCCAGTAATCTATTTGATTAGCAAAAGAAAAGAAAAAAACTTTTGATGATCGAGACACAAATAAAAATTTGTTAAATACTTGAAACGAATTAACCTCATAGAAATTGAAGTGGTACCTTCCTTCTGCTCATTCCTTTTATTTTAAAAGGGGTTTCCCTGCACTTCAATGTAAGCTTTTCTCCCAAACCAGCCTTCCCCTCCCCGTTGTCAGCAAGGGGTTCTAGTGATACATGAGGAGGTTAGATTTCTAGGGATACGTAGGATCAAAATGGCTATGACTTAAGGGGATTACACTTTTCTTCATTCAAACTTAGGGGATACCCTTGCAGAGTGCCAGCATAGCAATATTGTGTGATAGCGACTTCATGCATGAAAGAGATGGCAAGTGGTTTTGGGGTGAGAAATACTTTGAAAATAAGAAAGAACAGAAAAGATGAATTTCCATTTAAAAGCTCAGAAGATCACAAAGGATCACATCATGACACTCCAAATTCCTTCAAGAATGTGATGTAGATGGTTGATGTTCTGGTGTTTTTAAGATCAACAGCTAAATTGCTTAATCTTAAAATTTAGTGGTGAACTCACTCATTTAAAATAGTTTAATTGTCTCACTGATATACTCTAGTATCCTTCAGTTTATTGAGATAAACAAACGTTAAGGGTGATCAAAGCATGACATTAACAAGGTCTATTCAAAGGTAAATGTCAAGAGGCTTTAGATGAACATGCCTTCTTGCCAGATTTGCTGTTTTTCTATATGAAAGGAAAAGACAAACAAGTACAAGAACCAGATATAAATGATATTGATAACGCAAATATTAGGTACCATTTTTCTTTGGCTCCTTTTCAGCCTCTGTATCATTTTTGACATTGACAGTGGGTGGTTCCTCCACTTTAGTTGCGGATACATCAACAGTCACTGGCTGAGATGCAAATGAAGCTGATGGTGTAGATGAGGTAGATGCAGTAGGTGATGGAGGTGATGAACTAGCTGGACCGGACACTGGAGGTGGTGGGAATGGAAAAGGAAAAGGTGACCCAGGTCCAGGTGAAAAGGCAGTGTTGCTAAATTGACTATTCTGGCCATTCATTTGTCCCATCATTGTTTTGAGCGCTTGCTGCATAGCGTACTTCTGGAAGCATGGGAAAACAACATGCAGAAATAGTTAACACACATGAAGGGTCGGGCTTTATCGAATTTTTGTAGCTGCACTCATTGGCCTCCACATAGGAAACAAAGATATATACCCACGTACAATTAAAAACCAAAACATTTGAAACATGAAGAATATGAAAGAAGTTTAAAACACGATTTTCCGCCATAGAGAGTAAAAAAGAAGGCACCTTAAACAAGCAATCTTATTTTATGTTTTCCTGTGCAACTTTTGTATCTATAATGCACAGAGACTCATTAGCAGAAATATTTAGGTGTTTAAAAGGAGGATATCCATTAAATTTATCTTTAAACTCACAGAAAAAAAGAAGAAAGAAATCAACTAAATGTAACAGCAAGATTTACGGACTCTAAAAGAACATACAAGTATAGCAAAATAGTTTTATTTAAAAAAATAAGGAAATGGCTGGCCTCTCAATACCAGATTGTGATGACGTAGCATGATTTAATTAGTAAACATCGCAAGCATATTCCACAGTGAGGCCCTAGTTAATTTCAGAAGTATTCTAGGTTGATGTGCTCATCATTATTAATTTTGTAATTACAGATACCATCAACTGATGAATGGTCATTCTTGTCTTCTGTATCTTCTTTGTTGGTCCTTTTTCTTAATATGTGGTCAATCCTCTTAACAGTACTGCTCATAACAAACGAGGTATGTCTCATCATGTGCATGTCATATTATCGATAAGTTAAAATTCATATTTTCTCAAAAGTCCAAATTCTCTTAGCTGCCACTCTGATAGTAGCCCTATAAGAAACAGAGTGAGATAAGCATCAGATTCCTGCAAAATATAATTACACCTCATTTAAGAACTACTTGCCTTTAGGTATGAAGCCACCTGCAATATATTTCAGAAAAAACAGTGAAAAGTAACGAGTTAGTAAAAAAAATGAAACAAGAGTGTAACCAATAAAATTAAAAAAAAATTCTCCTTCTCACCCATGCGAAAAGTGCTGAAAACCCAACACCAACTCCAATCCAAAAAAGAGGAGACCCCCTGTAGACGACAAATAACAAGGAATAAGTAAGCAAATCAAGAGGTACTAATGCAGATAGAAACACAATAACAGAAACATGTAAAGCAAGAAACTGATGGGTTAGATTATATACAAGAAGAAACAAATTAAATCGGGGATAATACAAATTATTACACTTGAGATGGTGGTGATGGAGCTGAAAATTGTGGATTTACACCAACTGAAGAAGTCTGTTTGCCACCTGAAGTTGTAGTGCTAGCAAAAGAACCCCTCCCTGATTTTCCCAGCACTGCATAGAACACATTGAAGGATGGCTAAGCAGCAGCATAATTATTAGCAAGAATATAACGATGGATCACTAAATGATATAATCTATAAGAAATTTGGGACAAGAAAAGTGATTACATCCAGGATAAAGTGGTTTTACCCTTCAAGATTTAGCAATTTTATGTATAATCTTTTCCACTCCGACAACACAGGCTTTCTCTAATTTGGCAGTCTAGCTTGATATAAAACATACCGAATTTGTAGAAGCTACCCATGTAAACATGATGTGAATGAATTTAATGAACAAGAACCATCCAATAATTTGTGTTTACTTGATCAGGTATAATAATATTGACAATGAAAACACTTCTGCATAGAAGTATTCCCAGAAGTAGAGAATCAACAGAAGATACGACTCGCTACGAAAGACACCAATGATACTACACAAATTGGAACCCTCATAGGTGCACCAAGAGGAAATCAAAAGCAGGAAGTTACCCCTCAGATATACAAAATTGTGCCTTTCCTTTCAAATCTCCTATTTCTTTCCCGCAATGCTATCCAAACAAGTACTATTGGAGATACATCCCACGTTTGGCATCTTCTTTTCACTTCTCTAATGGCCCAACTAAATAATGCATCCTTCACAGTACCCAAATCATTGTATCCCGAACAACAGAAAAAGCTCTCAAAAATGTGATGCTAACCTAAGTTGCTCAGAATTGGGTGCAGGTGTCTGATACAGGTGTGGATCTAGAGGTCAGATCCTCTATGATCAAAATATTAAGAATCGGGGATACAAATCCATACATGGATATACAGGTGCGGAGATTTAGCTAAAAATAATTCAAATATCAACAGATAGAGTTATAAAACCTAAATTATGAAATAATGTGTGGAGAACTTGAGACGAAATATTGATCAAGAGGAGATCCTGAAGGGAAATAAAAGGAAAGGGAGTGACAATAGAAATCTATATATACAAGCTATTTCATTTTCTTCAATTTCACCTTAGCTTTTGTTTTGATTATAGAAACCATTGAATCTGTCCTGAATTTCTCCCTTGAATTTGCTCAAAGTACCCAAAACTAGTTGACCAGATAAGGTATGGACCCCACACCCACGTTGTGTCGACAAGGGTGCGGCACCGAAAGTGAAGAGTATGAGAAACTTAGATGCTAACTAGCATTGTAGTAAGAGATATCCCATGTCCTACACAAGGGTTCACACATGAAGCATTAACTAACATAAGTAATCCTCCTCTTTTCAATTTTTTGGTTGTCAAATTCGCATCCTCTAAGCAAACAAATAGCCTTTTCAAGCGCTCTAGGCGTCCAAACAGATAAGGGAAATCCAACTTCGTTCTAGCTAGCACCTTACAGTAGCAACTTTTCACTGAAAAATAGACTCCTGCTGTCTAACACCCAATTGCCATGGCTCTCTACCAGTAAATTTGCTTGTAGAGCATTTCACTAGACTTTGGAACTCCACTATGTCCCATTCCCAAAATTTCCTTCATATTTGAGATCCCAAATAACATGCACATCATGTGATCTTAGAACTTGATCTAGTATCATCTCTTTTAAGTTAAAAAATTCTAGATTTTGGAGAAGTGATCCTTAACATGTTATATTCGCACCTCCTGTCCAGCAAAAAACTACCCTTTCATCCATCCCCCACCCGCAAAGAGATGCATAACTCTTCCTTTCCCTGTATAATTTTCCTGTAAAGAGGGCATACTTAAAAGGATTCGTGATGTTTCTTGTTCTCCAACACCCCACCCCATTGATAGCTAGAGCTCGTGAAGTCTACCCGGGCATGCTGCTTCATTCATCCACGTATGTTGGTATCACCTCTCCATAGTACATGTTCCTTTATCCTAAATCTCCACGGCAATTTCCTTAGCAAGGCCTTGTTAAAAACGCAAAGATCTTCCTTTCATCTTTTAACAAATATATATTTTTGATAAACAAATACAAAATTCTCCAATCTGTAAATCTTTTCTCTACCATTATCCTATAATATATTTTGGGAACAATATCTTATCAAGAAACTTGAGCTGGTAACTGCATCAGGCCACTAGTAACTTTTTCCTAACATAAAAACATACTACATATTGGGATCATTCTTCAACAAATAAAAACAATAAATTTCCAAGTTAAACATTTATAAATGGTATATTAGATTTTTGATATGCTTAACCACTTTGAGCCCTTAACTATAGTTACTAGTCAACAAAAATATGCTCTGCTTGTAATATTTTAGAGAACACTTCTATATTTTAGGCTCTCTCCTTTTCTTTTTTTCCTTTATTGTGAAGGGCATATGAATACCTACATTAAGTGCACTAGATGGACTTTTGGCTCTGTTGTTGCATGCCTCCCAAAATATAAGCCCCTATATGCAGGATTCCGTTGAGGTATATTACTACCCGTCGGCAACAACAGAAAACTCGAGACTGAGTTTCCATCAATTAAGAGCAGGATGATGCAGACACAACCGGAAGTGGGAAAATCTTTCATCCTAGAGATTTTTTACTTGTAGCATATTTTTGGTAGCTTTAGATTTATATTTATGCATTGTTTCATCCCCAGGCCTTTGGTCTAGTAGTGAGAGCAAAACTTGTGATGTTTAGGTTAGGCGCACTAATGGGTCCAAACATCAAAAGCCTGGTATTTAAGTGGAGAAGGGTGGGCAGTCCATTATCCACCAAGTTTCAAACAGTGCACCATTAGCAGGGATCTCTCAGTTATCAACAAGAAAAAAAGATTTATGTATTGCTCTTCTTAGTAAACTATTTGAGCTTTAGGCCACTATATTAAGCTTCCATAGAAGTGCGATTTTGAGTATTTAGGTGTGCTGCAGAGAATTTCATGAAATATAGCCAATTCATCTATAAGCCAGTTATTCTATATTTTCCTTCTCCGTTTCCAGTCCTACTTGCCTTATAAATCAGCATGTAACAGTTTTTTATTTTTAGATGGAGCCTGTAAAATTTAAGATCTTATCAATTCTGAAATGAATTCAAAAGCTGGCAACATAGAGATATTTATGTAATATTTACAGTAAAATGAATTATATTAGCATACATGTGATTTTTTGATACATTCATATCTTTAACCCAGTACGGGGTACCATTTACGGAAGAACCCACATTAACCTCATCAATAGATACCTTCAAATCAGTCACCATGTTCTTGATGGCATTCACAACTCATTTATCAGATGACACCATCTAAACTATGAATACCAAAAACCTTCATTTGCAAGATACTTGATTTGCATTTGATAATGTTTCTAGCTCGGGTAGTAAGTTTTACCATCTACCCATTAACATAGTCAAATGTTGCAAAAGTTTTTTTACTTTTGTAACCTATCAGCCTATACAGTTACCTCACAAACATAGCAACCTTTCTAAATCCTATACAAAATACTGAACTGACTTAATATCCATTAGTAACTAGACAAAAAGAATTATCATTAAGTTTATCCGTCCCACTGTTCTTCACATCAAAGTTCACCGCAGTATACTTGTTTTACAAACAGAAAACAATTATCGACAAAGTGTCCTATCCAACCAAATATAAAACATATGCACAAGCAAGAGTTAACTAGCAAAATGTCACAGTCCTCGTAGAAACAACTAGCACTTTAAACAATTCCACACAGACACCAATTTACTTATTTTAGTATGAACAAATTGGCATTTATGCCTACCAACATGCAAATAAATCAAGAAACATTTTTAGAACCGAAATTTTCAAATATTTCTCTCAAAAGGTAACTTCTGTTAATATTGAACTCTTGTTTGAGATGCAGCCAACCTTTAGACAAATTAAGAAAGAAAAAAAGGTTTCTAGTCCTATTGAAAGTAGAATCAGCAAAATTAGCATGATCAAAACTCAGCCTACTGCACACCCTAACAAGTAAATATATCTAGAAACAACTCTAAGAAATATAATGCAAATGAACAAATCTACTCTTTCTGTGATGAACCAGATAAACATAATACACATACAAAGAGGAGACCAAGGGAATAGAGAATAAGAATAAGGAGCACTTCACACAACCAACACCAATTTAAAACAACTCTAGTAACCATAATTCAGAAATTCTCTTCAAAAATAACTCCCCATAATTAATAATTTCTAACATAATATGCAATCAAGTTTAAGAGTAACATAGCATTCAATAAAAGATTCAATTTTTAAATGAAGGAAAATCAAAACTGCACTTTCCAACTAATAAATAAACAAAAAAAAAATAACACACAACACCACAATTTCGAAAATTATCTTCAAAGACAGCTAATTATGGGTAATAAACGTCTACTTTAAGATGAATTGAAGCTTCAAATAAAATACAGAATACATTTAAGATAAAAAGACATTGAGAAGTAGATAAAAGAGTTGAAAGTACCAATCTTTTTAGTGAGCCTTGGACCCTGAAAACAAGAAACCACTTCAAAACAAGTTGTGGGTCTGACGATTCTTCCATTCTTGAAGGGTCTATTGGGTAGATGAGGAAGGCCAAAGAAGGGTTTGCTTGAAATTACTGAGTTTGAAGAGAGACCCAATACCATTTTAGGTGAAGAAATTATACCTATGTTCTCCATCACCTTGAAAAAATACTCAATTTTTAGCTGATACCTCACCTTATTACTGAAGAAGAAGATCAGAACTGCAAAAAAGATATCTCCTTTTCGCTTATTTTGCAACAAAGAAGAGAGGTGTAAGTGTGATATCGGCTGGAGAAGAGTGCTGTGAATTGAAAATGGAGCGGGTTATATGGATAGGTTTCGCAGCAGCTTTCACAAATTCAGTAAAATGTCCATCTAATATGGGTTACTTACACGTATATTTTATTTTTGACTTAACTCATTTGCAATTTTTTAAAATTGTCTATATAACTCATTTAGATATTTTAACTATGATTTGTATCTATTGAACAATTAATATCATTTCTAATTCAACATCAAATATTTGATGTAAAATTTAATGTTTTGAGCTTCAACTTATATCAATTTTTACATCAAATTTAGTGTGTGGAATAGTATATAAACACTATCATCATAAAAAAATACTTTTAAATATTATAAGATTATTCTAATTATACCAAATTTTTAATAACATTATATAAATTGTATGTTTGAAGAAAATCTTCTCTTTAATTTAATTATTTTTCAGTAATATTTTATAATATAATTTTAGATATAAATAGACTTTTTTTATACAAATTACTTTTCATATGACTTTGTTTTGTAAAAATTAAATTGATGTTAATTCTACTATTAAATTCTATACCACAGGGAGTTTCACAAAATATTAAAAATGCAGGACTACTAACTTTTAAAAAATAAGAATGTTTGTACTTAAAATAGAAAAAATAATAACATTCACACTGATGTAGTAATTGACATACATCAAAATTGAAATATAAAATAAATTGTAATTTTAAAAGTACACTTAATAATCTGATAGATTTTTTTCAAATCCATCAATACTATTAAAATATGAATTGTATGGGGCCGAAAATTATTGTGATTGTGGTTGCACTGCTGAAACTGCTGACTTCTTTTTTTCATTATTCGATTTTGTTCTTGTCGAACAAATTCACGAACATTTGGATCAGCAATACCATCCACTTCACTAAAATAAATTTTCTTATTTAAATTCTTTAAATTTAAAAATTCTATGTTTCATTTGGAACTATGTGATGCATTAATAGAGCATTTATGGGAACACCGTAGTGATCTTGAAAATTGAATATTTATGTAGAATTTAATATATATATTTTAATTATGTAATATTTATTTAATTGTATTTCATTAATGTTTTCACTTTTATTTGTATTATCCATTATTATGTATAACGTATAATATATGCTAGCAATTTATATTGTTTAAAAAAGGGATAAGTGCACAAGTATCCCCTCAACACTTAGTATAGTTAAGTGTGCCTCTGAAATTTTGGGCATAGGTTGAGGGGGTATTTGTGCATTTTTCCTTTTAAAAAAAAATATAATATAAAATAATTTTATACTAAATAATTATGAAAGAAAATAACATAAATTATATGTAGTGGATGTTTTAGAAAAAGAAAAAGTATAAATGAAATAAGAAATAATATAATAATAATGAAAAGAGGAAAAAAAATATTTTTTTAGTGTAAAATTTGGTACAGTTGTTGGAGTTGATTACACCAAATTTGATGTTTATTCAAAACATGTGTCTATTGAACACTTTGTGCTGATGTGACAAAATAAGTGCATCTCACTGCACGGAAGCGCGTCAAGAAGTCTCAAACTTCTTTACATACTTCTTTTATTAATAATAAACTTGTAACTTTTTTCCTTCTAATGACACTTGGCATTACATTAATTAAAATAACTAAAAATAAACTTTTATTCAAACTATTGTCTTATAATACTCAAAATGAAAACAAATTCACCCTCACCACCACCCCTAAAGGTTATATCAACAATTGTTTTCTTCGCCCCATTTCAATCATTTTAAACTGTGTTGTGGTTCTTCTTTTTTATTTTTCGCTCTTTATATGAAAAAAAATTTGAATTTGCTAAGTGTTAATCGAATTTATAAGAATGAGAAAAAATCAGACATCAAAGTTATAAAAGCAACGTCCGTCCATCTTTACTTCTGATCATTTCGATCGACAAACATCACTAGCCATTAAAGTTATAAAATAATATAAGAAAATTTGATATATTCATTTTAAATCTTCACGATTTCTCTTCATCATCCATTTCAAAATAATTTATCAAAATCAACTAATTTTTCACAATAATCACAATATTAATTTATCATGCTTCATAATTTATTTCATTATTTGTGTTTAGTTTAATTTCCATAGCTTATAATTTACGGAAAAGGGCCTAAAATACCCTTAAAATATTGAAAATGGTACAAAATTACCCTTCATCCACCTATTGGCTCCAAAATGTCCTTTTTATCCACCTAGTGGCTCCAAAATACCCTTGTCATCCACCTTTGGATTCAAAATTGACCACTTCTTTAATTGTTTTAAAATTAAATTCTTTAAATATTTTTTTAAAATGGCGTTCAACTATTGGTTATAATTTAATTTATTAATATAATTTATAAACCAACCCACTACCATTCATTACTAACTAAACCCCACCCAATTAATAATCCAATTATAATATCAAAATCATCATAAACACTACTAAAACACGATGAAATTATAGATTCCTGAAAATGACATCGAAATTATTTGAGTCCGAATCGAAGCCTCAATTAAATTTAGGTTGAGTCGCTTATTTAGGAGGACACTTTAAATAGGATTCTGTTTCAAGATTGAATTAGAAATTTATGATTAAAGATAAAGAAGTAATACATCCCCAATTAATTCATGCACTTTTTAAAAATATAATTTAATTAATATTTATGATTTGTTTTAAAACCTTTAATATATTATTTTGAAAAGAAGTTACCTATGAAGTAACGTCACATAATTGAGACGTAAGATTAATTAAGAAGAACATAGTTAGACTTTTAAGTTTATCAGTAATTTTTATTTAGACACTTGAATGTATGATAATTTACTTCTATAGATATTTTTTGCCTCAAATTTTTAAAAACACTCAATTGGCAGTAGCTTTTCTGTTGTTGCATTAATAATGTAACGGGTTTATTAATTTGGAGGGGTTTAATTAGTAATGGGTGGGTATTGAATTGATTTATAAATTATATTAATAAGTTCAATTATAACAAATAGTTGAGCGCCACGTATTTAAAATAATATTTAAATAGTTTAAATATAAAACCGTTAAATAAGTGGTCAATTTTGAACCAAAAGGTGAATGACAAGGGTATTTTGGACCTAATAAGTGGGTGAGAAGGGTATTTTGGAGCCAATAGGTGGATGAAGGGTAATTTTGTACCATTTCCAATACTTTAAGGATATTTTAGACCTTTTTCCGTATAATTTATTATAAAAAGAAATAATCAATCTCTTCAGAGGAACATAAAATAGTGGGTGACAACAGATGAAGAAGAAGAAGATGAAGAAAGTGCAAATAATTAAATGAGTGGGGAGGATTTGCTTTTTTTCATTCTTTTTTGTTGAAGCATGAGGTGTTGGCATGGCAGACGTTAGGGGAAGAAAGAAGAAAGGTACGCAGGTGGGTTCCTGTGGAGGGTTGGGGGAGAATTTTTTTTCTTCTTTTTGTTAACCAATTTTTTGAATTATTAAAAGTTGGAATTATAAAAGATGAAATTTTATTAGATTTGGTGCCACGTTCTGAAATCTAATTGGTTACTTTTTCAAGTCAATGTGTGAATTACAACACACAACATTTTAAAAGTTTTCTTATCGTTTTGTGTTCAATAAGTTATATTTATTAATATTAGAGTGTCTAATAGATATTAGTCATAGTTGAGGTGTCTAAGTAAATTATACGAACAACTTTAGGGGGCCACAGATGACTTAAGCCTTTATTTTTTTAATTATTTCATAAAATTATATACTGATTATATTATTGTTATTATTATTAAGTCTAAACTCAAAGTATTAATTTGTGGTTGCTTCTAAAAGTATAAAATCCAATAGCTATTTCATTATATTTTTATTATATGTGTAACTAAAAACTTGTTCAATATTTATAACGATCGGTTCTAAAAGCTTATATTATACAAAAATACTTTTATTTTTTGTTTTTTTGATCGATGTTTGGTATTTCACATCGGAGCTCGATTATTCTGAATTCGTGTCGTATCCCATTTGTGGAGAAATGATTCCTATCAAGATTTTTTCTAAGTCGGGACTAAAACTCGTAAGTTCTAATTAAGATAAGAGTACCATCATCTATTGCATCGGTTCTTTTAGTAATATAAAAAATTATTTAAAAAGTGAATAAAAATATTTTTCTTTTATTTTCTTCTTAATAATAAAAGGTTTTCTATATATTAGAAAAATCATGCACTTAAAATTCATTTTACGGACATTATATTCATTTTAGGTCTTAGTACGTATGTATTAACGTGTCAAACACTTGTTTACATTTGTTAACTTGTACCATTATGTGACCTCCATTCGTGTCTTTCTCTTGATTGTGCCTATTATATCATTCTGCGCTCTTTTTAATAACATCGCTTTGTAACGACTCGTGTGTTCATTTTATTTTGTTGAATTCATTTCAATGTTGAATATTTTGTTAGCTTTATGTTGTTTTTAACTAGGGAGATTGGGTTGCATTGTGATCGGATGAGGACTGATTGAGATTTTCAATTTTGAAAGTTTAAAATTTAAAAAGTTTGACCAAGTAAAGATATCAAGTTGACAAGGTCGGTTCCTAGTTCTGACGATCTTGTTAAGTATTGAAGATCGTTTTTAACTTGATTGGATGGTTTGAACAATCACAATGTGTTTGAGAGAGAGTTGAGCCTTTAGTTGAATTTTTGGAGTTTTAAGAAAGTAAAATTTGACCATAGTCAAGACGACCTTGTTTTTTTAAAAATAAAAAATAGGGCATAGCCCATCTGTTACCAAAAAACCGTTTTTGACCCTTGCCCAATAGTGACTCAGGTCTATCAATAATGTAAAATGATCATATTTGCCCTTGTACTCTTAGAAAAGGGTCATACTTATCCTTCGTTATACTTTTTTGATATATTTGTTCTTACCATCCAACGTTGGGTACATACTTACCCTTATATAGTTAACTTAACATGTCATCATTTTTATTAGTCCACACGGCGCCACATGGATCCATGTGTATATACTTTAATTATAATTACATCCAAAAAAGTTACTTTCTATCTAATATTATATTCAACCCATTTATAATATCCAACCCAATTAATGTGAAAAATCATGGGCCCTAATTTTATACCCATCATCTTGTGTCACATTAAATGATAGGCATTTAAGATTTAATGTTCATGCATCGATGACACAAATTTCTACTATGTTAGGCTTGCTCCCTTCAGATCAATTCTTAGTGATTGTTCGATTTTTCAAACACGCTCTCGATCGTCTCATTGTTTCTTCAGACCCTTTTCACTTTTCAATTTCATATGTGGGTTTTATAATACAAAAGCAAGAAAAAGAGAGGGAGAAAATGGTAGAAATAATTTATGCTTATGTTTGTGAGATTACAAAAATAAGTGAAAAGATTAGAGACAAAAACATTTTCTTGTTTAAGAAGAATAAAACAGAGGATAAAGTGGAAGAAAGTCAAAATTCTTCTTCTTCTTCTTCTTCACAAATGAGAGAGAGCAAAAATGATAACAACATAATGTGTGAATCAACTGTGTTTTTTGCTTATGGATCATTTTGCAGCTTATTGATCTATAGTCCATAACATCAAGAGGTACTAAATCTCTAATATCATGTCTGCAACAAAGTTCAAAAATGTGATTGTTAATTTTTTAAAGTTCTGGATCAATTTGAATAAGTTATGGTGTATTCAACTGGTGTTGATTTTTGGTAGTAGTATATCCTTGATGACAAATTTCGATATCCCGTCAGATAATTTAAAAGACTTCAACTCATTGGAGGAGGTTGTGAACTCAAGCTCAAAGAGTGAGGGGATAGAGGGGGGGGGGGGGAAGCGGAGTTGGTGAGATCCATGATGATGGGTATAAAATTAAGACTAATGGATAATGAAATTACAGCCCATGGATTTTCACATTAGTTGGGTTGGATATTACTAAATGGGTTGAATATAATACTAAATATAAAGTATTTTTTTAATTTAATTATAATTAAAGTATATATATAGGGATCCATGTAGGCTCCAAGGGGACTCATAAAAATGATGACATGTTAAGTTAACTATATAAGGAAAAATATGTACCCAAAGTTAGATTGTAAGGGATTATATATCAAAAAAATATGACAGAGGGTAAATATGACACTTTTTTAAGAGTACAAAGACAAATATGACCCTTACAACAACATACAGAAAAGCTAAAAAAGGAAACTAGTTGAATTCAAATGGTCCAGAAACACCTTCATCTTCAGAAAAACTTCATAAATATTCCTCTTAAATGCCTCAAATTCTTTAAGTTATGTTGAACCAACATTTTTGAGCTTGAATGAATTCCACATAGACACGTAACATCTCATAAGTATTATGGAATTGACCTCTTTAAAGACTTCTTCAGCTCAAAATAGGTTCAAACAAAAAAAAAATACACAAACTTATATACAAGAACCATTAACACTTCATCAAGAATTAGTTGAGGTGATAAATATCCCATGAATCTTTCCCTCTATACAAAATGACTACTAAAGAGCTGATACCACTGTGACAAGATTCATCTCCAAAAGGTATTTTCGACTTAAGTGGCCCTTAATTGTTAAAGCTTTGTCCTAACCCATCAGACCCCTTAAAGTTGACACCAGTTTTTACTTAGACACCTTAATTAGACTTTATTCATTTTAGAGCCCTGACATAAGTTTTCGTTGTGTTTTGACACTTTTTGCAGACACGTCATAGAAAGGTGATCCACTCATTTATTTTGCGTGAAAAACTTTTTTGGATAATTTTTAATTATTTTTTCTTCTTCCCATTTTTAGCCTCCAATTTTGAAGCTCAACTCCATCCATGTCGAATGTTTTAAAATTTTAAAAAATGACCTATTTCAAGATTTAAATATTCCAATAGTCATGAAATTCTTTTCTTATTAGGAATTTACTATTGTAATATGGAAGTGGATTTGATTTTTCCAGTAAGCGCCCTCTTATTTTTTTCACTTAATTTTGATTATTTCTATTCAATTTTACTATTTTGTTATTGATTAAGAAGACTGTGAATCCGTGACTTAGCTTTATGATTGAGAAGTGGTGTATGATTTAGAAGTGGTGGTTTGGGGGGGGGGGGAAGGGTAGCGTTTATGCAAAATTGTTATTTTAGACAAGACAATGAGAAGGTTGCAAAATATTTTTTGTTAATTAGTTAAATGTTTTTCTTTTAAATTATGTGGGAAAAAATGCCACATGTCACCGATTCATTGACTACATTTTAATTTTCTCAAGATTCATTATTTAAGAATGATTTTAGGCACAAATGACAAATGTCATCATTTAATTAGATACTTTACACGTCATTCTCCCGAGTGCATTACGCACACATTATATCTTTTTGCTAATTGTAAAGTAAGTGTCAAAATGACACAATAGAACCTTAAATAAAGTTCTAAAATGAATAAAGTCTAGTTAGTGTCTAAGTGAAAGTTAGTGTCAACTATAGGGAGCTAGAAAAGGGATAAATCTTTTGATATGAGTAACGATTAATGAGCATGTGAATCCTTAGTCATTGTTACAGAAGCTCCTATGATTGCATTTGATTCTCCGAGTCCCTTTCTGCTGACTTGTCACAGTAATTCATTGTTTGGTATTTTCTTAATTTGTATATTTGAGATTTTACTTTGTTCCGTCACTAATATTTTCTTGCTTGTTCTGGTAGTCAAGACAGTCTTGTATTGGTGATCTAGTGTCTCTAACATATTTGGAGCATGTTTTATGATCGATTTTGTAATATTGATTTTCCTTGAGAAGGTCCCGGATGAGTTTTTGGTACTTGCTTGAAGATTGGAACTTTTACATTTTGAGTTCCAATAATTGTACCACCTGAATCAAATGAGCTTGAAATGGTCGTTTGATTGAACCATTATATCTATATTGTAAATGTTGACATCCAATTTTAACCTTTCATAATTTAATTAATTTTTTGAGTTTCTTCAATTCTAAATAATTGTTTTACAAAGATTAAAATATTTTCAAAAGTACTTGCAAGGAAAAATTGTCATTGTCAATAAATAAATATAATTCGGTAAAGATGCGCTTATATTAGAATTTAGTATAAGGTTTTGACTGTGTGGGGAACAAATATTTTGAAAAATATCTGACCAAATCAGTGTCTAAATTAAGTATGCATTTTATTTCTTCAAAATCAATTAGGTCACACAATTAGTCTCTTTATTTAAAAACAATTATTTTATATTGTTGAAATTAACCAACTCGATTATTAGTCAAAAATATAATTTGTTTCATTTAAAATTTATAAAAATCAACTTTTTTAGGCCAAAGAACCTTGTCCTCCTGGCTACTATCAAGCTACCCCGAGCCTCCTCTGGCGTGGGTCTACACTCAATACCATTTCGCGACCTCGAGTCGGACCTTGCCTGAATTACGCTACTCAACGAATACTTAAAACAGAGATTACCAAGAATTAACTAAAAGTATAATCATCCAAAATGGCAATCAAGTCGCTATCATTTACAAGTGAAAGGAAAAACTAAAGAAACTAATACTACCTGTCTATGAAGCCTCTAAAATAAATAGAGATGTTGAGACAGGACCCCAAATCATCCTAATAACTGAAAACTAGAAACAAATAAGTGCATGATAATGATGTCCTCCAGAATGAACGGAGGCTCACCAACTGACTCTAAGTTTCTCACTGGATCAACAGTATGCTGAGTGTTAATCCTAGTTACCCGCGTCTGTATCATAAGACGATGCAGGTCAACTGGTATCAGTACATTGAATGTACGAGTATGCGAGTTGGAGTTCTAAAACAACATAGGCTTGTAAGAGATTATGAAATAAACAATTACGTTGACTCTTCTCAACTCATGAATACTTAACTGAACTCATCTCATTATAAAACAGTTTAAAGCAGGTGCAACATAAAGAAAAGGAAATATGTATAAAACATGCTAGCAACTCATAATCATAATATCATAAATACATACCATGCTTCCTCTCAAAGTCTACTTGTGCAATGCATAATGAATTCTCCTACCCTCGTTCATACTAAGTAGAACCTCTTGAGGAACCATGCAATTACTATCTTGTGCTTCCAAGAACCATCTTATATCTTGATGGGGGTATATGAAGCTAACTCATTAAGTGTATCCACTAGCTTAACTTATGTTACCATCTAAAAAGTATGACCCATTAATACCCACGATGACTACATGTTTATGGAGACTTGAGTTAATATGAACTCGCATCCCCATATAAGTGCTCAATACTACTCCTAAAAATATACGTAGCTCATATGTTTTAAAAACAACTTCTTTCTTTGATTTGAGATAATTACTCAAAACTTAGATTAAAAGCTCTCTTGGAATCGATGCTACTTTTTCTTGCTCAAAACTCTTTTGAAAATTCTTAGTTTCCTCTTATCTTAAATGTAAAAACATTTATAAACTCTTAGGGAATACTTAGTTTCCTTATAACTTTTGAGAAATGAACTCAACTCTTTACTGTTTATTTAGCTTTAAACTTGAGTCTTACAAACAAAATTAAAATATTGCTAATGACTCTTGAAAATTTTGAAGAACTTAGCTTTGACTTGCTTATTAACTTTTAGACTTGGCTTTTAACTTCTTTAACTTTGACCTTAGGTTTTCTTGAATTTGATTATCGATTCAAGGTTGATGATCTCATGTTTATGGATTATTTCATGATGTTTTTATGTACCTTAGAATGTTGGAATCAACTAAGAAACATGGGTAAATCACTTAGGAACTAGTACGAAAACTGGGAAAAATGGGGTGAACTAACGTCCTTGGCGCTCTGAGGGGCATAGAAAGCTAGGCGCAAAACTTCAAAGGCCAAGTTGGGTCGCTCTTGCTGGCGCAGAGCCCCGAGTCCCTACGGACAGAGATTTTCCTTTGGCGCTATGGGAGGCGCAACGCCCCAACCCCGTACCCTGGTGTCTCGGTTTTCCTCCTTCATTTGTTATCTTTAGACCTTCTAAAATTTCATGGTTATTTCCCCCAAAACTTAGGATCATTAGTAAACTCAATACTCAATACATTTATATTGAAAAAACAACCTGGAAACATGGATCAAATCAACACTAGGTATTCAACAGCTCAACCAACACAAATTCGATAATGTTCTTCAAGAACATCATATTAATATGTAAACAACTCAACAATCACTGAATTGAAATAAGTTTGGTGTGTGAGTGAACTGACCTAACACTAAATGATCTCACATACCTTATAGGGATCACCCCCGACGAATTTCACAAGCAAAAGTTCGATGATCTTGAACGTTCTTGTTTCCTCTTCTCCTTTCTCCTTTTTCTCCTCTTCTTTTCTCTTCTCTCAAAATCCTTACTCTTTTGGTAAAAGTATAAATTGAATACTACAAGTTTAAGACCTAAGAATATTAACGAAAAATGAATCAATTAGGTTGGGTAAGGAAAAACCAAACATGACCCTTACATCCCGATTTGGGACTTTTTTTTCAATCTGACAACACACGGATGTTGACAGCCCAACTTCCAAAGGGCATATCTCACTCATACGAATTCAGAATCATGCAAAATTGGAGGTGTTTGAAAGATCATTCCAAGGGCTTCCTAACACCCTTCATAGGTGAAACCTTTCAAGTAATTCAATCATCTACCTCAAATTCTAATTCCATTCTACTAACATTAATGTAGGATTTTTTTTGACGGCTCTATGCTGTTACCAATCTCTCTTAAATGAATTTCATTTTTTACATAGCTTGATGAACTGACTATGGTCCCATCAACCCTACTTCACCAACTTCAAATCATCCAATACGTGGTCTATATCTTCTCCCATAAAGAGCTTCATTAGAAGTCATTTGGATGCTAGAGTGGTAATTATTGTTGTAAGCAACTCAATGTGAGATAGGTGATCTTCCCTATCACCCTTGAAATCATTCACACAATCTACTTCGATACCTCAAAACCATCTACCCCTTGTTCAGAAGCCATCACTTTTTTTGCTTATGAATATTTGCCTTTAATTCAAGTAAGATAGGCTCTTGATCTTGCTCACCTTTGATCTCTCACACTAATGATGACTCAAACCCATCCGTCACCACCATTTCTCCTTCTGTGAATTCCATTAATCAAACTCCTAGTTGTGCAAGTCTATGCACCTCTTGTGCTAACTCATTCTTACCTTCCTCAAAATGGATGGTACAACCCATAATCAACCTTCTTAAGTAATCAGCAATAACATTAGCCTTACATGAGTAGTAAAGAATACTCAGGTCAAATCCTTGAGTATCTCTAACCACCTTTCTATTTGAGATTAAACTCTTTCTAACAAAACACAAATTGTAGACTTTTATGATCGGTGAATTCATCCACATAACACCATAAAGATAATGACACCATATCTTCAAGCATAATACTACAACAACCAACTCTAAGTTATGGGTTGGGTAGTTTTTCTCATGAACTTTCAAGTGTATAGAGGCATAAGTTATAAGTTTGGCATTCTTCATTAATACACAACCCAACCAACTCTATATGCATCACAATACACAATAAAACCTTGAGTACCTTCTGATAAAGTTAAAACTAGGCAGTAGTCAACTTTTTTTTCAATTCGTGAAAGCTTTTCTCACAAGCTTCAAACCATTGAAACTTAATTGTCTCCTAAGTTAATTTGGTCAAATAAAAACCCTATCTAGAAAATCGTTCAGCTACTCTTTCAACTCTACTGATTCCGTTCTATATGGCGGAATAGAGATAGGACGAGTATCTAGAATGATGTCTATACCAAAGTTTGTTTCTCTTTCATGGGTGACTCTGGTAGATCATCAGGAAAAAATTCTGGAAACTCTTTCACTATAGGAACTGACTGAATGTGAGGTACCTCAACACTTGAGTCATTTAATCAGACTAAGTGATAGATACAACCCTTTGAAACTAACTTTGTCGCCTTAAAGTATGAAATGAAAACACCCTTAGGCACTGCTGAACTACTATTTCGCTCTATGATTGGCTCATTGGGAATCTAAAAATTGACAACTCGAGTTTTATAATCTATTGAGACATAACAGGCATAAATCAAGCCCATACCAAGAATGACAATTGAAATCTACCATGTATAACTTAATTAAATCAGCCATAACATGGATGATCGGGTGGCATCAATCTTTTGGTGCTTGAACTCGTTCCCTGATGTCTTAGCCCTCTTATTCTTAAACTTTTCTCTATCCTTCAGCTTTTTCTCCTCAACTTGTTGTACGGGATTCACACCTTGCTAGTTCATATCTCCTTCAGCATCGTTTTGCATTGGCTTCCTTGCGTGACTAACGGACAAACCCACAATAAATAACTCTACTGGTCCCTCATGTCAGCAACTATCTCCGGATCATAGCAGAAAAACTGTGCGAACTTTAGACTGTACTTATGAACACTCATAGACTCTGGATTAAGGGTGAGAATCTTTTTATCTTTGCCTCTCGCAACTCATGAGGAAAGAAACGCCCCATGAGAGACTTTCAAAAATAGCCCAACTCACTACTGGTGCATCCTCCGCTCTATTCTTTTTCCATTGGTCGAACTAGATTCTAGCTACAACCTTCATTTGGTATGAAACTAGTTCCACCCTCTCCATTTTAGCGACATGCATTACATCAAATACCCTTTTTAACTCCTCAATAAATTTCTCTGGATTATCAATGACACGTGAACCTGTGAAGCTTGGGGGATTCATCATTAAAAGGTCACTAATACTTCAAGTACCAACCACTTCTTGTCGATTATCTCTATGTCTAATTTGATAGGTCCCAACTTGACTTAACATCTTGATAATCTCATGGAATTCAGCATTGGTAAATTCTCCTTGAAGTTGCATTTGGTAATTTTTGTTCCTAAACATTCCACCTAGCTGGACGACCTCTGACTTCTCTTCTTGGAGGCATGGTTCTCTAAAAACACGCGTAGGCACGAATTAAAAGGAAACATTTTAGAGATCAAACTCTAACACGTGAAATGAGTATGAAGGAAGTGAAGAAATTCCTAAATGTTGTGACCTCCTAATTATAGATGTGTTGTGCTTCACACCAATAATTAAGACTCTACAAACACAACTTTATAGACTCCCAAGGACTCTTAACTATGTGCTCTAATACCAAGCTTGTCACGCCTCAAGCCTACACAGTAGTCATGGCCGGCACTCGAAGACCATCGCTGGTATCGAACCGATCCTTGGCATGGCTTACTAACTCAGTGAAAGACTTGAAGAAAAAAGATAACTCAAGAAATAACTTAAAAGTAATGATGAACCGAAATGGCAAGTCAAGTCTTAATCGCTTACAAGTGAAAGGAAAAGACTTAGGAAACTAATATTATCTGTCTATGAAGCCTCTAAAATAAAGAGAGATGTTGGGACAGGACCCCCAAAATCATCCTAACAACTGAAAACTAAAAACAAATAAGTAAATGATAAAGATATCTTACAAAATGAAGGGAGGTTCACTAACTGACTCTGAGCTGCTCACTGGATCAACTATATGCTGACTGCTGATCCTAGTTACCTGCGTCTGCATTATAAGATAATGCGGGCAAACTGGCATCAGCACATTGAATGTATGAGTATGCGAATGGGAGGTCTAAAACAACATAGGCTTGAAAGAGATTATGAAAGAAACAGTTACCTTGACTCTTCTCAACTCATGAATTCTTAATTTAACTCATCTCATTATAAAGTAGTTTAAAACATGTGCATTATATAGAAAATGAAAGTTGTTTAAAACATGTTATCAAATCATAATCATAATATTGTAACGACATATCATGATTCCTCTCAAATTCTACTTGTGCAATGCATAAATGAAGTCTCATACCCCCATTCATACTAAAAAGAACCCTTTGAGTAACCATGTAATTACTATTGTGGTAGTTTCTCTAATGAAAACCATCACCATCCTATACCTTGCTGGGGTATAAGAAGCCAACTCACTAAGTGGATCCACTAGCTTAAATTATGTTATCATCTAAAAAGTATGACCCATTAATACCCACAATGGCTACATGGTTTATGGATACTTAAGTTAATATAAACTCGCATCTCCATATCAATGCTCAATACTACTCCCAAAAATATACTTAGCTCATATGTTTCAAAAGCAACTTCTTTCTTTGGTTTGAGATAATTACTCAAAACTTAGCTTAAAAGCTCTCTTGGAATAAATGTTCCTTTTCTTGCTTAAAAATCTTTTGGGGAATCTTAGTTTCCTCTTATCTTAAATATGAAAACATTTATAAACTCTTAGAGAATACTTAGTTCTCTTATAACTTTTGAGAAATGAAGTCAAGTTTTTACTCTTTACTTATCTTTAAACTTGAGTCTTAAAAACAAAGTTAAAACATTACTAATGACTCTTGAAAATTTTGAAGAATAGCTTTGACTTGCTTATTAACTTTTAAATTTGACTCTTAACTTGTTTGACTTTGACCTTAGCTTTCCTTTAATTGGATTATGAATTCAAGTTTGATAATCACATGTTTATTTATGATTTCATGATGTTTATATGTACCTTAAAATGTTGGAATCAACTAAGAAATATGAGTACATCACTTAGGAACTAGTACGAAAAGGTGGGAAAAGAATGGGGTGAACTAGCGTCCTTAGAGCTCCAAGAGGCATGGGGCGCCAAGCCCCAAACTTTAGATGCCAATTTAGGTCACTCTGGCTGGCTCGGGCCCCAAGGCCCTAGGGATAGAAATTGTCCTTTGGGGCTATGGGAGGCGCGGCGCCCCAACCCCTGTACCTAGGTGTTCTCAACTTTTCTCCTTCATTTTTCATCTCTAAACCCTCTAAATTCCATGGTTCTTTTCCCAAACACTTAGGATCATTTGTAAGCTCTATATCCAATAGATAACTCAAAAAAAACAAACTAGAAACATGAATCAAATCAACACAAGGCATTCAACAATTAAACCAACAAGAATTCAACAATTTCTACAAGAACTTTATATTAAAATGTAAATAACTCCTCAGTCACTGAATTGAAAAAAGTTTGGTTAAGGAAAAGACTAAAACACCCTTTAAAATCTCGAATTTGGACATTTCCTTAATTCGACAACCCAAATTCAAAAGAGTATATCTCACTCATACAAGCTCGAAATCGTGTAAACTTGGCAGCATTGGAAAGATCATCCCGAGGGCTTTCCATCCATATATGGAACTACACTTAACTCAATCTAGGCTAGGATTTATGATCGTTTGGAGATTACCAAAAAAACATTTTTTTCCTAACTTAAACAATTTTCCAGATTTCTAATTCTTTCCGAAAATGAGATTTTTAACTTCTAAGCTTTTTCTTAGCTATTTTGATTTGCGAGATGTTACACTTACATTGCAAAACCTTATCACAGATCTTACTCAACTTAGCATCCTTGAATTGTCTACCTTTGATTTTATCTAGAAATGAAGACCTTGCATTTATACTAACTAGCAATCCACCCTTCCAAAATATCTCAAAATTCGGATAGAACTATTAACCAAATCCTACACTTTCTTAGCCAATAATTGTTTGATAACTGCTAAGCAATTCAAGTTGCCAATGCTCCAATCTAATCTAGGTAAGGAACGAGGAGTTGTTATCAATGATGAAGCAAATGCTTCTATAGGTAAAGCTAAAAAAACTACCTCCATGTAGGGTAAAGGTAAAGGCAACACACCCATGGTAGTTATATATATGGATGAAAGCTCCGACACTAATGGGGTGTATGATACACACCTCACATCATCTGACGATGACGGGGACTCACATGATTCTCAAGCTTCTATCTCTAATCTGAGAATGATCAGCTATTATAGGCCTGACAAGTGAAGAGACGCTCGAAATCTCGCCATAATTTGTCTTGAATTCTAGAGCTACCCCTCAAGCTTTAGCTCCAATTCCTCCTCCAGCATAGATAGTATCGCCAGTTCCACCAGTTCAGAGTCTTCCTATCCAGTCAATCTATCGACTAAAGGTCGAGGGATTGAGGACTATCCTAGAAGAAAAGAGATTGTACACATATGGTGTGATGTAAAAATATCCAACAGTGTAAGACACTCTTAGGTTCCACAGATTCGAGGTCTTTACCAAGCCCCGTGGCTCATATATTCCTACTTCACTCTAGAAGTTCTACTCTGCATATAGTGACTTGGTACATCAAGGGAAAAAGAAAGCTTGACCCTTCAAGACGGTGGACTTTGTGATGGTCTTAGGAAAGAAGGTGAAATGCAATAGGGATGATATAAACGATGTATTCGACCATGCCTCTGACTTTATACATGAATACAGAGCATGATAACGACAAAGAATCTGGATGATTTAAATGGTTGGACCCCCTTCTATCTAGCACCATACTGAGGTGGATTGAGGTCGGACATTGATAAAGAAAAAGGGCTTAAATGTTACAGATATATAATGGTTTGGATTTATCAGCAACACGATAATGTCGTCCCAAAACAAGTCTATCATCTGCCACCCAAAGGCAGCCTACCTAGGGAGTATCATTGCTAGAAAGTGGCTTGACTTGGATTCAATCGTTCAGCAGGAGATAACCATTAGGGCCAATCAGTGCCAGACATCTCTCCTCATTCTGGTGTTGATCCTTGAGTTGTATTGACGATCCCAAGTCCCACGAGATGAGAAGAGGGATGTCAAGGTCACACCTACATCTTCTATTGGAATTCGACGTATATAGGTCGAGTACATAAGAGACAAGACAAAAAGAGGGCATCTTTACTGGATACATCCGTAGGGTTGACATTGATATGATACTTGTAAAGGCAGTCATTCCTACTCCGGACAATAGGTTGTACATCCATATCCACTCCTTTCAATACTTATGGTACTTCTGTTGAACTTATTCCCCCTAAATCTGCAACTGCAACTGCTACTTTTTCAGCCCGACCTCTGATCACACATGCGATGTTGATCAAGATGGGGCATCTAGCCCAGTCTATTTATACGCATGCCTCCTGGATAGAGGATGCAATTATTGAGATGATCAAGAGAGATATTGTTGCTGCAATATCATCTCTTTGAGCTTTTTTTGATGCCCCCTACAACGATAATAGAGGTGTGTGAGAAAGGGCCAGGATTTGTTAATGCGATGACAGCCTTAAAGGTCAATCTTGTTAGACTCCACAGGGATGTAGAAGAGATGAAGTCCATTGACCTCTCTATGCTCTTTGTACTGTACATACCGAATGCACCCAACTTATATATTCAAGCATGTTCAGATGTGCCTTCAGCTACTACGATCGTAGATGAGATTAGAGTTGATCCCGCTAAGGGCGAGTCAGATGCAGAGAAAGAAGATGAGAAGCATGTTGAGATGAGATGAGGTTTTTTATGAAGACCTGGTCAACATAGAGGGTGCCATATACGAGACTGCTAGACAAGACTCTATGAGAGACACTTCCATGGTGGGCACTTGTGGAGCCAAAAATGATGTGGCTCCCAACACGGATGCCTTGAAACATTAAGCGACGCATATGCAGACTTCACCCAGGCTTAGTCTGGTAGGAGGATTAGTTTTACCTCCTTGTTTGTCATTTTATTGATTGTTCTGTTTTTAGTTGCGTTTGAGGACAACTATAATTTTTATTGGTGGGGTGAGATATTTCTATAACTACTTCTTATGTGAGTTGTTTGTTGTGAATATTATATTTTGTAATGTGAATAGTAGAGCTTATTCGATTATATATAGTCATCTTTGTTTTGGTATTGCGGTTGTTCTTAGCTTGTTTTGATAGAAAATGGTTTTGAACCAAATTTTAAAATTTTGCCACCTCTTTTGTGCGTGATTGTTTTTGTTCTAGTACGAATTTGAGTGTCGGTTTTGATCAATATCGCTGACCTTAATAGTTCTCTTAATTAAACAAATGAATGTGCGACTACGATAAGCCAAACAAAGTTACATAGGCAATATGTGAACTTTGAGAATCTTGTTGTGACTAGCCAATTCTCGTTGAAGTCTCTTGTGATGAACATTGCATGCTAGCAAGAAAGTTTTTGTGAATGTGGAACATCTTTGTTGTGGGGGAATTTGAATACTTTTGTTGATCTTGAACTTGAATTTGAGGCAAGCACTGTGAGTTTGAGTGTAATTGATGATGGTGAATCACAATTTGAAACTTTGAGTGCACAATTGATCATTGTATGAGTAGTTTAAACCTTTTTGTGTGCATTTATGTTGAGTCTTATGTAACATTATTTGTAGAAATCCTTGTTGAACTAATTGATCTTGAGTTTTATTTGAGGACAAGCAAAAATTTAAGTTGGGGATGTTGATGAGTCGGAGAGTTTGACTTATTTGGGTTTTGTTTTGATAACATAAGTGTTCTCAATTGCCTAATTATGCTCTAAGCTGATGTAAAAATATTTATTTAAAGTATTATATGATAAGGATCAAGGCAACGACACTAACAAACAAAAAGAAACTAACAAGCTAAAAAAGTGAATGAAAAGCGATCCTGGTAATCGCCAAAACCACTAGGCGAACTACTGAGTGGCTTTTTAGCCCACCTAAAGTTTTAGCGTTCCAACCTTGGGAAAAACAAAATTGGTGACAGAAATGGGAAATCGACGAATCACCGATCAATGCAACTTGGATTGCCACAGTTAGTGGATTCAAAATGTTAATAGATGAATGCTAAATGGCGATGGAGGAGAACAAAGGGCGTATCTCTGAACCACTCAGTTCTGATTCCCAAGTTTAGAATTAGACTTTTATTTGAAATTGTCCAGTTTTAATTGTATCTTTCAGGATTCGGTATAGGGTTATTCGAATTGAACAATTTCAGAATATTGTAAAAGCTTGAAGACTACGCTTGGCTGATGGCCAATCGAGTTGGTAATGATTTTTACTTTTTTTATGATGTAAAACTCTAATTCTTGGGGCGTGATCATTGTTATTTATAGGATAAATTAGCTTATAGGTATTATTATTTACTAATATTAATCCTTAATTAAGTGGGTTTAATTGTTAGTTGTGTTATAACTATGAATTATAGTTGCAAATGTAATTCTAGTATAGAGTTTTGGGCTTGCTTGAGAGAGAAAGCTTTCAATTGACGATTGTAGTTATTAGGTTAATATGGGTTCTCCTCGAAAGAATAAACTTTAAATTTGATTCTACCCATCTAGCGAGAGAGAGTGGATGAATTAAGGTGTGGGTTGTTCTTATTTTCTTAGCTTGTTCATGTTCGAGAGAAATCACTTGATTTGTGGTAGTTGTTCGAGAGAATATTATCATTCTTATGGTCTAGCCTACCTATTAATATTTAGTTGTTTGTTAATAAATTCTATTACCCATATAGTGAAATTTGCATATAATCGATCATATTATGAGTGTTTCTCTCTATACTGTACTTTTCTCTGTTTTACTTGTGTTGTGGCTGATAATTGATCATCTAAACCCCCCATGTAACATTGACTATCACAACCTTAGATTTATTTACTTGTTTTCAATAATGTATATTTCTATAACCGGCTAGACCACTTTATAACTTCACAACTAAAATATAAACATGTACTTCTCCATGTGGGTTTGATCCCACCTCTTTGTTGGGTTTTATACTAATTAATGATTGTATACACTTGGAATCGTATGAGCTATACTTCAAACGTTAATAAAAAAAACCATTATCGAAACATCTCAATAAAAAGGAGAGTAATGAGAGACTCTTCAACTCTAATTGTCTATAAAGTCTCTATAGTCCACCATGTATGTTGGGACAAGACCCACAACACCCTAAAAGACTAAACTGAAAGTGAAATAATTTGGACTGCAAAGAGGCTCTCCAAAGCTATGGAATGTCAAAAGATCTAAATGAAGAACTTGTTAATGATCTTGAACACGTGTATCTACATCATTATAAGATGCAGATCGAATGACATCAGTACATAGAATATACGAGTATGCAAAGAGAAATAAATGAAATAGATAACACTAGTATGCAAAGGGAACTGAATGCAATAAATAATTGAACTAACAAGGTTCTTCAACTCAACTCAATACAAATCAATAACAAAAGATGACATGTTTAAAGCTTTATAAATAAAATTACTAACTCAAGGATGTGTATAAAAATACAGTAAGTTACGATCCACTAAGTTATGCTCAAAAGCAATAAGGAGTCATCTAAAAAGTGCAATCCTTTAACCATGTTGGATAGATAGTTTACGAGGAATGTGACTTGTCTAAACTCGTCCCCATATCGGTGCTCAATATTAATCAATACATATATATATATATATATATATATATATACACATACACACACACACTAATGCTCAAGTAGAACTACTCTTCTCTATTTTGTAGTAATTACTCAAAATAACTCTTTTAAAAAGCGATAATGAAATATCCCAAACTCATAAACTCTTTCAGTAGAAATTGAAGTTTCTTTTTATTAGTGTAAAAGTGTTATATTTTGGGTTACTTACTGAGTCGCTTGTATTTTTTAAATCACAGAATACATTCTGCTACACACCTCATTCTTTTTTCTCAGAATTAGTGTTAAGATCCTTGGTGGTCATAAAATATCCTCAAAAATAATATAAAAAGACTTATTAAACTTTTCTCATAAACTTAGTTTTGAACGTACTTTAAGACATTTGATTCGAGCATGCATGAAGTCTTAATAGTAATGGGAGTCACTAGAAGTTAATATAGAGAGGAGAAACATAGCCACAACTTAAAGGAACACGTGCGGATAAAACAAAGAAAAATTGGCCCAGCGACCCCGGGCGTACTGCTACCGTAGGGGGTGAAGCCCCAGAATATTGGGGTTTGATTTGGATGCACTTCTGGTGGGCCCCCCCAATCCCCAAAGATCAAGGGCCAGTTTCGAGCATATTGCTGGCATGGCGCTCCAGCCCTCCCAACTAGTCCGATGAATTTTTTGTTGTTGAAATTTAGGCTTCAAACTAGTTTAGAATTGGGAAATTTCTCCTAAACCCTTCTAAATTCTCAAGCCCAACACCAATTCATAGAAACTTGCACAAAAACTCTTCTAAAACATGAATTTTACTAAAGATTCACAATGCAAAGAATCAACAACCTCCATTGGTAAATAAAGAAACAAAAATCAAGAAACATGCCTAATCTTTGAGACATAACTATTACTTGGATCAATTTGAATGTGTGGTGTAAGTACGAAAAAGTCTAACACCATGAGAAGCTTTATATATCTGGAGAGAACTATGTTCATGGTGATATCCTCACTAAAAGAACTCTTGAAACCCTGTTTTTTCTCCTCTTGAAACCTCACTCTAAATCATTAAGCATTTAGGAACATGAAAAATCGATCTAATACTAATTAGACCTTTATTTGGTGTGAAAAAAATGTGGCTAGGCTCAGTAGGAAAAGTAAAAGACCAAACTACTCTTATAAAATGAAAGAAATTCCTTAAATAGAAAGGTTTCACTCAAATTAACATAACTATTTACTTCGAACCCGAAATTAAGAAAAATAAGAGGCGTCGGAAAGAGGAATAAACTACCTTCAATTCTATAGGTCATGGGTCACCTAACTATGTTCTAAAATATATGGTCATTTGAAGTTGACCATAACTAAAAATGGATGGTTAACTTGTATGAATCTTTCTTTAGTTTTTTTCAAAACTGAGGGTGTTACATTGTCTCCCTCTTGGGAAAATTCATCATCGAATGAGATCAAACTAAGAACAACAAGGGAGGTTCTAAATACTCGTCTCAAGCACAAAACATGTGAATGGCACAAAATGAACATATCAACTTAAAGAGTACTTAAAAGGGGTTAGTACCTTGGTTTGGAAACTGATTTGGAAGGAAAGAGGTGAAGGTATCGCTTTTTCATATCCTCCTCAGCCTCCTAGTCCTAGTAGCTTTCTCAACAAATTGATTCCTCCATAAGACCTTGCCTAATGCAATTTCTTTGGTTCTCAACTTGCAAACCTGACAATCAAAAATTTGATCTGGAATCTCCTCATAAGATAGGTTATACTTGATACTAATATTCTTGAATAGGTACAACGAGTGAAGGATCGACCAAACATTCTTTAGCATATAGATGTGAAAATACCGTATGGATTGTTGTTAATTCTGACGGTAGCTCCAAATCATAAGTTATGTTGCCAACCCTCTTGGATATTATGTAAAAACCAATGTATCGGGGACTGAGTTTTCCCTTATTACCAAATCTCATAACACCCTTTATAGGTGAACGTTTAAATAGACCCAATCATTAACCTCAAATTTTAAGTCTCTCCTCCTAACATCTGTATAGAATTTCTGACGACTTTGCATTATTTTCAGCCTTTCCTAAATAGTCTTCACTTTCACCATAGCTTGATAAACCAAGTATGGACCTATCAACTCTGACTTCATCAACTTCAAACCACCCAATATAGATTGATCACGTATCCCTACGTTATGGTTGATCATATCACGTATATTGATTGACATTTCTAATAGAAAGGTTGGACAAGTAAGTATGTATTTTTCGAATCTCTCCCTGATATTATTATTTATATTTCTGTAAGACTCTTATTTTAGTTCATGTTTCCCTTATTAAAGCTATCACATATTCTATTCCCTTGCACGATTTTGGGATCTCAAAAATCTGGTGAAGGGAGAAGAAAGGTGAGAAAATTAGAGGGGCCACTATTGTCTTAGCATTAAGTGGGTTGAAAAGTGGCATTTTACATGAAGGGTGGTGATAGAAGGGGGTTTGAGGGAAGGGAAAACTTAATGGAGGGTAAAGAGAAATCGACAACCATAAGTGGTTGTTGTACATCTCCATTGCTAACCTCATTTCCTCTGAAATTACTTTGTCTTGGAAATTTAGGTTTTATCAGTACTCTCCCCTTGACCTTCACACCTAAGGAGAGAGATTGACCCTGCATGCTCATCTCAAACCATGAGTGTGAAGTCTGGTTTGGGTTTAGGGCGTGAATGACATATAAGGTCTGCTCTCGCATGGTTATTAAGAGAGTAGGGAGAGCTACAGAAGGTCTTGGTGAATTCATTGTGAGCATTGTCTTGGGAATTTATAGGTCTCCTTAGGTTTGCTCTTCTCCTCTGGGATGAAACGGGAATTCACGGCATTTTAGGGGCTCTTTTAAGTCACTCTAAGATGGATTCTAATTGGGAATAAAAATTACTTAAGAGGTTTCCGCCCTTAGAGGTAAGTATAAATCTAGGAACTAAAAAATTTTTTAAAGGATTATTTGGAATTATTAGAGCAAATAACGGAACTTCTAAAATTAGAATCGGCATGAAAAAGATTGATATTGATACATGTTTTTGATGTCATCTGGTTGCTGGTAGCTGTTTTGGGGCCATCTGATTACGTTCCGCTTCTGGATGGCCTCATCTATGATCATAATTGTGATTAATGTGGTGTTTGATATTTTTTCCAAAAGGAGACTTTTTGCCAGGCCTCCTCTTTGTTATCTGTATTTTTAACTATTGGATGAACGGAGTCCACCTACGTCTCCTCTATATTTTTTTGGTTCGTGGATTCAATGTGTTTTTTGGGGCATATTTGGATCGCGTGCCCCAAAACACCATATCTATGGATGAGTCTTCGTAATGGAGGGGTTGTTTATGGTGGCCAATACGAATATATTTTTGTACTGGAACTCTGATAGGTACTTCCACACAAATTTTTGCATATCTACCTCTGAGCGCCTCCGAAGTACATTCATCTGTTTTTACCTATACAGGAAAGTATGGAGTGGTCATAGAATTCAGTTGGTAGTTATGGGAGCATGATCCAAATGGCTGATTTCGTTTCCTTAGCTCACGAGGCTACGAAGTTGGGATTCCATCTCTTGATTGATAGGAAGTACATGTTGACAAACCATGGTCCATGTTGTAGTGTTTTATGCAAATTCTCCTCTTTGAAGAATTTGAAAATATAATAGTCGCATCCTAGATCGATAAGCACTATTTCTTATGAGACTCACCATATAATGCTTAAAAAAATTTCAGGTACATGTGATTGATTTTTTCCCAATTATTTTGATTAAGATGGAGTAGATCGATGTCTTATAGATACTTTGTTTCTCAACCTCTATAGGTTGGATCCCCTCCTCTTTATATTTGGCTTCCTTTTGTTTACTTGTTGGGGAGTTTGATTTTGTGTTACCGCTGAGGTCTTCAATAATCATGTCCACCGTGAGCAGGGACATACCCTTATGGGTTTCCTGGGGTTCGCCCAAATTCCCTCGGCGAAAAATTAATGTAAATTTTCTGTATCTTGTGGATATATATATATATGTATATATATATATATATATAGATATATATATATATATAGTATATATATCTCTCGTCACCCTCTCTCTCTCTCGCGCCTCATCTCTCTCTCGCTCTCTCATCCTCTCTCTCTCTGCCCCTCCTCCTGCCCCCCGCCTTGCTCGCCCCGCCCCCCGTCTTTTGCCCATTCCGTCCCTGTCGCGGGTTTTCCTCCCTTTTTTCGCCTTTCCCTTTTTTTTTCTTTCTGAATGCAATTTGGGGGGGGCAACGTTGTGGAGGGTGGGTAAAACCGCTAAACTGTGGTGTTAAACCCAAAAAGCAAGGTCCGCCACCAAACGATATACTACGACTACCACGTCAAAAAAAAACTAATAATTACAGGGAGTGTCCGGGGATGATAGAAAGCCGCAGGAAGCGTATGGGCCTGCAAAGTGTGAAGACTGATTCTCAAAAAATGCGGTGGTTTGTCATTAACCAGTTTTGGGCTGGTAAGTGGGTACTAGTCCGTGACGTTTTGTTTTGTTGGCTTGTTTACATGTTTATACTTTTATTTATCAAACCCCTTGAACGAAAGTCTGGGGGTCCACACTCTGGTGAAGTGGGTTTCTCTATAGTTGATCGAGTGATCGATAAGCATGTCCATAAAGGATATGGCTGCTTCCTTGTTGCTTTCCTCTATGGTGGAGACCTTATGTTTTGCAACGCCATGATTCTCTAAATGTCCCCTGTTTCCGGCAGAAAAGACGAGTTCAAGGATTCACCGAATGATATGCAACATACATGTTTACTACTTTAGAACACAAGTCCTAGAGAGGGAAAAATGTAATATTCAATAACACCAATGAGGAAAGAATTTGAAATGAAACAGATAGATTCTATTAGAAATAAAAGATAACTAAAATTTATAATTTAATATGTATACAAATGTCATCCATTACACTTACCATGAGTGTGTCAAATGTAATTGTCCATATAAAGTTAAATATGAACTCAAGTTTGCCTCTTTCTTTAGAGGATGAGTATTAGATAACTAGATATTGAAGTAGTGAATGGGGATTTTGAAGAGTTTGAAAACGCCTTTCCTTATTTGGTGTACCTACTTGAGCCGGATGAAAGGAAACTTTCTCTCCAATTTTGAAGGTATTTCTCAATATCTTATTCATTGCAACAAAATATTTTCTTTGTGCGTCGGTAAAAAAAAAAGTTTTTTGGGGGAGGGATGCTATTTCATCAATCGAGTCACATGTATCTAACATATTCATACATAATGATTTTCCACAAAGTGATGACGAAACGTTAATTTACATATCTTCCTTTTCCAGTCATTATATGCCACGCATTGCCAACGGTGAGTGACACCTGGTAAAGTACCCCATCTTGGGAAATAACTACTCACACCTTCTGACTTGTTCGACAAAATCATCACATAGTAAATCAACAAAGCACAAAGTTATGTCTCTTTCGGTTGTCCGAATTTCTTATGATATACAACTGAAACAGGTTCTTGCTAATGGTAAAAAAGGAGGGTCGAACGTCGGGGTTGTTCTTATTCTACCGGTTGTATTTCTCATGAGATGAAAGAAAATATAGGCAATTTGTCTTTTCAGAGCTATCACCCAATAAAACAAATATTCTTATGGTAGGCCCTGTCCCCGGTAAGAAGTATAGTGAAATAACCTTCCCTAGTTGAATTGTTGTACATATTGAAAGGAGTCGAGATTGATGAGGAGTTGTTTAATGATTCTCGAACATGTACTTGTTTTGAGTGCCTATTTATTTTCTATCGGTATATGTAGATTGATCACAAGTCGAAATATGGTTAGATCGATATTTAGAGTACTACAAGTATAACAATATCCTCAAGCTACTAGTGAGTTGCTTTCACATGTGATTGTTCGTACATTAAGCGTTTGTATAATCTTAGTAATTTTTGGAATATCATAGTTCTTGATGCTCATAAATCGAGTGAACTATTTGTCAGTAGTAGTTATTAAAATATGGATTGTGGATCACCCATGTTAAATGACTCGGCCCTCTCCTGTTATTAAGAGATAAAGAACATAAGAAGTTACAATAAAGAAAGTTATTATACAACAAAACACTTCCCACACACTATGTGGATTGAGGTTGCAAATAGTTTTTTTGCACAGATAACTCACGCCTACTCTTCAACTTTCTCTTCAAATGGACATAACGAGTAGATTGTTGAATGTAAATACACATATTATGATTGTCACTACATGTAATTTAACGACAATTAACTAGTGCCTCTAAATCCCTTATTTGTTATTGTATAACTAGTATATATGTGTGCCACGATATGTATATACATGTCGTCCATTAATTACGCTTACCATTAGGGTAATTGTGTATATAAAGAGAACAAAGTTGATTAGAAGAAATTTGTCAGACACAGTTCTATGAAACTCTCTCTTATTAAGAGACTTGTTCATTTGGTATTCCCGAGATATTTAGAACAATAACTTTGTAAGAAACAACAAATTAAAGATTGAGGATTATTTTTAAAACTAAAAACTTAAAATCAGTAAAGAAATAGAATCTGAAACAGATTAAAAATAATATAGAAAATATTTTTCTCAAAAAAGAAAATTGAACTCATTGAATGCACAAGTGTTTCCTTAATTAAGGAAATTATTCTACTCAAGTACATGATATTTATGGAATATATCCTCCAAGGACAGTATGATGTTACTGAAATCCATAAGGCATATGAGTATAGCCATGGTATATGAAAGGGTACTCCATTGTTGAACTTGAATCAATTCCATTATTCATCATAGGATGCATTATTGAACTTGAACCAATTCCATTATTCACCAAACAATTTTCTGTCTCAATCATCGTAGAATAATCTGTGTTGTTAAATTGATAATCATCGATAGTAAGAAGTCCATTATCCATTCCCGCGCCCATTGAATTTGCACCACTAATTGGAATATTTGCTTGAAAGAAGTTGTCGTAGGGAGTAAAAGGATTCACATAAGAAAAAGGCCATTGAGTAGTTTGGTTCATCAAGTTGTTGTTGTTCCATATTTGTTGTTGATGAGAAAACGAGGAACTTCCAATATTTGGATCTTGATCATTCATGCTCTTCAACAATTCGATTTTTTCCTTTGCCTTCTCAATCCTTTTCTCAACAACACCAACAAGATTTTGTAATTCTATTTGAGATAAATAGCCAAATCTTGAATCCCAAGTAGGATACTTTTCTACTTTGAACTCATTGTTTTTCTTTTCATCATTTTTGAAGAAGTTGGACAAGGTCTTACCCCTCTTAGTCCGCCCATCCTGTGACTGATTTTTGTAGAGATTTATTAGCTCTTGAACGTCATTTGAATCATTTGGCCAAATTTGATAATTATAATTTCCTTCATATATGATCATGCTTGCTTTGATGTCGCAAAGTATTGAGAGTTCTGAGATTTTCTTGACTAAGCCAGCTTTTCGATTTACCAAAGTAGACTTCCTCTTCTTGTGATCTTCAATAAGTTCCATTTTGATTTTTGATCTTCCCATTTTGTCTCCAGTCCAAGAAAATACACATAATTATTTAAATCATAGAAAAATTACGATTGAAAATAGAGAATTATACTAAAATAAACATTTGTTGATCTTGAAAATCCGTCTATGAAATAATGAAAAGGGCTTTTTCTATTGGCCCTACGAGTCTCACTGAGTCCAAATCTCTTAGGAGTACGGAATCGATGAAGTTTAAATAATCAAATAGTGAACAATATATAACTACAAAATTTGAAACGTCAAACAAAAAAAAAGAGAACAAAAGTTACCTGACTTGAATGAGCAAAGTGAATTATATTTGCTCTCAAACAATAACAACTAAACCATATAATAATATGTTTTGCCATATTATATAGTTATATAGTATAATTTGACGCGTTTAAGTAACTCATTTTTAGAAATTATACTAAGTAGGGACTAATTAATAATAATAATAATTTTCTTCTCCTATTACTTTTAGGAAAGACTTATATGAAAGGTTTCTTCTTCCTCCTCCATTAGTATTTAGTTTATATTAAAAAAGGAAAAAGGGACAATTTTATATTAGTACTCCGTCAACTTTTCTTATATTAGTACTCCGTCAACTTTTCTTGAATTATACCAAGTATGGTGATACGATGATTATTATACAATAAAATATCATGAAATATTATTTAATCGATAAATTAATATTTAAAGAGTGTTCCTGAGATTTAATAAAGATTAATTTTGATTATATCGGTTGCAAAATTGAAGCGTCAATTTAAATGAAACCTCTTGTGTAAAATGATATTCATGAATTTGAGGTCGCGATTAATAATCTCAATCAATAAAATGAATATTAATAGCCTATTAGATTACTCGGATAAAAATGATACATATATTCAGATGGTCAAAGCTCAAGAAAAATGAATAATGTAGATGATGATGTAAGGAGACACTTATCAAGTTTAGAACTCTCCACAATATTTTGGTTCAGTTTCTAAAAGACAACACAAAAAGTTTTAGATGTAATAAGAATAGTTCATTTGCGTTATAATTAGATTTAACTTTTGTTAATAAAAGAAGAACACTGTAAATCACATTTCACTAAATTTTTTATAGATATTTTGTAATTTAAAAAATATTAATTTATAATATTAATAGAAATATATTATAGATCAGTAATTTTTTTTCTGTTGGCTCAAGTAAAAATTGGAAAGAATATTATCTTAAAAAACTTATTAATTTATTGAATATTAATTTGGAGAGGTTTTTTATGTCTTCACTAAAAATATTATTTTCCCAAAAACACTACTTCACTGTCAATTACAGATTTTCTATTTAATCTTGAAGGTCCTCGCCTCCGCGAAATATCTGGTTTTACATTAGTTTTACATTAGGAGCCACTTATCGATGATTTCGGATCAATTCTGAAGCTTATTGATTTTATGACGTATTGATTGTCCATTTATAGACATATTAAATCGTTATAAAATTATTAAAAGATAGAATTATTCAATTATCGATTATTAATTGTTATTAATGATTTAGTTATCCTTTTAACCCTTCAAATATAACACAAAAATATTACTAAAAGACACTTGTAAAATAAGTTGACAAAGTAAATGAACTATGCAAATAAATTGACATATTGTAATTTGAAAAAAAAGTAAACACGGACATATTGTAGAAGAACAAGTGTTTAAGACAATCAAATCAAGAATAATAATATAACTATAGTTTTTTTTAATTTACTATGAGTTATTAATTAAGTTGTTAAGTAAAAAAACTTCAAACCACTAAAAAAGAATTTTAAAAAAAAAGTTAAATCACAACATAAACCGTAAATCAATAACCATAAAAAACACATAATAGTTTAAATGGAAAAGAACCTAAAGTATCCTTGAAGTATCAGAAAATGTATAAAATTACCATTCATCCACTTATTGGCTCCAAAATACCCTTCTCATCCACCTATTGACTCCAAAATACCCTTTATGCCTCAAAATAACCGTCCTCTCCATCTTTAAGTTCAAACAAAATTAACACTATTTAACGATTTTAAATTTAAACTATTTAACTATTAATTTAAGACACGCCGCCCAACTTTTGTATAATTGTAACTTATATAATCTAATTTATTCCAATCTACTACCCATCCATTACTAATTAAACCACACTCCATTACTAATGCACAACAAGAAAGCTACTACAAATGAATGTTTCTAAAAATTTGAGGCGAAAATGTCTATAGAAGTGCATTATCATACATTCAAGTCTGTAATCAAAACGGAAAAAGGCCTAAAATACCCTCAAACTATTGGAATCGTACAAAATTACCCTCCATCTACCTATTGGCTCCAAAATACCCTTCTCACTCACCTATTGGCTCCAAAATATCCCTGTCATCCACCTTTGAGTTCAAAATTGACTACTTATTTAAAAGTTTTAAATTTAAACTATTTATATATATATTTTTAAATATGTGGCACTCAACTATTTGTTATAATTTAACTTATTAGTACAATTTATAAATCAATCCACTACCCACTCATTATTAATTAAACCCCAGCAAATTAATTAATTCTCGATATAGGAGGCATTTCCTCTGACGCAACACCGTTATAATAAGATTAGACATTATAATCAGGTAAGTCCTTGTAAAGGTAGAAGTTCTCCTACAATGTCCTTCCTTACGCAAGATCTCGGGAAGTGTAGGGTGATCTAGGATTATTTTTTTTCTAGTTTTTCATTATTAGTTTAGCAAGACTTATGTCTAGTGTTCGATTGTACACACTCAAGGCTCATCTAACATGCCTTACACAATATGTGTTATTTTCCTAGTTAACATTATTACCTCATAATCTTGATAAATTTGGGTCACGATCCACAACGGTTCGGTGAGTGGCACCCACACTTATCCTAGTAATGTTGAGCGCCAACCAATCTAACCCCAACATTTTCAACCATAATAAACAAAATAATGCGGAGACGTAAACTTCATTAACGAAATCAATTAAATAACTTCTAAACTTTATCCAATTACTATCCCCAAACTGGAATCATCTCACAAACATCTATCCTCAAATTACTATCTAAGAGTATCTAAGAAACTAAAAACAAGTAAAAGAGATGGTCCAGGTCCTACACTTGAAGATCAAGACGCGAAGGCAAGAATCCATCCTAGGTAGGAACAATAGCTCCCCCTAAAAATCTAATCTGATTTTGCTGAAGCTGCTAGAGTTGCGGTTGAGTCGAAGTCGATGGCACGTTTGCTGCACGCCCACAAATAACAAAAGACACATACAAGTAGTGTCAGTACAAAACAACAGTACTGGTAGGTATCATCGCCACTAAAAGAGAAACAATAGATATCAGATAATACATAACACCAACCAATCTTACAGGTAATAGCAACAAGTATAAGATCATTGCAACAACACCAAACCTTCTATGAGGACATCCATCCTCCACACACACCGTACCACGTTAAGATTATTTCTTTAAATCTAATTATATTAGCATGATTCAATATTCATTCTCTTTTAACCTACCCTGGTGTCGGAAACGTTACACTCCGATCCACATCTACTAGCCCTGGTGGGTCGGAACGTGACACCCACCCCGATCCATTACTATCCTGGTGTCGGAACGTGACACCCGATTCATTGCTATCCTGTGTCGCTAACGTTACACCCGATCCACATTAACTATCCTGGTGTCGGAACGTGGCCACCCGATCATTCTATCCTGGTGTCCGGAACGTGACCACTTCGATCTTCCTAATACTACGTTGTCGGTTCGGGACACCCGATCCCCTTACCTCATTCTTTTAGTTCATCAATTCGTCTTTTATCCAAGACATCATCATTAAACAAAGAGTTTCAAGGTTTTAGATTCAAACCTCATCTTCTCAACCATTACAATTTAATTAATCACATCATGCAAAGCATACAATTAAGCATATAGAAGACTTTACGATACTACCCATACATATCATTCGCTATGACGAGTTTACTGAAATAGCATACCCATAACCCTACCTCCACCGAAGATCGCGATCAAACAAGCTATCTTCAAACCTTTGCTTTCCTCGTCGTTCTTCTCTTTTCTCTCGACGCTCGTTCCTCTCTTTTCCCTCTGGTCTTTCTATTTTTTCTGATTCAAACCCACTTTCTTTACCCTAATTTCGCATATAATTAGTATAAAAGATGATAAAATACCCCACTATTTGTTTCACACGGTTATCTCTTTAACGCCCCCAAATTGAATTATTAACATTAAACCACTAACTTTCTAATTATAAGCAGGAAAGTCTAAACGCCCGCTTAAAACTTTAAAACAAAATCCGAACCCAGTCCAGGGTCACGCAGCCTGGACGGCCCGTCGGCCTTGACGGTCCTCCTGCTTCTTTTCGTCACAAAGTTCAGAGACTACATTTCACTAAAGGGTCTGTATGTCCTTCGTGCCGATGACTTTTCCATCCTGCCATGCCGTCGCGAAGTTCAAAGAGTTGTTCTCAGTACCCAATTTTTTTCCTAATCTAAGTGTTTTTGGAACGAGACACACCCTATGACGGTCCGTCGTGACGATGACGGTCCGTCGGTGAGATCCTCGACTCGACTATACCAGATAGCTGATTTAGCAGAATAAACTCTACTGCTCAAAACGACTAAACAGGTCGTTACAAAATGAATGATACTTCATGATTTTTTAATTTATAGAAATACGAAGATTGAGTAACTCAAATAACAAGTTACTTTTTCACTTATCGTTGCCTTCATGTTTTTTCATGTCTTTATTTAGCCATTTGAAAGTAATTTTTTTTATTCATGATGAAGTGATGTTTTTATAATTATGTTATAAAATTTATTTTCTATAAGTTTTTTCGGAAACAATAGAAACTCGTGTAGGCAATAATACCAAAAAGCGTGTTATATCTCCAACTTCATCTATATATAACTTGTGTACGACAAAGAATGTTTTACCTCTCATTCCAGTAACATGGAAATCTATCAAGAGAAAAGGTGTGAACTATAATTGGCAGGGGCTGCACGAACGCAAGCCCCCATAGCAACAAATTATGACATAGGCTCGACCACTTGGGCCGACCTTCGGAAAAAAAGGCAGCACCTCCAAAGTGTCAATGGAATCACAATCTAGCCATGGTGTTGTTGATTGCCCATTGACCCCGTCCAGGTAAGTATGTATTTTAGAAGCTCAGCCCATTATTAATATTACTATTTTTGCTCCAATTTTTCTCTTAAATGCTAATGTGGGAGAGAATAACTCAAAATGTCATTTACTTTCGGAAATAGGAGAAGAAAAATTAAGGTAGCCTATATTCAAACACTGTAATGTAATACACATGCTCATATCCAGATGCAAACAAAGAATTAAAAACATACAAACAATTGAAATAAATTGATCGTATGCTTAGCTCAAACATACATCTACCAGGAGGGCACTCGAAATAATATTTCTAATGACTGCAATAATCATCAAAACTTGTTTAAGGGTTTTCACATTCTGTTGTAACCAATCTAACTCTATAAAAAGTTCCACTAAACGGAATCAGCTGAGTTCTGGTTTCTTCTTACTTGCCAAGGAACTGTGATATGTAATGCAAGTGTATGTAATGCAAAAGGCCCGACTCACTAAAATCGATTATCCATTTACTGATACTTTATGGCTTTGCTTGATTCCCTATTGGCATAATTCCCTTGAAGAAGTTTGTTGGGGTAACGGAAACGAAGTGTCGCCTTGCCTTGACTTTTGCTTATGCAAATGCATTTGGGTTGATACTAGGCAGGAGTGTACTTGTTTTCTTGTATAGGTGTTCACTGGAAGTGCGACTGTCTGGCTATGTCTATTGTGATAAGTGACGAGGTTGGTACTGGTGCATTGATTTGCAAAAGGAATAAAATATTGTTCCAGGGGAAAAAGCTTATTGAAGCTTTATGTCTTGTTAACTCTTTTATGGAAAATGAGATTTCCATTGCGACAAGTGAAATGCATTATGTTGAAGTATATCTTGAAGCTGAAAACGGAAAATCTGGTGAGGGTTTCAATGGTGAATATAATTTGCTGACAATTTCCATTTTTTCCTGCTACTAACTGTGAACAGAAGCAAGATAATGAAACAACAGTAAACAGAAACGGAGAAACGAGTCGAAACGTTGAGAAGAAAGGGAACTACTTTTCTACCTTTTTTAGTGCTCTGCAACTGCAGATTTTATATGACAATTACACAACGTTTGAAGCTAAAAATAGTGGAACCACTAACTCCTAAATTAAGAAGTAAAGCCATGATAAACTACTTCCCTAAAGACTAGGACAAAGCTGAAATAACTTGACATTATTTGCTAATAGGACTCTATGTAACGGACTATTTTTCCTGCTACTAACTTCCTTGCTGTAAGCATTCCCGCGACTGCAGGGGATCCTCATGTCTGGGGTCCAGGAACAGGTTTCGAGTTCAGGTTTCTAACAAGTTATACAATGTACAATGTGGAGGAATTGCTATTGTTTGGGCCTGCTTGAAACGAATTGTTGTCGATTGGTGTATTCAATACTGCTATGACTGTAGAGTGTGGGATCCTGGACAATCATGGTTTGTAAATTCCTACTTCTCCATTTAGTGCTCCATTATCTATAACATCATTCTATTCACATGTCCTTCAATTGCATATACAACAGTCGGCTATTATTATGATGTACGACGTGAGGTTTTGGTGGCCAACTTCAAGCACACGTCAGTTTTAAATGCTCTCTATATGATTGTGCTTGGTACCATGTTACTGGAGTGGAAAGTAATATATTAAGGATTGGATATTGATGAAGGTTCAGGTTAGGCTAACACAATTTCTGGGGTCATTGAGATTGTCGATTAGGGCTGCATGTCATCAGTTACATCACTGCTACGTACTCGCATTAGTTTTTGATATCCTCTAAAAACGAAGTATATGGTAGGCAGGAATTTATAATTGACTCCATTTTAGATGTCAAAGAGTTTTTGATGCAAAATCAACAAGAACATGATTGTAATTGGTTGATATCGTTCCAACGTAGATGAATTGTGAAGGTGCGGCTTATCTAACACTAGTCTTCGGTTTTTTCGAGGTGAGAGAAGGGAATGGAGCTTCCTGCTAGCCATATGCACCAGTTTGGCTTTTAGAAATATATGACCAGTTCCTATGTTGCTGCTAGTAGTATTTTTATCTGTTCCAAAAGTGCATTACTCTTTTGGACACTTCTCACATTATCTGCTAGCCATGATGTTTTCGTTCGTATCAGAAAACATCATCTGGCAACTGGGAGTATTAGCTAGACGGTCCGACACCTCGCTGTTGGTGAAAACGCTGAGCAAATTTAACCTTAAAATGCGTCCATTCAAAATATAGCTTGTTGCAAAATAAGCTATTGAACCAGGCAAGAGCTTCACCCTCAAGGTAGAAAAAAGGAATCATTCGCATCAAAGCCCAGAATCTCAATCTCAATTTTAGACATATATTGATGTTTTACCTCTCATTCAAGTAAAGATGAAAATCAATCAAAGATAAAGTCGTGACTATGATTGGCAGGGCCGCGCGAGTACGCAGGCCCACATAGCAACAAATTAGACGTAAGGCTCGACCACCTTGGGCGCGACTTAGACATGGCCCCCTCCCAAAGTGCAATGGAGGTCACAAGCCTAGGCCATGGGTCTTATTGATCGCCCATTGACCCCGTCCAGGTAAGTATGTTTTCCAGTAAGCTCAGCTCATTATTAATATTACTATTTTTTGCTCCAATTTTCTCTTAGATGTGAATGTGAGAGAGAATAACTCAAACTGTCATTTATTTTCTTTTTGGAAATAGGAAAAGAAAAATTAAGGTAGCCTATATTCAAACACTGTAATGTAATATACACATGCTCATATTCAAAATCCAAACAAAGAATCAAAAACATACAAGAAGCATCAAAATCAAGCTCTGAAACAACAACTATCTAGAGAACAATTGAAATAAATTTATCCTTATTCCTTAGCTCAAACATACATCGATCCAGACACTAGAAATAAACATTTATATTAAGTGCCATAATAATCAAAAATTTGTTTAAAGGGTCTTCACATATCGTTGATAAAAATATTGTGTCAAGAGGTGCAGTAAGCTAGAACAGATACCTTGCTTTCCAAGAGAGCTTAATTCTGTCGTGGCTCATCCATACCATTTCTTCATTGAGAATAAACAAGAAGTGAAAAGAGTCCTATGTTAGAGAAGAGCTCTGATTTTTTATGAGTTTTCTCTTTTCATCTGCTTTAATTTGATGTTTTCTAATATTTTTTACTATATAATATTAGTAAGTTTATTGGTTATTTGCTTTATAGGGATGCATGGTATAGTATGAGAATATTATTTTTTTAGAAATAATGTTTCGTTCATTATTATAAAGTTAAGATATTAGACTATTTATACATGTATAATTATGTTATAAATTTTATTTTCTATGAATTTCTTCGGAAACAACAGAAATAAGACCAGAAGCGTTTTATATCGCCAACTTCATCTATTTTTAAGTTTGTTGTCTTGTGTACGAGTTTGACAAAGACCAGAATCTCAACCTCAATTTAGACTTACATTGATGTTTTACCTCTCATTCCAATAACATAGAAATCATCAAAAGAAAAGTTGTGAGCTATTGTTGGCAGAGGCCGCGCGAACGCAGGCCCCCATTGCAACAAATTATGACGTAGGCTCGACCACTTGGGCCGACCTTAGGCAGACATCCCTCCAAAGTGCAATGAAGGTCACAAACCTAGGCCATAGGTCTTACTGATCAACCATTGACCCCGTCCAGGTAAGTATATTTTTCAGTTAGCTCATCTCATTATTAATATTATTGTTTTTGCTCCAATTTTCTCTTAGATGCTAATGTGGGAGAATAACTTAAAATGTCATTTTCTCTCTTTTGACTTTCTTTTTGGAAATAGGAAAGAAATAAGGTAAGCCATATAGCCCAAACATTTTAATGTAATACACTGCTCCAATCTCAAAATCCATAATAAAGAATAAACAACTCCAAGAATCATCAAAATCAAGCTCTGACACACTATCCTAAGAGAACATTGAAAATAATTTTAATCCTTGTACCTTAGCTCAAACATACATTCGATCCAGACACTCGAATAAACATTTATATGAAGTGCAATAATAATCAAAACTTTGTAAGGATGCTCACATATATCATAATTTTTTTGTTGTTTTAGTGTTTGGTTCAAGAGGAACAGTAATCTGAGACAAGTCCCCTTGATGAAGAAACATCAAAGGACAAAAGAATTTGCATTTAATAAATAGTACTAACTACCCAAATTTCTCTTGTCCACATAGCAAAAAAACACAGCTGTAGAATGCTTCTAAGTAAGAAAAACGAAGTAAGATGGGCGACGACAATTACTTGATAAAATCTTTTTTATAGTTTGTACAACTGTATCCTTGTTTCTAATGGAACATTAACGGAGAACGTGCAGATACTTCATAGAACTGTATACAAGTTGGAATTTCCTATTGTTATTTCGGCTTTTTTTCAAACTCTTTTTTTTTGGATTTTTCATCAGATATCCATTTGTCCTGTACCCGGATTTGGAGGAAACCTCTAGTCAATAATTTGTTCATATTTAGGTTCGTACTCAATATATCTATTACTTTTTATATTCAGGCTTGAACTCGATATTTATAATTAAAAAAGAAGTAAAATTTAAAAGTATTACAGTTGAAATTTGAGTTGATCAACAAAAGTAGTTTTATTGGAATTTGTAATATTATTTTGAAGACTTTAAGTTAATATTTATTCCACTGATACGTAGACTAAATAGAAAGGGTCAAAAATGCCCTTAGACTATCCGAAATAGCTCATATATACCCTAAACTATATTTGAGGCTCAAACTAATCCTTTTCCGTCAAACTAATTGGATTCAACATACCCTCTTATTAACCGATATGTTAAATTGTCATATGTGATTGTCGCATATGCGACCATAGGTTTCCATGCCACCTAGACTAATCTCTTAATCTTTATACTACTCCCCCCCCCTCCCCCTCCCATTCAATTATTTCCAGAAACAATATATTTACCCATTTTTTTTCCTCCTCATTTAGGCTGGCTAGGGTTTCATACTTTTCTTCGGTGCTGGGTTCAAAGTGATATTCATGCTTGTAAGTAGTAATATTTTTTCTTATTTTATTGTATTTTAGCGATTTTAAGGCATATAGATAGCACATTTCCCTATTTCGGCAGCTAAGACTTCATAGCTTTTTCTTGAAGGGCTTATTTCAAAGTGGATATTCATGTTTGTAGTGTAAAAAATTTTTCTATTTATTATGTTGCGATTTTTGAATATGATAGTATAATTTCACACTTACCATCATTTTGTGGCCAAGGTTTCATAATTTCCCTTCAAAGCTAAGTTTCAAAGTGGATTTGTCAATGGTTGTAAACACAATAACATAAGAAAAAAGTTTTAATAACTCAACCAAGAATATCCACTTTGAAACCTAGCGCGAAGAAAACTGTGAAACCTTAAGCCGCGAAAGAGGAGAGGGGGTAAAATCATTCTGGAAAATAAGAAATGAGGGGAAAATGAGTAATTAAGATTTTTAGGGATTTAGTCAATGTGTCAGTGGAACCCTATTGGGCGTGCAATGTTCATCCATATGGCATTTAACAACTTCGCTAATTAAGAAGGTCACTTTTGACCCATATATTTTGAGAAAAGGGATATTTTTGAACTGAAATATAGTTTAAGGTAAATAATGAGCTTTATGTTTAAGGGTATATATGAGGCTTTATAGTTTAAGGGTATATATGACTTTTCAATCAATAGTTAAGATTTTGAACCCTTTTCCGTGTGTGTGTGTTTTGTGTATATATATATATATATATAATATATTATCCCTCCCGATTGCGATCGAGCCTACACCCAGAACGTAATCGACACTCGAGTACCATTGTTGGTCTCAAACGAACCATTGGCCTGGCTCAAGTCTAAGCTGAAGACTTACTCAACATAACATAAACTCAAATATAAAGATTTAACTCAAATGTCTCAAATGAATAACTCAGTATAATAGAATATTCAGCTAGACATAAATAGGCAACTCAAATCTTTAAAACATTTAATTTAACAACGAAAATGAAAAAGAGTCCTCAAAATATTACTATCTATCTATGAAGCCTTCTTAATAACTACGGTATGAAATTGACGGTAATAAAATTGCACGAACATCCTCACCAAACTGAAAAGCAAATGGAATCAAGCAAACTATGCATTGAGATGTAAGGGGAAACTCTAAAGCTAGCACAGGCATATGCTTTAGAGCATGAGTATGTAAGGGGAAAATCTAAAGCACATGCATAAGCTTTATCATACAAAAATAAAATCATACTTACCTCATCTCAATTCAACTCAAAGATACTCAAAATCAAAAGTACTCAGCTCAGTGCAGTATAAAAACAACAATACATATGCATTATATAGAAAGTTTTTAAAACAGTAGATAATAACTCCAACTATTTTAAAATACAATAATAAAATACTCGATCACTCGATATTTTATAATGTATTAAAAAAAAGGTTAAATAAATTAAAATAGAGAAATTATTAGTGACATCTAAAGAAAAAAATAAAAAAAATAAAAAGAAGGAAAATGGTATATAATAACAAAATTTTAATTCAAATTAAATGTTGTAAACATAGTTGATTTAATTGTACCCCATAACAAACTGTTGCTATTTTGCCTCTCTCTGGTGAATCTCGCTCGTCACTCTCATTCTCGCTGTCAGTCTCCCTCGCCTCTCTCGTTTTTATACAAACACAAATGTATAAAATATGTTTGTGTGTGTATAAAGCGAAAGAAAATTGATATATACATATATTTTCGTTTGCGTCTCTCTCTCTTCTCCCAGATTTTACTCGTTATTCTTCAAAATATCGCTCGCCACTCTCATTTAATACAAACAAAAATGTATACATTGTACTTGTGTTTGTATAATGTGAGAGAAAGTTGTATATACAAATACAAATGCATATATTTTTTTGTTTAATACACTTTTTTTATGGGGAATTTTTTAAAAAAAAATACAAATACGATCTCCCCTTACCCCGATTTCTTTGTATGTTCTCATTTTTATATCAAACAAGATTATGAATTGATTCTTTTGTATTGTATATTCGAACATAAACAGATTTACAACTACTTCTTTGTGGTGTGTGTGTATATATATATATATATATATATAATAGTCGAAACTACACAATATTTATTTTTTCTACGGAGCACAATTTGCAAATATAGCTATAACAATCATTCTATTCACATGTCCTTCAATGCCTATACAAGCATCGCTATTATTATGGATTACGACGTTGAGGTTTGGGTGGCCAACTTCAACAAACTTCCAGTTTAGTAAATGCTCGCATACTATGAGTTGTGCTTGGTTACCATTTTTTTACCTGGAGTGGAAAGTAATATATTAAACGGATTGGGAATATTGATGCATGGTTCAGGTTAGGCTACACCTTTATTGGTTTCATAGATGAGATTGTCAGTTGGGCTGCATGTCATAGATTACCATCATGGCTACGGTACTCGGCCTAACGTTTTGATATCCTCTTGAACAGTATATGGTAGCAGGGAAGTTATATTGAACTTCCATTTGAAAGTCAAAGAGTTTCTTAATTGGTTAAATCAAAGAACATGATTGTAATTGGTTGATATCAGTTCCAACGGAGATAATTGGTGGAAGGTGAGCTTCTAACACTAGTCATCGGTATTTCGAGGTGAGAAGGGAATGGCAGCTCCTGCTAGCCATAGGCACCAGTTGCTTTTAGAAAATATGCCACAGGTTCCTTATGTTGCTGCTAGTAGTATTTTTATCTGTTCCAAAAGTGCATTACTCTTTTGGACACTTCTCACATTATCTGCTAGCCATGATGTTTTCGTTCGTATCAGAAAACATCATCTGGCAACTGGGAGTATTAGCTAGACGGTCCGACACCTCGCTGTTGGTGAAAACCTGAGCAAGATTTAACCTTAAAATGCTCCATTCAAATATAGCTTGTTGCAAATAAGCTATTGAAGCTCAGGCAAGAGCTCACTCAAGGTAGAAAGAGGAATTATTCGCATCAGCCCTGAATCTCAATCTCAATTTTAAGACCATAGCATGATGTTTTACCTCTCATTCAAGTAGATGAAAATTCATCAAAGAAGAAAGTGTGAACTTCACATTGGCCGGGGCCAGCGCGAGCGCATGCCCCATAGCAACCAATAATGACATAGGCCCTCGACCACATTGTGGCCGACCTTAGGCAAGCACCCCCCAAAGTGGCAATGAGGTCACAAGCCTAGGCCATGGGTTCTTATTGATCACCCATTGATCCGGTCAGGTAAGTATGTATTCCAGTAAGCCTCAGCTCATTATTAATACTAAATTTTTTGCTCCAATTTTCCTCTTAGATTGCTAATGTGGGAGAGAATAACTCAACTTTCCATTTACTTTCTTTTTGGAAAGAGGCAAAAGAACAATTACGGTAGTCCTATTTCAAACACTTTAATGTAATATACACATGCTCATATTCAAATCCAAACAAAGAATTCAAAACAACAAAACATCAAAATCAAGCTCTGACACACAACTTCTCGAGAACAATTGGAAATAAAATTTATCCTTATGCCTAGCTCAAGACATACATCGATCCAGACACTAAAAATAAACATTTATATTAAGTGCCATAATAATCAAAATTTCTTTTAAGGGTCTTCACATATCTGATAAAAGATATTGTTGTTCAAGAGGTAACAGTAGCTAGACAGATACCTTGCTTTCAAGAAGAGCTTAATTCTGTCCGCTCATCCATCCATTTTCTTCATTGAGAATAAACAAGAAGGAAAAGAGTCCTCTGTTAGAGAAGAGCTATGATTTTTTATGAGTTTTCTCTTTTCCTCTGCTTTAATTTGATGTTTTCTAATATTTTGGTATGTGATATGTGATGAAAAAAATGCTAAATGTAATCATATTTCAAAATATTTTATATATATATATATATATATATACTTTAGTTCACATTATGGTTTTGGTTTTAATAGTTAAGTTGCACCATATAATCAAATCCAAATTAATTGGTTTGGTTTAAACTTTCCTTTTTTTATTTAAAAGTAGTTAGCAAATATAAGTACAAGATCTTTTTAACAGAGGCATAATGAAAATTAAGGATTCGTTTGATTATGATTAAAACGACATAGTATCGTTTGATTTTAAATTTCAAGCAAAATAGAGGGCATAATTGAAAAATTAAGAGTTGATTACATAAATATAATTTAAAAATTATAATTATATACATATGTATTTACTTTTAGATCGTGGTTTTTTTTTATTTATGATAATTGGTTTTTCCCCTTTACTCTTTAGTTTGGTATGAATTTTTATTTGGATAATGTAATGAATTTATTTACTTTATGATTAAATATTAATTTATGAGTTTAAAAATTTAATTATTGTTATTATTCAATTCAAATATCATAATTATCTTAACATACACAACTAAATTTTAGTTTTTGTCTTAAAATATTCGTTAAAAAAGTATTATATTTCTTAGAAATATTCCGTGAGGCGAATGCATAGACTAGGGGGTTCCAAATGGCAGGTTGATTGAAATTAGAGAACAGTAAAATGGTTGAGAAAAATTGGTATGGGTCTTGATCCCCCAAGTTTACGTTGGCTCAAATGAAGTTTAGGTTCAAATGCTAAAAAAAACGGGTTGAGTCCTTGACCCCCTTTTGATCTAATTAATCTCAATAATTTTAACATAGTGATACTTAACTTTCATAATCACAATTTGAATTTCCGCTCAAGATATTTCTAAAAACAAAAACAAATGGATAGACAAGTCTTAAAAATGTTAAATAGATAATAATTCATACATTTAATATCGTAATATATCTTAGTAATGAATTTTAAAACAGATTGAAATTGGATATTGAATTGGACTTAATTGAGAATTCTCTTCAATTAGATTAGGCTTGAATGAGTTGACATTGAACCAAATTCAAATTTTCATGAGTCCAACCCTTAAAATTCTGGATAAATTACCTATGTTTAAATTCATTTGAACACCACCCACACGGACCTCTTCGGAACACAAGAGCGATTTGGTTTTTATTCTGATTGCGAAGTTTGAAAAAATTTTAGGACAATTAACCCGTTTATTTAGATGATTGGTAATACTCCCTCCTGATTTAGCTCATCATTTTTTTCAATATTGCATCATTTGGAAGGAATGATGGATAAATTGACATTTTGTCATGACTTTTTAAATCCTTAGGGGTGAAGTACTATTAAAAGAAAGCGGACAAGAAAATTATTGATTATTTGGAGAGGAATGTTGGATAAATTGACATCTTGTAATGACTTTTTAAATTCTTAGGGGTGAATTACTTTTAAAAGAAAGCGGACAAGAAATTTTGAGAGTTGTGAATTGAACATTTCAGGTTATGTTATGTTTGGACAATATTTTTTTAATGATTTTTCACGTGATATTTTAAAAATGTATCAAATCAAATTAAATCATTTTTTATGAAACAAAGAGAATATATCAAACTTTAAATTATTTGACTATTTAAACAAACAAAAAATAATTGAAATGATATTTCTCCAGAGACATACAAAGAAACCTCTGGAAAGGTATAGTAAATTCCATTAACTTGTAAGGTGCTGGAAGTTTTTAGAAGAAGTCTCTCAACGTTTTCGGAACTTTAAAGATTCTTAAACATTACCCCCTTTTTCTCTATATAAATTGCACCAATCAAACCCCCAAACTCAATCATAGAAAATCATCAATCAAACACTAGAGAAGAAGAAGATCATCAATACTACATAGTATAGTATGAGGGTCATCAGCAAATTAACATTGCTCATCATTTCAATTGCTTGCATTTTTCAGGTATCATCACTAAGCGCAGATGGGTCATCACTTGTACCACTAATCATAGACCAAATGATAAGCAACAATCCGGCTAATACATTTCTTGATCCATTCAAAGTTTTAGAACAAATACCATTTGGATTAGAAAACACTCTGCTTGCGAGAGTCGACTGGAAAGAGACGGCGAAGGGACACGTGATAAGCGTAGACGTACCTGGATTGAAGAAAGATGATATACAGATCGAAATTGAAGAAAACAGAGTGTTGAGAGTGACCGGAGAGAAGAAGAAAGAAGAAGAGAAAAATGATGAAGAGAATCATTGGCATTGTGTTGAAAGGAGTTATGGAAAGTTCTGGAGACAATTTCGTTTGCCTGAAAATGCTGATATTGATACAATGAAAGCTAAGCTTGAAAATGGTGTGCTTACAATTTCATTTGCTAAATTGTCTGCTGATAGAATTAAAGGTCCTAAAGTTGTGTCTATTGAGAGTAGACAACAAGGGAAAGAGTCTTCTCTTAGAGGAGAGCTTTGATTTTACGAGCTCTGTTTTCTAAATATAATCGTATTTTAAAATATTATATATATATTTTTAATTTAGCTTAGTTCACATTATGATTTTGGTTTTGGTTGGTTAAATTTGCATCACATATCAAATCAAATTATATTAATTTGGATCTGTGTAATATTTGTCACTTTTTTTAAAAAGTCAATGAGAATAAAATATCAGTAAAAGATAATAGAGGCACAATTGGAAATTAAGAGTTCGTTTGATTCTAATTAACATTATAGGAATTGATTTTAAGTTTTAAGCAAAATAGAGGCATAATTGAAAATTAAGAGTGGATTACATAAATATAATTTAAAAAGTATAATTATATACATAGGTATTAACTTTTAGATCGTGAATTAGGTATTTACTTTTATTAGAATTGAATTTTTATTTCTTTAAGTTTGATGTGAATTTTTATTTGGACGATGTTATGAATTCATTTATTTATGATTAAGAATTTATTTATGAGTTTTTAAATTAATTATTGTTATTATTTAATTTAATAAATATCATAATTATTAGTTTTTGCTTAATACATTCATGGTAAAAGAAAATATTATATTTCTTAGAAATAATTAAACATTTGAGCAATAAATATGATTAATTTTTTGTAAAAAAATATACATGGTAAGAAATTTTCATTAATTTAATATTCCTTAGAAATGATTAAATATTTGGGTAATGAGTAGTGTTTTTTTTACGTTATGGTATACTCTTTAATTTATTTGTGATTGATTTTAAATTTATTATGATTAAATATTGAAATTAAGTCTATTTGTTTTAATCAATTTACAATTGTTTTTGATGCTAAATGAATTGATACGAGATATTTAAGATGAGAGATTTAGTGTATGCTATTTGTGAATACAAAGAACTAATTAATAAGACGCACAATTGATATAATTGTTACAGCTAAAGATGTTATGAATTGAAAAATAAAGTTCAGTTTGAGTGAAGATCAGGCTAATATATGGATAAAATTCATTAGATAATAATCTATTGGATGGTAAATTAGTGAAAACGGTGCATGAAGATCTTCAATACAAAGAAAAAGTTAATTGTAAAGTTGGTTGTTATTTTTGATTGGAAAGTTTGAAAATTGAGTACTATTGTAGGGGCACTAGAAAAATTGGCATTGCACATGAGAGATCTGTACCATGCATTGTTTGAGGATTCAAGTTAAAACCAAACAACAAATTAAAGACTTCCCTCTGATTTTAACTCCCTTTGTACTATGATTATTTGGAGACAACATGGATAAGTGAATATCTATTGCAACGACATTTTTATCATTATGGGCAAGTTACTTTTAAAAGAAATATATGACAAGAACATTTTGAAAGTAGCGAATTGAAATTTTCAGGTTAGGCTATGTTTGGACGAAATATAAGCAAGATATGTCTAGAAAATTTCAGGATAATGTTGATTGGGTAAAACATCTAAGTAGAATTGTTTTTCTTATTTCTAAGACGTTAAGGAGTCCATAGGATTTTCTGAAATTGAATTTAGGTGAGTAGAACTTCTAATCACATCGAATATAAAAATGTTAAGATTTAAAAGTGTGTTGCGAAATGGACAATTTATGGAGAATTTCTGAGTTTCTATTTTGCGTTCGATGTTACGAAGGATGAATTAATTCTCGCTATAGGAGGTATTTCCTCTGGGGCAATACCGTTATATTAAGATTAGACATTATAATCAGGTCAGTCCTTGTAAAGGTAGAAAGTTCTTTGTCATTCTTACCCAAAGAATGCCTTGGGGAAGTGCAGAGGAGATCTAGGGGGAATATTTTTTTCCCTAGTTTTTCATCATTAGTTTTGCAATACTTATGTCCTAAGCGTCCGACTTTGTACACCGTCTGCTTAATCTACATGTCTTACACAATTAGTGTTTAAATTTTCTCGTTAACATTTGTTGACCCTCATAATTCTTGCATAAATGAATATACTTAATAATTTTTTAATTTAATAGAAATAAGAGATGGATTAACTCAGATAACAAGTTATCGTAAATCACGTCTTCGTTTTTTGTAACAGTGTTTAGAGTTATTATGCTTAACTTTTAAAAAATACATCAACGAAAATTTTACTTTTTCATTTATCGTTTGCCTTCAAGTTTTTCATGTCTTTATTTATCCATTTGGAAAGTAATTTTATTATTTACTCATATGGAGTGATGTTTTTTTACTATAATACTAGCAATTTTATTGATTATTTTTCTTTTAGGGGTCAATTGTATCGTATGATAAACATTCCTTTTAAGAATAAATTTTTGTTTTTAATTATCATGATAGTTAAGATATTAAATTCTTTCTAGTTGTGTCATCATGTTATAACTTTTATTTTCTTAGTTTTTTTTCGGAAACAAACTAAACCTCGTGTAGGCAAGAATACCAGCAAACTCGGTTATATTTCGCACTTCATCGTATATATAACATTGGGGAAACCAATCACAGAGAAAAGTTGTGAACCGTCGTTGCGGGGCCTACTTTAGCGTCGCGTTCCGACCGCGCGCCCCATAGCAACAAATTATGATGTAGGCTCACCACTTGTGCCGACCTTAGCAGTTACACCCCTCCCCAGTGCAATGGAGGGTCACAAGCCTCTGCCTGGGTCTTATTGAGTCCCCATTGAACTCCTGGCCATGTAAATCTGTATTTTAGTAAGCTCATCTCATTATGAATAGTACTATTTTTTGCTCCAATTTTCTCTAGTGCTAATGGGAAAAATAGACTCAAATGTTATTATACTCTCTTATAATTTTCTTCTGGAAATGGAACAGAACAATTAAGTAGCTTATATCAAACATTGTAATGTAATACAACATGCTCATATTATTCAAAAATCAACCAAAAATAAAAACATACAAGTAGCATCAAAATCAGCTCTTTGGAAAACACCAACTATCTAGAGAACACTTGAAATAACTTTATCCTTCTGCTTAGCTCAAACATGCATCGATCAGATACTTGAAATAAACATTTATATGAACTTCAATATAATCAAAACTTGTTTAAAAGGGTCTTCCCATATCGATTAAAAATATTGTTGGTCCAAATGGGTAACAGTAGCTAGACAAATACCTGCTGAAGAAATATAAAGAAAAAATATTAGTACTGATCACATTTCTCTTTCCACATCGCAAAACACCTTGGCGATTAGGTGAAGAACGAAGTAAATGGGAACGACTTTAGTTGAACAGAGTTTTTCAATATGCTTGTACCAGTATCCATCCTCAATTTCTAATGGACCTTTCGGGAGAATCGAAGATCATCCATGAATTTATACTAAGGAGGAATAAAATTCTATCGTCTTTTGGTCTTTTTTCAACTTTTGGATTTTGCATAGGATGTCCCTCTTTCCTTTATCCGGATTTGGACGAAGCACTTGTCAAAGAAATTGATTCCTCTTTAGGTTCGTTTCATATCTGTATACTTTTTGTATTCAGGGCTTGAACTCGATATTTATTTTAAGAAAAAGTAAATTTAAAAGTATCCATTTAGTTGGAGCTGATCAACAAAATAAGTTTTTTAGGCATAAAAATATATATAATTGACTTAACTTTGCTTAAATTTTAAACTTTGACCTCCAACTTTCATAATGCCCAAACCCGACCCTTAAATTAAATCCAACTTTTTAAATAAATAAACACATGAGTTTCGTACATGAACACAAACACGTAGTACAACCACGTAGAACAAAAAATGACGTGTAGGATACATGTAGGACATGTGTTGCTTTTGTTCAACTTTATACAAGTTTCAGAAGTGTCTATTTTGGGCACACCCAAGTGAAGGGCAATAAATGTGATTCTAAGCCAGTTAAAGAGCATATTTAATGTATAATTGCCATAGTTTTTATAATTGCAAATTGTATAATATTTTGAAGTCTAAGTTTATTTAATTGAATATTATATTTTTTACTTAGTTATATATATATATATATATAATATATATATTGATTATAATAATCTATATCTATATAATATATATTATATTATATATCGTATTAAGAAAAATAATTGGCCCCAAGCAACCACTTGTGTCTTTCTTGATATGCTCAGATCCGGTTATATATATCTATGGCGTGAAATCCAAAGAAGTCGATGTAGCCTTAATGCTCTCTTAATATGGTCGCCTCATATTTTCCTTCCTAATTAAATCACCCCGGGGAGAATGATGATGAGCTGTATTGCGGCCTTCCTGTCATCAACTCGAATCTCATTCGTCTGCAGTTGATCATTACGTATTGCCGTACACTCTTCAATGCCAGAAAGCTTTGCTCAGCTTTCTGCCCGACGGTCGCCTGTTTAGCGACCTTAGAGGAGTTCCTGCACCCCCCCAACCGAATTCTCCTCACCAACGCTTTTTCCACATCACGATTTCTCTTCGGAACCTCCTCGTCGATTCTCCCCTCGTTCTTTTTTCATGGACATTGGAGTTACATGCTTAAATATATATATATATATATATATATATATAATATATCGAATATATATATATATATCTATATTATATATATCTATATATAATAGATACTCATGATAGATATATAGATAGATAGATGATAGATAGATGATATATTATAATAGAGAGAGAGTCACGCTTCGAGCTTACAAACACCTGCCCGTTGTTTTTACACCCTCGAGACCCATTATTCTCAAACGAACCTTTGGCCTGGCTCAAGTCTAAGAGGAAGACTTATTCAACATAAGATAAACTCAAATATAAAGCTTTAATTCAAATGTCTCAAACGTATAACTCAGGATATAATAGAATATTCAACTAGCCGTAAATAGGCAACTCAGATCTTTAAAATTGGAAAAACTACAGAAAATAGCAAACTATAACTCATATTAAAATAATATAGCTATATTATACTTTATTTATATTTTATGGTTATATTTAATTAATGAGTAACAAATAAATTTAAACTACCACACACGCCTAAAATATTTTATCAATGTCACACGGGGTTTATATTTTTTCCATCCCTCTTTTCTTTCCTCTCTCTTTTCCTCCCCCATTTTTTTCAGCTTTTATTCATTATCCCAAATCAAATCTTTATCCTCAAATCACAAACATCACTCCTAAATCAACTTCACCTCTTCAAAGTATCCACAAAATCAGTCTCTTCGGTCATCGGATCCTTGCAATCAGCGACATAATTTGATTTTCAAAGTTTTATTTCTTTTTTAGATTCTACAGGTTTCTTCAAATTCTTTTTTTTTCTATTTTTTTCTTTGGAAGTCTTATATATAGGTATACATTTATATTTATTTCTAGTGTTGAAGTTGAAGGTTGTTTTCGATATTGCAATGTCGAATAATACTCCTACGAGGATCACAAGAGGTGCATATTATTGGGACTCTTATATTTATCAGATTAGGACTCTTAGGATTGTCTACTATATTGATATATAAGTAGGACTTGTAGTATATCTAGAATGCTTGTTCCTTATTATAAATATATTGTAACCCCGGCTCTTTGTATATTCACTGAGCTATATCAAAACTCTGCTCATGGGACGGAGAATTCAATCTAGCCCACATATTTTTTTTTTTCCGTCTCTTTCCTTGTTTTCATTTCAGCCATGACTACTCAGCCTCTTTCTATTTGGGAACCTATTACTTCAACAATCTCTTCTCTTCTAATATCAGCTCTACTATTTCTACCATGTCCACAACTCCTTTGTCGCCCTATTTTTCTCTTCCTTTTGTGCCATCTTCTTTGGTCTGTATACCGTTTTGCTTATCTGGTCAAGCGTTATCCACGTCTCTTGGCAATACTAATGACTTACCTTTTGCTTCTCCGTGCTCTACTAATTTTGATCCCATCTTTTCTCCCACATTTTCTTCTTCAGCATCTCTTGCTGCAACAAATATTATAAATCTCGTTACAACCAAATTTCAATCTGTCGAAGACTATTTGACGTGGAGAACTCGGTTTACCTCTCTTTTGATTTCTCATGATTTAATTAAATTTGTTTATGATGCTCTTGTGAACTCCGATCAATTTATTTGTTGATTCTTCAGCCTCCGCAGCCTAATCCCACCTACCTCTCATGTCTACGGTAAATCAACGTTCAAATCATGGATTTTTTCTACCGTTATCCACAGAGTTCTTGGTGACGTCCATCTTTTGCCACATCTCGTGATATTTGGTGTCTTTAAATAGTCGTTACATGGATGCTAGTCAAGAAAAATCACTTGACTTGAAACAACAACTCACCACCCTACGTAAAGCAGACTCTACATCTATTGATCAATATCTGAGGGATGCAATACAAATTGCAGATTCCTTAGCAACTATTACTTCTCGATTTTAAATGAAGACTTAATTGATCATGTATTACTTGGCCTAGGAAAGAAATATGATACATAGTTGGGATTATCACTCATTTTCCTGGACAATTGACGTTTGAGTACCTTTGTTCTAAGTTGTTACTACATGAACAACGTTTGCAGCGCTTTAAAGGTCCTGATCCACCATCTCTTCTGCAAGATTTTTTTCTACTCAGAATACACATTCAAATTCTTCAAGTACAACTCATTTATATCAAAGAGGGCTCGGATGGGTCGTACCTATTCTCCTAGAGGCCGAGGTCGTGGATCATCTGGAAGGTTTCAACAACATCAAGATCTACGACAAACAACTTTCTCCATAATGACTCTACTGGACAAATCACATCAGGTATTGATAGTGTTTACCATGTCTCTTATGACTCACAGTCCACCAATACATGTTCTCCATCCTCAGGAGTTTTAGGTTCCCATCATTTGACTCTTATTTGTCAAATTTTTGGTTCTATCAGCCACCAAGCATTGCAATGTTCAAATCTTTTCAATCATGCTTTGTTTGGTAATGATCTCCCTAAGTCTTTTTGTGCGATGAATGTATGGTGTAAAACAATTGATGCTACTTGGTACGCCTTGACTTGCTGTCCTTTGCTCCTCATGACCCTATCTCTAAAATGTACTTTTTACATACATCCTCTTACAATAGTTGCAATCATGTTTTAGTTGGAAATTACACTTTGCTTTGATATTAATAAAATTGGATACTGTTAAATATCTACAACATCTCGTCCTTTAGATTTGCACTCCACCTTTCATGTCCCTAATCTTAGTCATAATTTAAATTTTGTTAGAAGGTTATGTGCTGACGGTAATTGTTACGTAACTTTTGACTCTTCTTCTACTTCTATTAAGGACAAAGTCACGAGTCAACCTCTTCTCAAGGCTTCTAGTAAAGGTTATGTTTATCCAGCGTCCTCTTCATCTGCTCATGCTTTGGCTGCTTTGCGTCAACCAGGATATATATGGCACCGCCGTCTGGGCCATTGTGGTGCTTGTGTTGTCGATAGTCATAGGAAAAACAACTTAATTAGTTTGCTCAATTATTTTAACAATAGTTCTGTCTCTTGTCGTCTTGGAAAATCTCAATGTTTATCTTTGAATTTAGTTGATCATTGTAGTTATTCCCCTTTAGAAATTATTTAACCTGATGTATGACAATTCCTATATTATCTAATTAGCTTTCAATAGGGTTAATGTCGTATTTGTGAATGAATTTTTCTCAATTTGACTTGCTCTACCTACTATCCTATGAGAAATAAGTCTGCGGTTTTCAACATTCCTTCGTCGCGTTATCAAAATTGCGTTGAAAATCTTTTTAGTAGTAAAAAATCAAAACCTTTTAAAAGTGACAGCAAAGAGAAAGCGTCAATTTGATGATTAAATTCCATGGTTCTACATATTTTTCTAACTCAACATTGCCTTGTAATAACACAACTCCAGGCACTACCGCAAATAGAATAAAACGTTTCTGAAACGCAAACCCTATCGAAATTGGCGTGCGAATACCTCACACGAGTCAAAACTTCCTTCATCAATTTGCGGTTAGATAGTGCCTTCTAATGCTGTTATACTACCAAACTATTAATCTGGCTACCCTACTCCCTATTTTTTAATGGAATTAATCCTGCCCTTTGAAATAGCTTTTGTAGAAACACTCCAGAATTATACATTTCTCAAAGTGTTTGTATGTGAGTTGTTTTCTAAATATATCTGCTCTGTTTCTCCAAAAGCTTTCCTCCCTCCCCCACAATCAATCCTATTGTGTGGCTTAAAGATATGTATCTCCTATCAGAAAGGGATCATTGTCTAGATCGTGAAAACGCTGTCTGTGTCGCTATATTAGTTAACTTGTGGCTCTATTCATGACTTTAAGATTCCAATATTTAGAGTTTCTTTAACAAACCACAAGTGAACACACAAATCTCCTCAAGCCACAATACAAGCTATCTCATTCGAACCTACTCATTGTCATGTCACCTTTACATTTTACCCCTACTATCACATCTTTATCTTCGTGTCATATATCTCCTGCAACTTCTTCCACTTTGGTTGTCTCGTCTATATGCGACAATAATTCAAATGAATCAAATTTTAGTGTTCCTCATCCTCCTTGTATTGTTCCTCATACTTCTTCCAATGCTCCTATTTCATCCTCTAGTGTTCCTCATACTTCATCCCACACCTTAGGCTACTCTTCGCTAGTGTGACCACCGTTGAGTATGACAATTTTGTCCCATCTTACTATCCTACTCACTCATATCCCATCTCCTCTCAATCATCTAATGCAAATTCGCTTGAAATCTTGAATCACTAAGCCTCGTCAATTTTTTTTTCCTATAAATCGCACTCATAGAAATTGAACCACTGTTTCATCCCAGATCTGATCAAAATCTGAAATGGCAGCAAGTAATGGCTGGTGAATTCAGTGCACTTTTAGAATATAAAACATGGTTGCTCGTATAATTCCATATAACAATAACATGAACTTTGGTTGGTTTACATTAAAATGGTGTATGTATCAATTATTGATAGATGGGATCTTTTGAGCATTACAAAGCGCTCGCCTTGTCACTCAAGGTTTCATTACAACAAACCCAGCCGCCAGGTATTTTAATTAATCATGAACTTTTAGTCCTCTATGTTTCGTACCCAACTACGGGTAACATATAGTTCTTTCTCTTGATTATATATCCTTTGGTTGTTCAATTCGATAATTAAAAGTGCGTTGTTAAAAATGCTTTTTGTAATTAATGTTTTTTTATCATTTTCTATGAGAAAGTCTCACATGAACAACACTCATGGTTTTACTTATTCGATTACACAACATCATATCGGGTCTAAAGCAAAGCACACACGTGCTTGGTCTTCCTCATTCACAACCGCCTTAGGTGACTTTCTTCTCACCTAAGGGTTTCGTTTGTAGTAAAAAATTTCTGATACTGTCTATGTTTCTGTTCATCAATATTTCTTTAGGTATTCTATATCTCTATTATTGTTGTTGATGATATTATTCTCGACAATGGTAATTATGATATTCTTTTTATCAATTCATAGATCATCTTTCTCAATCATATTGAATGAAAGAATCTAAGGGTACCTTCATTATTTTCTTGGTGTTCCATGTTGTCCGCACCCTCACATGGTCCTTCATTTGTGCCCCTCACCACAAATAATTGTGATTGATTTACTTTCTTAAGTTTCACTATGACCCAATCATTGCAAAAAAAAAACTCCTGTTTCGTACTCTATGCATAATTGCACTTGTATAGCTCTTGAGATAGTACCTACTTCGGCCTGACCCAAGTGAGTATCGGAGCATGCTTGTGCACTTCAATACTTACAATTACTTGTCGCTAGGTATTGCCTATGCAGTTAATTTGTTTCTGAAGAACCTTACCCCAGAACACGAACCAGTTCTTGTAAGTTGCTTTTAAGGAAGACAGATAAAGACACAAACACTTATTGATTAAAAACCTTCCTCACTCAAGGAAGAAAAAACCTCTTTTTATATTAATCAACTATAGATTTTGTGATTACAACTCAATAATCAAAAGTCTTAACCTACTCCCTCTCTCGATTGACTCCAATCGAGCTCTCCAAAAGTCAAACCCACCTTTTTTTACAATTCCTCACTACACTCAACCCTACAAGAGCCAAACCCACCTCCCTGTACAACGCGCACAGAGAACACAAACCCTACAAGAAGTCAACCCACTCCTGTACAACTCGCCACAAAACTCACACCCTCCAAGAAGCCAAACCCACTCCTTGTAAATAACTTGTAACTTACAATCAAGAACGACAAAATAGTCTTTACACGTTTACAACTTTTCTTACTCAAGACTTTTTAACTAGCAATCTATCGATCTTGAAGACTTCTATTCGAGAATAAACTCCTTTTTCTCTCTATGTGAAGTCGTCGAATCCCTCATCTGCATATGTCCTCTTTTATATGATATTTCAACTGCCTGCTTGAATCCTTATCAATATGTAAGGAAATTGATTTTAACAAGGATTACTTTAAAGTACAAATCCTTATTAATACAACTTCCCTTCTCATATATATTTAAGGTTTCCTATTTTATCACTAAGTTTAACTTAATATATTATTTTTGGGCTTGGGGGGGAACTAGGAAATTGTATTTAAACATGATTACTTTAAAGTACATCCTTTATTATATACAACTTCCTTCGATCTGGCTCTAGCTTGGCTCTTTTGTCGCGTAACATTGCTACTGTTCTTTGCGCTTTTTGTTCTATCATCAAACATGAATTATCGATGCTATCATATTCTATCATATTCCCCTTTTTGATGAAGACACAACAAATCTTTTCTGTGTGATGGCATGCGCAAATACTCTTCCCCTTTTGACAAATCAAAGAGAATCCAACAGCGTCCAACACTGGTTCCTTCCCCTGAGAAATGCACTATCAACGAGCTTTCCCTCATCAAGTAAGCAACTGTGATAGCCATGGTGATGAAAGGGATTATTTTTCCCTTTTTAATTTTTGACAGCCAGGTGTAACAACGCATTTGTATAACCAACTTGACCTTAACCTGGGTCATATCTCCTTAGAGATTGTTTTGAACAAATTCAATCTAAAAAATGATGCCCGAACTCAGTCTATTTTTCTGAATGTCTCGTCCCATTGCCTGGTGAAATACAGCAACTTGAACTGGTTTTTTTTTTTTTTTTGGCCATGTTCGATAACACTTGTATTAATCACATAGAATAGAATACAACATGTTTTTCTATGCCAAATCTTAAAAGCTTGCTGTTTAATCAAAGAAATTTGGGCACAACAATGGAAGCAGGCGGCAAACACCATACTTCAGCCTCCACTTAGATATAGCACTGAAGTTTGTTTTCTAGTTCCAAGATATTAAACATGGTCCTAAAAAGTGTGCCATCCCAGAGTACTTTTTCTATCACCATATTCCTCTTGCATATCTGCGTCACAAATCCCTTTAGGGTCAAAAGAGTCACCAGTATGGATACCATGAGAACCAGGTTTCACATTGTGCCTTCAGTATCGCAATTCTCTTGACAGCTTTTAGATGTGATTCCTTTGGACAAGGACCACTGAAACCTTGCACATAGAGACCAACACTGAACACTATATCATGTCCTGCTATTTAGTGCGGTATAGGAGGGATTTGTCAATCATACCTCTATATCTAGTGTCCATTGACTGGTGAACCTGGTTCATCTTTATCAAGCTTTTGTTGTTGTCTCCAATGGGGGTGTCATTTGACTTCGCTTCATTCATACATACTTCTCAGTAGTCCTTGATGTACTTTTGTTGATGAATTGATGTTCCATCTGGAGTTTTGCTTAATTTGAGTCCCAAATAGAAGTTTTAAACACTCCTCAGTCATGCAGGCTCATCTCAAACTCACTATTCATTAGTTGAGCCAATTCTAACTCCTATTGAGGTCATGGTGTGCTTCCAAATATGATATCATCTACATATACTGGATATGAACAATCTTTAACCTTGTTTTTTTTTTCCGAAGAACAGTTATTATCAATTTTTTCCTCTTGTATATCCATTGTGTGGAAAGGAAAGTAGAAACAATCGATTCTAACCATGCGCTAGGTGCTTTGTTTTAGCCCATAGAAATTTTGGAATCTTGCTGAGTTTAACCATGTTCTTGCAATAATCCTTCCAGTGTTTATATTTTATTCCTTCCTCTCACAACAACTATTTTGTTGTGGTTTCTAGGTGCCTGATAAGTTTGCTCAATTCCATTTTTTAATACAAATTGTAGAAATTGTGAGTTCGCAAAACCCAAGCCCATTATCAGATTCTTCATGCTGATTATTTCTCTTGTTTGAATTTCTTCTGAACCCGACCACCTGAACCAGCTTTGGCGACGATTTCCAAACATAGTGATTTCTCATCCTTTGTTGGCAAGAAACAATTTCCAAGTGAATTCTGGGTACTCATCACTATTACAAAACAGATCTTTTTCCACTCTTTTTCCACCCCTGCTTTGTACCAAAACAACGCAATTGGTCCCACACAAATCCCTGTGAAGCAGTTCTAGTGGCTTGGATACTACTGTCAACTTTGGTTTGATGATGACCTAACCTGTTTTCCTTGAATACAGGTTTCCCACAATACATTGGTTGTCCTGAACAACTTTGGTTGGTAGTTTCCCCTAACCAAACCTGGTTTTTAGATATGAGCTTGTTTATAGTTTTTCCATGCTAATTGATGTGCCATTCTTTGTGCCACAAGCTCGGAATCAAGACTTTCACTTCGGACATTTAAGAGTATCTTCCTTGGAATTAACAATCTTAAGCTTTGTCAACATTCTTGTGTCCGGTCTGGTTTTCCTTTTCCCCCTGTAAGAACCAGGTTCCCATACTTAGGAGTTTTTTACTCTGTTCAATTCTTTTTCTATATCGTATAAAGAGAACATTGTTTCCTTATCGCATAGTTGAGAATACGCTTAATATCTATGCTGTAGGACAATCACATATAACGTTCTCTCAATGCATGAGATCCATTGATCCAACTTTTTTCCAATTCCCCCTGAATTTCACCCTTTTTCCCATTACCAAAGGCAACGTTTCCTCCTTTGTGTGTTCTTGAAGTGAGAGGAAGCTTTTTGTTTCTCCAGTCATGTGTCTGGAACATGTACTATCTAAGTTACCATGTTGTTGCTTCCTCTTCAACTGATCCCTGCATTTAGTTTTGGGGATTAGATTTGGTACCCAAATCCACTTTGATTTTATGCTTAGGGAATGGCTTGTATAAGACTGTCTTCTTGCCCATTACGGAAGAGATTTAACTGTAGGAATTTTTTTGCTCTTTGTGTTCTCATGATGAAGATTTTCTCAAAATTTCAGTTTTGTTATGAGCAGTTTGTTTTTTTTGACAATCATACTTTTATATGCCCTAACCAGCCCAGGTGCATCATCGAAGCATCTATGTTGGGATTTTTTATTGAAAGCTGTTTCTATCAAAACCTATCCCATGTCTCTCAATGTGCGTTTCTTGTGAATGTGTGTCAAGCATATGAAGGACCTGGCCATCTCATTCCTTTTTCGCTTCAGTTCTAGTCACAAGCAACTCTTTGGAGAGTGCTGTCATCCACTTCACCTCCTCTTTAGTTACCAAGAGTCTAATGTTTTTACTTAGTTTCAGTATTTTTTTTGGATAAAAAGATTGGAAGATTTTGTTTTTTTCAAGAAGTCGTGTTTTTCTTCTCTTAGTTATGCATAGTCTTCCATCTCAGTTCACTTTTTTGAGTCTAATTGGTTTTATATGGCAATCATTAGAGTGTAGAGTAAAGATTCTAGCTCCCTTTTTGTGTATGAGTTTAGATGCTTGTATGTGATGAAACTATCCCTTTTCATTCATATCTTCTTCTTCTTTATTCCTCTTCAACAATCTGATCCCGAAGCCATGAGGTGCTAGTAATGGTTTCTTTGGGGAATGCTGCAGGTTGCCAGCCTTTTCTTTTCTGATGTTGCCCTTTCTTCCTTGGGTTTCATCCTTCCACTGCTACACGAGCAGAAAGTCATACTATCGTTCTTGTTCTATTCTAGTGAAAGAAGGGACCTGTTTCCCGTCTCCATCAACACTCATACTCTTCTCAGCTGAATACCCCATTGCTGCAGACAAGGGCCTTTTTTTTCATTGAGATATCTGCCTCGTGAGGTTGTCATTCTTTTCTGTTTGAGGGTACAAACTTATTTCTCTGATGTCCTTCTTCGCCTTCTAAAAGTTTGCCTTTTTCTTGCCTTTTTCTGCTCTAAAGTCCAAAGTGGACAGAATTTGATGAAAGTGATCCGGGCCTTTTCCACACTAAGACAAAAAACCATTGCTTTGGTGTTTTCAGATGGTTTTTGAAGAGTTTTTCCTTTTGAAAGAAGCCCTGCCCTCGTTTTAGCATTTCCTGGTGAACCTGTTGGTTTGAGGGCAATATTTCTCTTCAAAATCATATGATGGAGTAGCCGTTGGAACCAGGTTCCTTTCCTTCTTTTCCTCCTAATTTTTCCTTTCTGGTTTTTGAGTTCGTATGTGATGGATGAATTACCAATTGAACTTCATCCCTTGCCATGAGTCTAGGTCGCTGGGCTTCATTATAGCTCGACTACTTTGCTTCCCCAGTTTCATCAGGAAGTGACACTCACGTTTCCGCTTACTCGTGCCTTCTCCATTAGGAATTATCTCTCCTAAGGAGTACATCCTCGTAAGATGGAGGTGAACCGAAAACTCTGGTGTGCATGTCTGAATAGTCTCATTCCTTTCTTCTGCCCTCCTGAACAAACTCATATTTGCCTTTTCAGTTATCAATTTTAGTATTTCTTGACTGGCGTTGTTCCCATCATGCTCGGTTTGTAGTGTTTCCCATATGGCTTTTGGCATCTTGACAACAAGACGAGATTCGATTGTATTCATCTGGTCCTATGCCATCAAATCAAAAATTTTCTTATAAGCTTTGGTTGGCCATTGTTTTGAAATTGCAAAGCTGTCTTCAACTTCCCATTCTTTCTTTTCCTTTGGAATTTTGGTATTCCAGTCATTGCGTTTTCCTAGTATGGTTGGTCCATCTAGAATTACTCCCCATAAATCAGGGTTTATCCGTCCATAAGATGGTCCATCATATATCGATTTTTCCTTTTTTTTCCTTTTTTCCACATCCATAATATTTGCCATTGAACACGTGGTTGTCTTGTTTGTGAAGCTCCTTCTTGTGGGGTGTATTGGTGCTAGCCATTGAGTCTTTTCAAGGTGTGATCTTTTTATTAAACGAAAATAAACGAAAAGACCGCTGTTTGATACCAATTGGAAGAAACCTTACCCCACGAACACGAACAGGTTCTGTAAGTTGCTTTCAGTAAGACAGATAAGACACAAACACTTATTGACTTAAAAAACCGTTCCTCCTCAAGGAATGAAAACACCACCCCTCGTTTAATTAAGTTCAACAAACTATAAGATTTTGTGATTACAAAAAACTCAATATCAACAAGTCTTAAACTCTACTACCCCCCACCCTCTCGCCTCTAGCTACCACTATTACCCTCTCTCGTTGACTCCTCATCGAGCGTCGTCCAAAAGGTCAAACCCACTTTTTGTTACGAATTCTCAGTCTAACACTCACCAACCCTACAAAGAGCCAACCCACATCCCAACTCACTGTACACTCTCACAAAACACAACCCAATACAAAAGCCACAAAACCCCTCCTTTACAACTCTCACAAAACTCACCCCTACAAGAAGCCAAACCCAGCTCCTTGTACAATACTTTAACTTACAATCAAGAACGCAACAAAATAGTCTACATAACTTAACCGTTTAAAACATTTTCTTACTCAAGAACGTTTTAAACTTTAGCAAATCTATCGATCCTTGAATACATGCTATTCGATGAATAAATCTCTCTCTTTTCTTTTCCTCTCTATCTCTTGGTGAAGTCGTCGAATCCTTCTCTGCATTGTCCTCTTTTTATAGATAATTTCTTGGCATGCACCTATTGAATCCTTATCAAATAAGGTAAGGAAATTGTATTTAAACAAGGAGTACTTAAAGTACATCCTTATTATATACAACTTCCTTAACTTCCTTCCTTAATATACTATTTAAGGTTTTCCGTATTTGTATCAACTAAGGATTACTTTAATATATTATTTTTGGCTTTGAACTAGGAAATTTGTATTTAAAAAACAAATGATTACTTGAAAAGTACAATCCTAGTAATACCACGTCCTTTCCTTCGACTTGGACTCTAGCTTGGCTTCTTTTGTCGCTGACAATATTTGGCTACTGTCTTTGCCTTTTTTGTCTATCATCAAAACATGAAATTAATCGATCTATCAGACGTCTATCATTTCTTTCAATTTATGCTGATCCAAGAACTACATACTTGCAACTCAACATACGTCAAAGCGTATTTTGTAGATAATTTGCAGGGTACCCCCCATATTGTTTTTTTTATTTTAGTTGACTCTTCATCCAATTTGATTTTCATTTCACCACGGCCTAGTTCGATGGTGTTGGATTGGGTGGTTGTCCTTTACTCTCCTCTCTGATCTAAACGACGGTAAGCCTGAAGGAGGAGTTACCATAAGAGTCTTCTTCCTCTTTCCTTCGTAGCTTCAAATATCATATCTTGGCTTCCAAGAAAGCAACGCAACTATTTCCTAAGTCATCTCAAGTTGAATACAGAGCAATTTCCTAATATTGGTTGACTTCCCTGAAATTTTTTTTGACCTTCCATGATTGGAATTAATTCGAAGTTTCTTAATTTCCAAATGAACTTGAACTAAAACTACTTGTATAAATTCAAAAAATATTTTAAATATCTTTAAATATTATTACAACATAATATAATTTGTTAATAATTATATGTGTAATTATATACATTTTGTATATAATTAAGAGTATTTTATAAATTTATCTTGTTTTCGACAATCGCATCACCCCAGCAGCCTACTCCTTTTATTTCGTCCTCATTTCTTTTTTTCCTCTGTCGTTCGTTTCCGCTTCTCCTTCCTGTTTTCCCCCCTTTTTCCCTTCCGTTTCTTTTCTGAGCTCGTCGGATTTCCTTCCGTTCCTTTTCGTTCCGTTCTTCCCTCCGTCTCTTCGTCCCTTCCTTGTGGTTTTGCCCAACTCCGTCTTGACTCTACCCTTTGGCCCGCTTTCCCTTCTGCCTCCCACTCAAGGGGGAGTGAGAGCGGAAGTTGCAGGGTGCTATAACCCCGGAAAAGCCGTGGCGAAATCCGCGGCGAAAGCGAACCAAGGGGTCATGCGTCCAGTGAAAACCCAGGTGAAGCCGTATCTTGCAATTTCAGCAGCCCACATCCCACCTCCCAGCGACTACTACTTGCACGATCTCTACTCTCCTCTACTCCCATTTCCCTTCAAACAAACCCAGCCCAAAGTAGCCTACAACAATATATCAAAACAGAAGCCCACATAACCGACCCCCGACCCCCGTTCCCCTTTTCCCCTTTTTAAACATCTTTTAAAACTAAATTTTAAACCCAAAACTTACTACTCTGTAACTCTCCTCTTCTCAACGCCTTTTTAACAAATAATTAATTTTAAACCCATTACTTACTCTTCGTCTTTTCTCCCTCTCTTCTCTCTTCTCTCTCTCTCATCATCCCGAAGTTCCTCCACTTCGCGCACACTCTCTATTCTTTCCAGAAATACACCATAAAACTCTCCTCGAAGAACTCTCCTACGGGGGACGACGCCCTCCATCCCCTCTTCTTTTCTTCTCTCCACGAATTCAAACAAACGCGCCTTTGCTTAGCTGGTTTTGTCCGAACGCGGAGGGCCACGAGCTCTTTACCCCCCCCCCGCGATACGAACAGTCCAAACGTTCCGCAGCGTGGTATTTTCATTTCATTTCCAATTTCAATTTCGTCTCGAACCTAGTTAAATTTGTACGCCCTTTAGCTCACCTGAGCCTCATCCTCTGAGAATTTTTGAAATTTGGGATTCTCCCACATCGATCCAGACCCTTTTTCTTCCCTTTATAAATAGGCTTCTCGATACTGTCCAAAGGAGAATTTTTCAAAGAACAAAGAGTACCCATAAAGTTTGGGAATTCTTGGTTCCATAGTTTAATATTTCTAAATGTTTTTGTGGCTGTGCTGGAGTTTGGAGTGGTGGAATCGTCTCTGCCAAACTCGTCGTCCTGTTCGCTGCCCAAAACGAGGTAACATTCGTCCTTTTAATATTTATATCAACTGTTTGTTCATAATGCGATGTTCTGTGTAGTATTTAGTTCATTTATATTATTTGTTTGTTCCGTTTAGTTGGCTTTTAGCAATTATGTATGCCTAATCTTGTTAACTAAATAAAAGTGTGCATATTTTAACTTCAATTTTAGCACCTCTCTCTGCGAGTTTTGGTTGGATTTTATTCTCGTTCTTCTTGCTTTAAACCTCAATTTCTCGTAAGGGAGGTTTGTGTTAGCTTACATCTTATACTCTTATGAAGTTAGGTGGTTGTTTAACTTTAACTAATTATACAATATCAGGCAGGCTGTGTTTTGTTTAGAGTCTTTTTCACCTCCACTCTCTTTTCTCATCCTGCCTCGTTTCCTTTTTGAGGATAGACGTCGTCGATAATCGAGTTTCCCTCAAATCAACACGGCTTGAAGTTTTTTATCTACTTTTCATAGATGGTCATAATTTGGGTTGTGGTCTACTAATATCGGCTCCCTTCATTGTTTTCTGTTAGTTTCCTAGCCTTCTAGTTGGTAACCCTTCTGTCATTCTAGCGCACGTAGATATCACTATCGATAATTAGGGTGAAGCCAGTTGATGGTTTGTTTCTATACTGCCTCTAAGATGCTCTGATTGATATTTCAATATAAGAAAATCTTTAGTTCATGCCTTAGTTTCTTTGATCCATGGTTGTATATTCCCCATTCATTATCAGCGAAAACCTTCATCTCTTCATCTAATCTCTTAACATGTATAAAAAAGGCGTGATCAATTTCTTTTTAGCCAGCTGTTTTATCCAATGTGGGCTTGAAATGTGTTTATTTTGGTTATATCATGACTATTTAAGTTCGACTTTGCGAATTTGCTTCAAGCTTTCTTATTTCCAATTGATTTCGGCTCCTAGTTGTTATTTGTCTCCATGTTTTTCGGGTTTCCTACCTTGATTTTCATGTGATAGATATAGGAAATATGTTGAAGTTTGGTTCCCTCTCTTTTGATGTTCCGGTCTTCGCCATTATTAAGTCAACTTAAATCACATCGATTACATCATCTAGCTTCTCTTTTTATCTTTGACTTAATGTGAAATATTTGTTAAAATTTCAGATCCAACACCACTTGAATATTTTTCCTATAGTTAAAAGTTATTATTGATTAAGTGCGAAACTCTTTTCCTTTCTTTCGTTTGTTTAACAACCTGTTTGTTATTTCTGATTTGATGTGAATATAGAATAATCATATCCATTTTATTTTTATTTTTTTTGTATTTGTGTTCAACTTCCAGTATGTTCACCTGCAATCTGAATTTACTATTTCTTGCATGAATATGCTTCAATATTGTCTGAGTTATAGATTTGTTTTGTGATTAGGAGATAAGTTTTAATTCACCACTTTCTAATTAATGGTGAGTTGACATTTGTCAAGTTTTTAGTTCATTGTTGTCTAGCATGGTTTGATTTTCCTGTTATTTCACGGTGATTAGAACCTTTGTTCCACTTACATAACAGCTTTTTCTTCGATGTTTCTGTCTAAACTTCTATTTGATTCCACTTACATAACAGCTTTTTCTTCGATGTTTCTGTCTAAACTTCTATTTGATTAAACTAAGAGTCTAGTCTTTTCCTAGGCTAAGTTAAATTTCCAGATTTTAAGTCAATGTCTTGTTTTAGCATTAACTCATAATTTGTACATGCATCTATGAATTTGAAGTTTGATATTTGGAGTCATGTTGATCCTGTAGTAGTCATTAATTTTCTGTTGTTTGAGTTACTGTGACATTTGTTTTCTCTCTAAGCATGTTTCTTACTCTAAAATTTGAGATTGATTGTTTCTCTATTGTATAAGTCGCGCGTCTAAGCTAGTCATTTGTTTACTTTATTATATAGTGCTTGTTAAGTGTAAATGCACTTCTTGAACACATTGTTTGTTTGGGTTCTCTGTTGAAGCCTCTATTTTTGCAGTCTGTTTCCTCTAACATTTTCATGTGGTTTGATGGTTCTTTTGCTCATGTTCTTTGTATTTATTGTTCAAGTTCTATTTTCTAGCTCTCCTTTTATATAGTTTTGAGTCCATTTTAGTAACTGTCCGCAGTTAGTTCGATTTTCTTCTCATCTAAGTCAAATCACTGCTTCGCCATTAGCACAAGGGAGCTCACTTTATTTTAAATTTAATTTCGAGAGCTGTTTAGATTCTTATCTTCTTTAGTTCCTAGTTTTTATAGTTGTCTTTGTTGTATTGTTGTCACTAACATTTGTTTCTCCACAAGGAGTATTGCTTTGATCTTAAAAATGGAAATAGTTGTTGGTTTGCTTCACCATTGATTTTAAGAGGCCTTTCCAGTGATCTTGTATTTCCATACCTTTGCTTTTCGATATGTTGTCTCTGTTTTGGGTCTTACGTCTCACTAATCAGTTCAGCTTTGGTCATCTAAACTTTGCATTCTAATCCTTTCCAATATGCATAAGTTGCTTAGTGTTAGCCAACTTGTTTTCTAGAAAATGATTTTCAATGACTAGCTTAGTGTTTGGTTTATTAATTTGATATTGACCTGCAACTTGTTAAGTTTTTAGTTAGCTTCAAGTTTCCTCTTTCTCATTTTGATGTTCAAATTTGTTTCCAGAAGATTAGTTGTTATTAGAGTTGGTTGTTCTTTTTGTCTATCTGCTGTTGTTATCTCTCGAAAAAATAATAATTCAGTAAGCTTATGAATGCATATTTGTCCCACTTAGTTGCTGACCAAACTTTGCCTAAAGTTGTACTCCTTGGTTTCGTTTATTTACATGTTAAATTAGTATCAACCCCCCTTCTTGATTAGTTACTTATTCTTTTTTTTTTTTGCATGATTTCTCTTGATTTGAGTGTGATTTGGACTCCCATTCCCTTGCATCCGATCATCTTTGAGTCAATCTCTCTTAAGTCGTAAAAAGGGAAGTTAATACATTGGTTAAAGCCTGAAAATCAGCAGCAACATTGGCCTTGAAAGGCTGAGAAACGAGAAGCAAAATTTGGGTTTAAAAATCCAAAACTAGTGGCAGCAACAGGAGCTCAAAAGAGCTGAAATGAGAGTGCTTTGGCTCCCAATTGACCGAAATTTGAACACCTGATTTTTGCAGCAGTTTCAGCAGTCTCCAAAGGGCTGGAAATAACATTTTTTGGACTTAAAAAAGTTCGGAAATAGCATCAAACAACAAACAAGAAGCAGCAAGTGGACTTATAATTGTCCAAGTTACATTTGCACTTTGTTTTCATTATTTTGTGATTTTTTGATATTTTCTTCTAACTTCTAAAGGTCTAACTTAGATGAATCCTTGGAAGTTTTTTAATAACTCTATATTTCTTTAGTTGTTTACTTTAAATATGTGAATTTTCAAACTCTTTTAAGTAGACGCTCTAAGCTTCGAGACTAACTTGAGAATTATTTATATTCTTTCATAGTTAGTATTTAGCTTTCAAATCCATGTTTAAGTTATTGTGTTGATTATTCGACTCAAAACTTGACTCGGGTAAATTGTTAAGTTATAGTTTTACTTTTGGCGCTTTAATATTTGGATTATTTCATTATTTGGGATAATACAAATATGTACAAGTATCAAAAGATTTCTAACTTTTCAAAAATAATAATAACAAATAAAAATAAGATTTTTTTAAAATTTAAATTTATTTTTATAAAATTAGCCAAGCTTCTAAAATTCATCGGTCAACCGCGAGTTAAATAATTCTCTAAGGTGCCTAAACCCTTCATTAGAGAATTATTTGAACCCTTACTCGACTCTGGTTTATTTAAATGTTTTTCTTTTAAAAATTTATTTTTAATGGTTTTCTTATTTTTTCCTAAAAAATCAAGTGACGACATCCCAAAATATAAATTTTTCAATGAAGACTTCGCTGGGGATTCATATAGGTTCTAACCAAAAGAATTTTATTGTTTGGCTAACCATTATTTGAATTATATATTGCTTTATGCAAGTATGTGTTTAAATTTCGAATATTACTATCATTGGATGCATAACATTTATTCCGTCAAATGACACTTTTTTTTACTTAAAGGATGATTATGCGGGTTCGCAATCATTCGTCAACCAAAATTTTCTCGAGGATGATTATGCGGGTTCACAATCATTCGTCAACCAAAATTTTCTCGAGGCACCCTGATAAATGTAGTTGACTACTGGATAGTCAACGGTCATTAACTGTCCCAACCCAAGTAGTCCGCTTGAGTCACCTATCCACAATAAATAAAGTCCACTCTTAGTCAACTAAGTTAGAGCTCAACCAAAACCCTTTTAGGTGCATTAACCTAAGATGACCCAACACCTAAGGTGTATTGAGCCCATTAGAAGACCACATTGAGTCTAATTGACCTTGGTCAATATAAGACGATCATCAAGCTATTTGTTATATTTGATGGATATGTATGTCGGTTTGTGCGTACCATTATACCTTGGGGTCGAGATTTTTATTTTTATAGGTAGTTTCTTTGTTTAGGTCGACAGAAGATCCTCCTCGTCCGAAAGAAATTCAAAAGCATCAAGAAGTTTGAGAATGAAGATTTTATATTGAAGCTTAGTTTATAGTTTAATTTACTATTATACCCCTGCGTGGGACTGGTATTTATTTTCCTCCCCTTTACTATGTATCCCCATTTGTTTTATTCATAAGGTTTGTATAATTTTTTTAGGGCAATGGAATATTTTACAAACGGTAAACACATCCTTCAAACGTTATACTTACATTTGGCATAAAAGGTCATATGTATGATAGGAGGCGTTATATATCCTTTATGTGTTAAATGTTAAAATTTTGTTTCATTTGTGTTTGTTTGATCTATGTTTTTATATACATATGTTTGCTTTAAACATAATTGGTCCATTATTCTATTCCTATGTCTTAAAACATCAATTCAATTTTCAAACCTTCCAAATTATTTTATCTCCATTACGCAAATACGTTTAAATTCACTCAAGTTCTAGGTTCAATAGAGCTTTAAAAAATTATTAAGTCATCATTCAAATTCACTTTGACCTCGTTGTTTCTTGAAAATTATTTTTCACACCTACTAGCCGATGTTACTAAACATTCCTTCAGTTTCAAGCGAATATTGAGACATTTTTGTTTCTCCAAAAGATATTTTCAATTGAACCTTCCAAAATCTACACTTTGAATCTTTACTCAAATCATATAGTTTGCTTTAGTTAGATTCTTTTCTTTCGTTAAAATATTAGTTCACAATAAACAATTTTTTCCATTTGATTATTTTCTAGAAACTCACCTTCTTTGAATTTTGGACTAGTTTGTTTAAAACAAAACACATGTTATTTGTTTTATATGTTAATTTGGTAGATTATTATGATTAATGGACTAACTTTCTTATTCTTGAGTTGTTTTAGAAGGAAAGACTGATTTGTGTTGGTAAACAAACTTGCTCACTTCATCATAGTACCTGCTCGCAGAAAATTCATATTTCACATGGTCTAAAGGTCAAGGGAATTTCTACAGACTCATATTTCTTTCTTGGACTACTAAAAGGAGTCGTTCAAAAATGGATTCCACTATTCGCACTGTTGCTTCGTCCGAAATGATCCCCATTTCATCAATCGCGGCCAATCCTAGTGCCTCGGTAGCAACAGAATCACCTATGGAAGTCATTGCTCGTCTAGAGCAACAAATTATCACACTGAATCTCTTGGTATCTCAATACCAAGATGCTTCCCCGAATCAACCACCTGATGATCGCGAAAGGGGGCCCATGCCACCTGTGTATCCAACTTCGAGTGAGTTTCATCAAGGAGATCACTTTGCCACCTTTCAACAAACTCAAAACGCCTCACTCACTAATTCAACTTAGGATACTCCTCTTGTGTACATATTTGCTCATCCAAAAGCTCCAACAGTAACACATCACACTCCGCCAGTGTACACTTATGTCATTGCTCCACCTGTTACCAAGACTTTAGAGTTTCACCGCCTAGATATTAATCACTATATTGAAATTGAGAGGGATGGAAAATCAATTGATGTTGAAATGATGAATAAGAATATGAAAAGTTTGGAGGATGCTATGAGAGGTCTTAGTAGGTTCGATAGTAGCCAGAGTGTTAGATACGAAGAATTGTGCACATTTCCTGAGGTTGAGTTGCCATCCGGTTACAAGATTCGAAAGTTTGAGAAGTTTAGTTGATCAGGATATTCGTTCTTTCACTTGAAAATTTATTGTGAAAAGTTGATTGGCATTGGAAACAACGAAGGGATAAGAATCAAGTTGTTCAATCAAAGCCTAACTAGAAAAACATTGAAGTGGTACTCTAAGAAAGATGTGACCAAATGGTGTACTTGGGATGATCTCGCAAATGCTTTTGTGAAACACTACATGTTTCATGTTAAAATTACTCCCGATAGAATTTCTATTACCAAGCTAAAACCCAAGTCAACTGAATGCTTTCGAGAACATGCCATTCGTTGGGGAGAAGAAGTTGCTAGGGTGCACCCACCTATGGAGGAATCAGAAATGATCACCTACTTCATTCAAGCTCAAGAGTCAAAATACTATGAGCAATGGTGACTATGGTTGTGGGTGCAAAGTCAACATACTGTGCCTGAAGTTATAACAAGGGCTGGAGAAATGATCGAGACGGGTCTGAAACCGACATAAGACACGACTTACAACCTCATCATCAATTTTGCTATAGGGTTGTGCGTAATACAAGCTAGTTCTTTTGAAAGGAAAAAGGAAAACAAGTCATGAGGGCTAAACACGCGGACTCGAGGTGTGAGCTTATTCCCCTCATAAGCAACGTCAACCTGCTCCGAGGCTATCTGATACTTCTCATAACTTATGTTTGCAACATCAAACAACATTTCGTTCTGAACGACCAATGCCAAATCCTCAAAAAAGACACCTCGTTCCTAATTTTGGAATAAGCCTCCCAAATCTTCACTCATTGTGGAGATACGGACTCAACTTTTTAGAGGTTGAAAATAGGCAGGAATCTTCATCCAGTGGAATCCATACCGTCAATAACTACTCCATCCCACTGGTGTACCCAAGTTAAAGCATTTGTGTGCTTATCAGTCAGGAGGATTGGGTTTGATCACCAACTGATATACATTACAGAAAGGAAGGTTCCTACCCCATAAGGGTGTGTCACTGATTATTAGGGCGGTTAATCATCTTGTTCTTAAGTTTTAGTGGGGTCAAAGCCGTTGTTGGCTGGCTAATTGTTTTGATTATACGTTTCTCGTTTGCATGCAGGAAACAACTGTGTCCGCGACGAATGCGGAAAAATTTTGAGCGAAAATTGCAGAAGAGACACCTACGGAGCTTATTGACGGTCCGTTGTGCCTGTGACGGTCCCGTAGGTGGGCAGCTTGTAGTCATGCTGCTGAAGGAATATGAGGAAAGGTCTGACCGAAGTGTGGGACATGGACGGTCAAGTCTTGTGACGGTCGTCATGGCTATGAGGTCCGTTCTGCAGGATCTTCGTGGAGTTCCATGAGAACATGACGTGGTTTCCCGTTGACCAAGAGCGGACAGAAGTTCCAGAGAGGCTTTAGTATTCTTTGGAAACAAGACACCCTCGTGGCGCGGAACTGACCGTTGCAGACTTATACGGTCTCGTCACTGACTTGCCAGTCCGGGGGAATGAAGAGAGCGAGCAGTCTAAAGACAAAGTCGCACCAAACGGTATGGGTCACGTACGGAGATCCATGACGTCCGTCATGACACGTGGTCCCGTCGCAGTGTCCGTCGAACCGCCGCTTGAGACGTTTTTGGAAATTTCCAACAATTAGAATTCTTGTCGTAATATAGGTTATACATTGTTTTTCATATAATGTTTTCGATAAACCAAAACACAAGAGAAAAAGAGGACCTCATGTATTTATTGAGGTTAGACGCAGATAGTTTAGACTCATATTAATTAGATTCTTTGTATTAGTGTTATGACTTCGGATTAGCGTTGATTGATTGTTTTGGTGATTTATGGTGATTTAATCAAGCAACCTTTTTTGCAATTTAATTCTTTCTCATGAGTAGTAACAGGAATTCATTATTGATATATTTGAATATTGTGTTTATGGTATGAGTAACTAAACTCCCTAACTAGGGTTGTGGGAACATAGGCAAATAAAGATAAGACCCCTAAGCTAAAATACCAATTCTAGAATATGTCCTTGCATGTGTAATAATATCTTTCGCTTAGAAGTATTTTAAAACGGCTGAATCAACATTAGAACTCGCCTTGAGGCTACTTTCCGGACCAAGAGAGGTAGATAATTCAGGAAAAGAAAGTATTAACTAGATTTAGTGTCATGCTATCTATAGGCTAGTATTGATTGGTACGAGGTAATAACTTAGTCAAATATCGAATACATGCTTAATTAGGTAAAAGATAACAGGGTAGGAAAGCAAACATCACGTAGCCTGACCAAGTGCGGAGTTGAGATTTTCTCAGATGCCGGACCAGGATTTGAAATACATAACTTCTCACTATTGCATGCAAGATCTAGGAAAGAATTGTTATGTTAGAATTATCATAAGAACCTGTTGGGGAACAGCGTAACTCTCTAGTTACTTGATTTAATTGATAACATCCAACTTTTAAAACTGCTAAGTGTCTCTTTCAAATTCGTTACGTTACTTTTTACTTATTTAGAAGAAGAACCACCCCCCCTTTTTTTATGTTTTTACTTTCCTAAGGAAATCCGTCAACGAACAATCATAAATAACAAGTTGAAGTAATCGTCTAAGACTAATTATTCCGGTCGTTGGAACGATCCCGACCTCACTAGTTGGGGTATTTACTGTTCACGACCGCATTTACGTCTTATTTAAAGAAGTAAGTGTTGAGCGTATCATGGTTTTGGGCGCCCGCATGCCCCAACGGGAGTTTTAGCTTTTGATACTTAACTTTATTACTATAGTTTTGTTGAACTTTTTCTTGATTTTACGTTTGTTTTTATTTGTTTTGATTTCGTTTTCGAAACTATCAGCTCCTTGTATGTATGCCACATAACACGGAGAGGCAGAGATCCGTTGTGTTCCCGTACGATCACCGACGGTATAGGCGCGAATATACACTACGGCGCTGAATTCGAAATTTTTGGGAATAATGATAGATCTCGACACCTGAACATCCCATCTCGTTTTCAATGTTCAATGGTCAGATATTACTACCATCCTCCGGGTGTGAACATCACACAGAGGGGACAGATCCCGTACTCACACGGCCCCAAGCCTACTAAACAACTATGCTATTTATATCATAGCATATTTCGGAAGTGGCCACTTGTTTTGGCATCCTCTACCCACAGCTACACTTTTGTGAGTACGAGTAGTCTGATGCAATCTGCTCACTGCCAGAGGTTTGTGTTTCGTAGGGGTGCTACCGTCTGATGATAAACATGCCCATGGCTAGCTAAGGCGAAGGCAGTGGGTTGTAAAAGTTGTTGGGAAGGGCCTGAATTTGGATCAGATGTAATAGGGCTCAGAGTGTTTCCTCTCTCACTGAACGAGAGGGCTCTATTTGGTTCACCCTGATCTCCGCCTACACTCCATCTTTACCTGGAATCAACTAAGGGATGTCTTCTTAGCACGCTCCTAATCCTCGTCATCTCCAAAAACTAAACACCAACAAGAACAAAGTGAATAACTTGTGTGGCACTGACCTAAGGAAGCAGTCAGTTAGTAGTTCTTGGAAATAGATCACCATCAATTCTTGAGAAGTGTTCGGCAACATCAGCCACGTGTTATAGATGAATGAGTACAGTGAAAGAATACTTCAATGGGGTAAAGATGATAACAACAGGAGGGGCCAGAGGTTGAAACACTTATATGTCATGTGGATCTTATGGAGAAATGTCCTTCAGCTTAGATCGCCTGAAAAATTAGAAAAAATCTCCCGGAATAACAAGCTTTGATACGAGGAAGTCGTGATATATACGGGAGAAACACCTTCGCAGGGTACAGTCCACGTCACAACACCATTCCAGACAGGATGAGAATTCGTTGTAAGAAATGGTGTCTCAAATGAGAACTGACCTTGGGTGGTACTCAAACCATGTCACTAGGGGTGCTAGAAAGATTAATGCAGTCAACTACTTGGCTAAACTACAACCACCCCGCCAACGGTGAAAAAAAAAAAAAATGTTTTTTTACTATGTTGGATGATTCCCTACGTAGTTACAGTAACAAATGAAAAGGGTTTCCTTCTGACCGACGCCCAGGCTCAAATCAGGATAATGGCGCCAAGGTCAGGGAACCCAGGTCGGAACTACGGTAACTTCAACCGTGAGGTCATTATGTCCGAGATGAACTCAACCGCGACAACAACAATTAACTGGTTAATACGCTAATAGAACGACATGGAATGGGCCCTATATCCCGTCTCTCATAATCGTGAGTTTACTCCTAGGATGGGGAGATAGTAATGGACGCGAGTTGAGGATATTGTTGCACAAAATGATGAGGAGGTTTCGATGCTAGTGATGAGCCATAATTTAAAAAGTTTGAGGTGTGCTTTAGCTAGTGTTGGCAAAATTTGATACATCACATGCAATTTCGATTAGCAGATCGATTGGCAAGTGGCCCAATTATCTGAAACAGTGAACCACACTGCAACCGGGCACTCTTCCTAGAAACACTGTCCAAATCCAAAGAATGATGCGCACTGTATGACAATCACTACTCGGGGGTGGGGGCAAACCATCCTGACCCACCTATGCACTATCACTGAGGAAAATGTGCTACATCGATATGAAAATGTTAGTAAAGGGTAAGTGGCGGAAGCAAGAAAGCATGGAACAGATACAGAAGTATTGATCAAGGGTAAATTTGCTTTTCCCATGGTCTAGGCCCGTACCCACACAGCCTTTCCCTCTGAGATTAGTGAAAAAGACTCGAAGGGATGGTAAATACCGGCGTTTTATACAATGTGAATCAACTTCTATCAACGTCCCTTTGGTAGAAGCTCTAGAACAAATGCCCATTATGCTAAATTGTATGAAGATCTGGTCACCAGAAAACATGCGGGTCACTTCGAGGATGATGATATACTACCGCATTGTGGTGGGTGTAGTGCGATTTTCTCAAGATCCCTCGAACAAAAAAAGACAGATCCGGGTGCTTTCACTATCCTGTACCGTGGGTCATTACATTTTGCGAAAGCAGTATGTGGATCTGGGGCAAGCATAAAATCTCATGCCCTCATCAAGTTTATAGAGAACGTTGGGTTGACGGGGTATCCAAAACCCACTTCGATCGTCTACTTATTGCCTAGGACGATCGGGATACAGTGTAAATCGGGCTATAGGGATACTCCATGATATGTGCTACAGTAAAAAGTGGATATCCATTCATCTTTCCGGTCATAATTTCATGTTAATTCTGAATTGTGAGGTGTCGAATTTTGAGGTGGCTATTGCTGGTCTTGGGAGGCTTCTATCTACAGGTATAGAGCCCCTTAGTTGTTATGGATCAAGACAGCTGAACTTTTCGGTGACGAGGGTTGAATGACATAAGCGACCTTCACACATTTGTGTAAGACCGATAGGCAGAGTGTGGTGCGCTCCACGTCGGTATCTGTCCATAACGCCCCCCAAAGAATCAGACGAGAATGGAGATACTAACAGAAAAATGTCAAACACACTAGAGTTTATGGTTGGGGAAGTTGGTGCTTGTGAGAGCTGTTCTTGGGTGCCCTTGTCCTCATCCCGGCATAGCTCAAGTCCAAAATGGACCGGCCCTTATTTGATACCCAAGTTTACCCTCATGGACCATTGAGTTTAAAATCCAGAGGGAGTTGCACTTTAAGAGGATAAAGGATGAAATAAACTTCTGTTATTGGGCCATAAGCATAGGGGAATGAAAGTAATAGAGCTAAGACTGCTGTCTTGACACTGAAATCTGAGTAAGTCAAGTTCCCCAGTCGGCCCCGCGACATTAAATCAGGCGCTTGTTGGGAAGGCAACCCAATTCTTATCGGTTTTTTTTTAGTAATCGTAGCATTTTTCTCATTATCAGTGGTTTTGAACTTGCAGGCACCAAATCACCCGAGTCAAATTCTGCAGAAATTACCGTGGCAGCAGTCGAGCTAGAGACGGATACTCTACGGACCGCTGCGCATGCACCAGACCGCGTATGTTATCCGTCGCAACCAGTACGTTTTCTGTCGTTTTGAAAGCTAGGGAACAACACGACGTAACCCCACGACGGGCCATTACAACTGCGACGGACTCTCGTGACGAGGAAAAGGGGAACCGTCTCGCATATGATTAATGAATTTTAAAACCCACGAGCCGTGACCGCACGCTGACCCCCTTTTCCAAAATTCTGACCGTTAAACCCCGCAACCCCTCATTTCACCCCACTCATTTCATTATTCCTCTCATCGCCCATCTTTTTTCCAACTTCCAACATTTCCGTTCCCCCTCACTGATCATTGCCCCCGAAGCATCCTCCTAAGAACCTTATAATTATCATCTACGAGTCGGTGCTGCTGGCTGGAGGTTCGGCACCTTGCCAACTGTGAAGCTCAATGTGCCATTTCTTTATTTCTTATCCATTTCCTGCCAAGGTATGTGTCTCTAAATTTATATGCTCAAGTTATCTTATCATTTTTGTTTAGTATTAGTATTAGCTTCGTTCTCAGTCGAGAATTGTTTCCTTTATATGGATTATGTCTAACCTAGGCTCAAAATGTGGAATTTGCCATTTGACAAACCTAAACATAGGTGATTTTGCATTGTGCGTGTGTGTCTCTAGGTAGTTGGGAGGATACCACGACCCATAAATAGGGTCACACAAAAACTAAGCAAGACCAAGAGTGGTGGGTTTACATCGGGATTATGCGAATTGGTAAAACCACGTTCTATCAAACTAGCTATCGTTTACCCATCAAGTACCCTTCAGAATGAGACCTCCGATGTCGCGACTGACTGTCGCACAAACACATGGTGACTCGTAGTAGGTGTCCGTTTCCAAAAGCCCTATGCCTCCTGTACCTCGACGGCGTGACAGGACCGTTGTCTTCACACGGTTCCGCCTGCACAACCGTTCTGGTTGTCAGAGACCCGTTTCTAAGGGTCTCATTCTCAGTTTTTTAATTGTTCATTCCACGGAGAACATGTGACGACCATCATACCCCCACTACGGTCCGTCCTGCACTACCGTCTATGGTCAGAGACCCTCTAATCTAATAAGGGTCTCACCCAACAAATTTTCTAAGTATCCTACGACGGACCGTCATACCCACTGTCACGGCATCCGTCCTGCACGACCGTCATCAGGTCATAGACCCCTCTGCTAAAGGGTCTCCCAACATTTTTCTAAGTGTCCTAACGACGGACACTTACGCGACCGTCGTACCCACGAGGTCCATCCTACTCAAGGACCTCATTGATGGTCAGAGACTCCCTCCGTCAAGTGTTCTTTATAAGTATTACACAGACTCACGTACAAGACCACGACGGACCTCATGATGGTCCGTCCGTATGCCACGAGCACGAAGCCGTCATCTGGCCCGTCGTGTGATACAGTTTCATCTTTCACTGCGACACACCTATTTCAATGTTTTTTTATTTCGTATGGTGTCTTGCTGTCTTGTTTGCCCATCCACTCTATAATATTGATCTTTTACGTTAATAAATCTACTATGGCCACCTAAGCAAGCCCGCACCTACGCGCCCGCGGGCATCTAAGTCGTCGCTTCTGTCTTCCCACATGGTCATGCTCGTCTCTGATGATAAGCTGGACCCTGATACGTTCCCCAGTACTTCCTCCCCTGGGGTGTGCGCGCGGCACGGGATGCACGGGCCCGGCGCATAGGCTTACACCCAGACGGTGTCGTCCGGCGTAGTCGCGCGTGACTGACTCCCAGTCTGATGAGGAGGCACACTGACGCCCGGCACACGGGGGGGGGGGGGGGGGGGGGGGGGGGAGTTGCCCTCTGGGTCGGTCCACAATGAGGAAGGAAGGAAATTAACAGGGGGGAAAAAAAATGAGGACGAGACTAGCGGAGAAGCAACGTCCTGGCTCCTTAGGAGTATCATGGTCCAGTAAGCTTCTGCCTCTGTAGAGGTTCCCGCACCAGCCACTGGCTGTCGGGGAGGGGCGGGGGGGGGGAAGAAGTGGAGGGGGGGGGGGAGAGAGGGAGGTGGCGGGGAAATGAGGGGGTGGATGGGGAGGGGGGGGATGGGGGAGTGTGGAGGAAGGGGGGGTGAGAGGGGGAGTGGGGTGTGTGGGGGGCGGGGGGAAATAAGGGGTTGAAAGGTGGGAGGGGGGAGATGGGGGTTAGGGGGTGGGGGTAGGGTGGAGGTGGGGGGAGATGTGGGTTGTGTGGTGGGGGGTACTTGGGGGAGGGGTGGGGGAGAGAGCGAGAGAGGTCTTCCAGTCGTTGCGGTTGTTATGCTGTTCTTTTCAGACTCTACACCAGCGAACACATTCAGGGTCCCCCACCCAACCGCTGACCAGCCAACACCCGGTGGAGTGTCGACCTCCAGTTTCAAGTTTCTACTACTCCGACGCAAAAGTTCCGACCGATAAAGGAGTAATGAACTCGAACCTCCTTGGCGCGCGGGTACTTACAGGAGTCTTCCCACATGCCCCGGTGTGTCGGATCGATAACCTCTTCACCAGGCATCCGCTTAGAGTGGACAGCCCGTCCGTTGGGAGGAGTTAAGCGAGATATTGTCCGATAGTTCTACGCATCCTACGTAGCGACTCTTCGATCACAGATCGCAGGCGGCTGCCTCCCTCTAACCATGCCCCCATTGAGCAGTTCGAGTCAGGGCGGGCAGGTTGACATTTTCCACTGCCAGCCATCCGCCGGTTCCTATAGAGAGAAGTGCAGATCTACTCGGACGCCCATCACTTGCCGAGTTTTGACTATCACGGGCAAGATAGTGAAGGATGGACAATTCTTTTGCTAGAGCCAGCACTGAGAGAGACCACCCAGAAGGTGGATGGCGACTGCCCCTTTCAGTATATGGAGAGGGTGCCGAGTTGGTGCACTGAGCCAAGGGTCCTCAAGAAGCCACCTCACTTCGTGACAAAAAAGTTTTTTCTTATGGCTGGCGCTTCCTTCACTGCTGCCTTTCCCCCACAGCGCTGATAAATATTTACCTGGGATCGAGCAGTGTTATGGCGGCTATGATATCCCGGCTTCGGGTAGACTTCGCATGGCCTTCTCTAGGCAGTCATACACGAAGGGCCATTCAAGGTACTACTCTAACTCTACCTGAACCCCTTCCCCGTGTAGGAGCTTTTCCCTTTTGCAGGTCCGTAGGTGTGCCCATATTGCACGTAGTCAACTACGGACCCGCAGGGCACTGTCGACGCGCCTCATAGATACAGCCAACGAGTTGGCTCCACACAGAGGCCTCGTCCAGAGCTGGCCCCCCACTTCTGATGATCTTGCGTGATACGTGGCCCAGGCCCGCACAGCTACACATAACAGGCGTCCACGTTCACACTAACCCCGGGCAGTCTGATGCGCCCGGGTAGTATCTAGCACAGCTCCGGCTCCTCTCACACAGCCCCTCTCCCGGTACTGGTCCCTTTGCTAGGGTCCCAAAAACTAGAGGCACAAATTGCACCTTCTGCCCCATATCAGCCGTGGATGCAGAAGTCTGAGTTAACAGAGTCTGAAGCCAGGGGGGGGGGGCTGCTATAGAGGAAATTCACAGTTTAACAGAGCGGAGATTGCTGAGGCTCCACCAGCGTCTGATACGCCTTTGAGTTTCAAAGTGACCTGAACCGAGCCCTCCGGTGGATGTGTCGACTCTTCAGGCTGCGCGGGCAGTCGTTTCCACCCTGGCAGACATCGACTATGATCCGTAGCGGCAAGGGTCCGGAGTCTGAGGCCCCTTCTGTTGAGCCTGCTGAGGATACCGTGCTACGGCTTGTTTACTGACTTCAAAATTCCACCACCGTCCCCTCGATAGAGTTCCAGAGGCTAGGGGTTAGCATAGGAAGAGCGCAGCACGGAAGAATGAGGCCGAGAGATGGAGGCTCGCTTGGAGAGCCTCACTTGCTGACGAGGCGGCGCATTACCAATGGAGCGCAGAGTTAGCTTCGGGGCTTCCTAGCTCCCCGCACTGTCGATATCGCGCGGCACTACTGATGATGCGGCTTTTGCTTAGGACAATCATGATTGTGTCCAGAGTTGCCGCGGACGTGGGTTCTGGGGACCTGACCGCACCATCCTTGCTGATCGAGGGCGGGGCGCTTTGTGCCACGGTTTTTTGGCTTCACCTACCCCTCTAGTATCTACAGTTTTATGCATGGGGGACAAATTGCATGAATGCTTTGTTGTTGGGGTTGGTGTACGTGGCTAGTGACGTGTTTAGGTTGAACGTCTGAGTAGCCCAATTCACTATCTTTTTCGTTCGGGGTTTTCTTTCTGCCGTGTTGATTTTCCCCCAATACTGATTACTTTTCTGTTGAACCTCATGTTTACATCTTTGGAACATATTTAATTCTAGATCATGGATGGCTAACATGATATCCTGATACAACTGGAAAATAATGGCATGACTAGGCATAAGTAAACTGATAATTGTGTGGCTCTAACATGAAATAGAGTTACCCATTCTGCATTTACCCGAATCTTAAATTCGAACGGTGAGGTGTCTGACAATCGGTATAGGTGAGGAGATTTCCAGTGAGTGTGAGGAATTTGAATAGCCACTCTTGGTATTAGCTAAACTTGCCTGTTATCCGCTGAAAGTAGCTGTAAGCGACAATAGGAAGGATCATAGGCCCTGGGTGTCATCACCAAAGCCATTTCTGCACTAAATAACAGAACTCACAAATGAAATTTACCTCTTTTGATCCATAATCTGAAGCTTAATTAGACCTTTATTTTTTCACCCTAACTGATCTTTTCTGGGACATGTGTTGGCCCTAGTCCCTCCTTGCATGTGCAACCTCAGCTTATGCCCAAAAGCGCCTAAGTGAGGGTGGCGTAATGCAGCAACACCTCGTTATGGCCCTGACCCAACTGTGGGTAATTGTGTGGACCTTTACTCATGCAAAAGCATGAGTTAGGGTGGCTATTATGAGGAATACTCTTATGACAGTGGGGGTGTTAAAGAACAAAAGGGAGAAAGCCAAAAGGTAAAGTGACTCAAATTAGTTGAAAGAAAAGTAAGAATAATATAAAATCTACAAAATTACACCAGAAAAATGAAGAGAGGTCACGTCACACAATGAATAAGAAGAGAAGAATAGCAAGGGGAAAGAATATGAGAAATGGGCGAATAAAATGATAAAAGGGGAGGTTTAGGTGCGATATGTCAAGGAGGGCAAAAAAGTCACTAAATATACCCTACCTGCCCCTGAGCCTAATTTACAGCTAACAAGGTCCTATCAGTGATCTAATGGTTGTATAGCGAACTTAAGTCCGTGAAATGGGCAAGCTTATGGAAGGTGGGGGAGGGGTGGGGGTGATGAATGATTTTGCCTTTGTTCTGAGAGCCGAGTGTTGAAAATAGTCCTTATACTCACACTGATCACATTGTTGAAGAAATGAGAATTTTGTTCTCAGTGAGGACATAGTTGGCAATATCAGAATTGTTAGCAGACCTCTTTGCGAGATTGGAAGGGTAGGTGTTAATACATGGTGATTCCTGTGTCATGTTTCTGATCCCACAAAAATTCACGCCTAATAGTGATAGAGCATGCATAGCAATTTGATGGATCAATCGGGATTGACCAGCCAAATGATTGCAAAGGAGTGAAAACATGGTGGGGAGGTGGGCGCGTGTTGTACAAGGATTGGTTAGTGCTGTGGGTCTAGTGCGGTCTCGTGAGTTACAAACAACGAATTATTTTAATTTAGGGTGTTGATATAGGGGATAGGGGGGGGGGAAACCTGGTTTCCAACGTTATCATTAATACTGGTTGTCCTTCAGGTTAGTGTGTGTGGTCCAAAGCCTTTTTGTGCTAATTTTGATATAAGTGTTACCTTTTGTTGGCAGGAAAGGCTGTCCAAGCTGAATGAGGGATATTTTGAGCGAAAAACTTGCAGATAGAGAAAAAAACCACCTATGGAGCTTAGGACTTCTTCGTGCCTGTGACGGTCCGTAGGTGGCAGCGTAAGTGCAGCTGCTGAAGGAGAGATGGGGAAGCTGACCAAGCTGTGGGAATTACGAACTTGTGACGGTCCGTCATTGCTATGATGGTCCGGTCTGGTCATGTTTTCGTCGTGGGTTTCAGAGAAGTGATCCCATACCGGGGGGCTTCGGGGTGTGATCCGAAGTTGAAGTATTTTTGAAACGAAGACCTCGACGGACCCGTGTTACTATGACTTTCCGTCATAACGGGTGCCATGCGGGGGGGATAGAATGAAGAAGACATGCAGAAGAAAGTGCACCAGTCTGGGACTACGGAGTCCATGACTGTCCTCATGACCACGATGGTCTTCGCATGTCCGTCGACCCAGCGCGTTTTGGAAGATTCCCAGGCATTAGAATTTCGTGTGTGATGAGGTTTTTGTTTTAGAGAATAGTTCGAAAACACCTCATTTTTGAGTAGCAGTCAGCTAGTTAGACATCATATTATTATATTCTTTGTATTATTGTTAGATGTTTCCGATTATCATTGATTTGATTGTTTGGGGATTTGGGGTGATAATCCATCAACCTTTTGAATTTTATTCTTTCTCATGGAAGTAAGTAACATGATTCTTATTGGAATTATTTGAATATTGTGTGTGGCTCTGAGTAAAACTAACCTCCATAACTAGTTTGTGGGAACCATAGGCAAATAATGAGATCAACCCTAGCTAAAATGCGACACTTCTATAAGAGTGTCTTGCCTGTATTATAATTCTGTCGCTAAAGTGGGTATTTTTAACACCTGCTGATCAACATAGAACTCGCCTTTGATTCTTAATTTCCGGACCAATGCGGTTATATAGGAAAAGAATTATTTAACATCGTTTAGTGTATCTATCTAATAGAGAGTATTGATTGGTACGAGGTAATAACTAGTCAAATATCGAATACTATGCTTATATGAGGTAAAGATTAAGGTGTGTAGAAAGCAACACACCGTAGTCCCCCTGACCAAGGTGCAGAAGTTGAGATTTTCCTAGATGCCGACAAGGATTATAAATACATAACTTATCACTTTGCATGCAATGATACTAGGAAGAATTTGTTTAGAGTTAGAATTATCAAGTATGACCTGTGGGAACCCGTAAACCCTAAGTTACTTTGATTAATTGATTAAAAATCCCACACTTTCCAAACTGCTAGGGTCTCTTTCAAATTCGTTAAGTGACTTTTACTTCTTTAGAATATAAAAACCCCTTTGTGTATGGTTACTTTCTAAGAATCTTCAACCGAACATAGTAAGTACAGTGAAGTTAGTCTAGACTATGTTCCTCGTGGGAATGATACCACCTCACTAGTTGGTTATTACTTGTGACACTACAGCTTTTACTTATTATTTTCAGGAAGTAAGTTTTTGATCGTATCATCTACTTAGAGTGTATCATTCTCAAACACAAATTGAAGATCTATGACCAGAGGTGTAAAACTCTCTCAATCCCAAAATGTAACACCAATCCTTGAACCGAATCGATAATGACGGTGAGTTGTTGTCAATTATCAGGGGGGGGGTGTGCACCAGAAGAAGCAAGTTGTTCTAAAATTGCACTTTTGACATCTTAAGTCTTGTCACTTGTAGTTTTTTGGGTTTGGTTTCAATTTCCCAATAATTTGCCTTTATCGCTTTGCTTCTTTATTCGTTTGTTGCATTTTAATTGTGTAGCGATCTTAATCGATACTAAACTACGTCGGACCTGAATTCCTCAAATGAGATACTTATGGGCGGCCTATGTCAGCTTCAATCACCCCCTTATCCCTTTAAAATGTTTTTTTGATACTTGAGCGATGTATTGACTTGACTCTCAGAAATGAATACGTAGGTGGCCTAGGTGCGCCTTTCGGTAATCCCGTTAGTTAGTCAATTTTTACTGGTTCCAGTACTTGAACTACGTTCGACTGAATCATTCTCAACTGGGAATTCGAGTAGGGCCGCCACACTGGCGTCGTTCCATTCCATGTAAAAGTTTCTTGGTTTCTCTTTATATACGCGGACGCGAGTGAGGGCAGAATTTTAGATCCCAAATTCATTAGAAAGAGAATTTTTATTTGACAATCTTCAGAATCAAGGATCCACTTCAGAGTTGCAACTGGGCAGAATTTTTGAGATGTTCACTCAAATTCTTAAAACTATAAAGTTCAAAGTTTATGTTTATCTTTAAACTGGCAGACTTATTTGAGGGAAAGTTTTCTCAAAAATTCCATCAAGCTACATTTTGAGACCAGACAAACTTGTAATTCAGAATGCAAAGGAGAATCAGGATAGTAAGACAAAACCAACATGAATCAGTCTCTTTAAACTAAGAACTTTTCTTTGGATGCAGGAACTACAATATTACAATATGAGATATCTTGGCACAATGGCGAAGACGATAAGACGTTATCCAGACCAATATAAGTTGAACGACTTCATTTGAAAACTTATATTTTACTTTGTTAATTTATTTTGTTACTAATTATATCTTAATTATGCAGTGGTCCATCAATATAGAGTCAAATTTCAAGAGATCTTTGTTCGATTGTTTTGAAAGCTTCAGCCCACACATTCACCAGACAAAGACACACACAGTCCTTATCTAAAGTTGTTATTATTAGGCTCTCGCAGCCGATGATCCAATCCAACAACCCGCTATGTTCGAATTTTTACGTTGAACGGGGTTTTCCCTCCATTATTTCTAATCCTTTTCTCTGAGAAACATTTTGTTCTCTATAAGTTCCGTTAAGTTTCAGGTTTGAACTACGTCAGACCTAATTTCATGTTCCAACAAGATACGTAGGCAATCCTATATAAGGATTCGGTCTTATTACTGTTCCAAACAACAAACCTCAAAGGAAACTTGGGTATTATCATTGGAGAGTCACTTCCTTCAACGTGACACGTTTAAATTATTATTGCAGAGTCACTTCCTTCAACGTGACACGTTAATTTACTATTGGAGCGTACGTCGTTCCAAGTGACACTTAAATTATCATTGGATGGCTCACTTCCTTCAACTTGACATACGTTAAAAATTATTATTGGATAGTATCACGTGGGTGGCGCCTCAACTGAACAAGTTACAATTATTTTGGAGAGTCACTGGTCCTCTCACTTCTTCACGTGACATGTTAAGGTTTATTGGCGAGTCCTTCCTTCAATGGTGATGTTAATTTATTATTGGAGCTCATTCTTTCCTTCCTTTCACGTCACACATTAAATGAGTGTTGGAGAAGTCACTTCCTTCACCGTGACACTTAAACTTATTATTGGGAGAGTCCAACTTTCCTTCAACGTGACACGTGGCGCTGGGGTGTGGGGGTGGGGATTGGGGAGTCCCTTCCTTCAACTTGAAACTTAATTATGTATTTGAGAGTCACTTCCTTCAACGTGACATATTAATTATTATTGGGGATTGAGCGTTTCTTCAATTTGACAGCGGTAAAATTATAATTGGAGGCGTCACTGTGGTCCCTTCAACTTGATCCATTTGTTATCATTGGAGAGTCACTTCCTTCACGTTACACATAAATTAATTGGAGAGTCACTTCCTTCAATGTTAACAATAATAGTATTATGGTGTCATGAACTGGAATCTTAAGAACCCCCAAGCACTAGCGTCGTTGTACCTCTCAGAGTCGTGACACCTACTTACGTATTCTTACTTTACATAGGTTATTTTACCGAAAATTTGAATACTTTTTGTTTCCTCTACTTATAAAAACAATTTCATTAATACTAATTTTTCACCATCAAACTATCTAACTAACATTAGAGATAAGCAACTGAAAGAAATCGTTTCAATTCGTTTTAGTGTATAAATGCCAAAATGGCCCAAGATATGTCCCTAAAAAAAAACACACGGAAGAAACGCTAGTGTAAATGATCACTAGCTCAACTCTATAACTAAGCTAGCATATAAAACAACAGCATCCTCGAAGTCGTAGGACCTACCAAAAACCGGATGAATGCTGAACATCCTGATAACTGTCAAGCGATGATCCTGTAGCTCTATTGGTCACCGCTGTGGCCTGCACCTAAAATAGTAGAATTTGTTATAAGGGTTAGTACCCACTTGAACTAATATGGTTATAAGGGGATGCGAGGACCCACACCAATGACTCATGAGAAGATTGAGTGCGTTGCGCTGCGTCTGACATGGAATTTTTGGAAGTCAAGTCCTGTGGACTTGCCAGTTGAGAAATTAGGAAAGGTTCCAATTTGGATTATGAAAGTCAATGATCGTTTCAAATTTGAATTAGGAGACAGTCAATGAGCATTCCAAATTTGAATTAGGAACGCAGTGAGCTTTCCAAATTTGGAAAGGAACGTTTATGCCATGAATAACATCATCATCATAACTTTCACTTGGGTGGGGGGGGGCGGGACCAACACAATAACTACACATAGGCACATATCATATAAACATACACAAATTTTGCATTAGAACATAACTCTTCTTTTAATATCATTCATTCCCTACGCCATAGACCATGAATCATGGAATTAACATCAGACATCCCAGAATAAGCTCAACAGATGGGACGCAGGCACTAGGAGTCTTCATTAGCAAACCAAAGTCTGTTCTCGTTCATTCATACATACTCCATTTTATTTTCATTAGTAGCAGTATAAACCCGGGGGGGGAGGTTTCTTCCGAGGGATGTAGTTTAGGACTTCAGTAGGTACTTTTGTGCAATGTACCAAGACTGACCTACGGTCATTACTGAATCTAACTCACACTTTTTGATTACCCTATCCTAACACCTTCAGTATCAATTCGTTTCAATCATGCATCATTTAGGCGGGCCTTATCTTGTCCTTGGGAACTTTACTTCACCGCCAAGGATCATGTGAGCATCATAAAATCCGTGGTCTACCCCACACCGACAAGGTGGAATCACCGGCCAAAGTGACTCCATACAATGCTAGCGTACATGGAATTTAAAACCCTGGCCACAGTCCATATTTGTCTGTATCAGGTTCGAAACTAGGAAATTAGAGGGCCCATACTCGGTAAACAGACAGTGTCTCATCTCATGAGAGTTTACGTGAAACCTTCTCCGCCCTTCCCAAAAGAAGGCATCACTGCTCATAGCTAGTATATCGTGTGCTCACTATAAGTTCATTTTCATCACTCATACGTCCAGGAAGGCTTGCTTCTAGTATGATGGACATCATATCTCATTAGATGAATTTCTCATCTCATATTAGTATTAAGTGTGTTAAGCTCAATACTTTCATTAGAGTGTTCATAGAGACTGGTCTCTTCATTATCTTACACTCTCATAGGTGAGTACATTTTGGTAACATTTACTTAGGCTCATTTGAGATTGCTCTCATCATTTACATTAGCCTCATATCATGTTGTCACCACATTCCTTATCATTAGCACCTTTGCTTTTCATAGTTACTCACCTCTTATTACGTGAATGTTCATTTCATCATATACCAATGCACTTGGCCATTTACTGTGTTTCACACCCTTATTTACCCCTTCTAGGATTTCTTCATTTCATTATTCATTTCATCATTTCATTGTTCATTTCATTACTTACATCTTAGGTTCACTTACTTTTGAACGTATGCTAGACTTATGAGTCTATACACACAAGCCATGGGGCTTCATTCATAGTTTGTTAAGTAATTCATACATTCCTAAGATTATGTAGTACAAGACTTATGTATCTTGTATATATGCCAAGATCTTGATTTCGATCTAAGTAGGTGGCATTATTCTTGGATATTTTGTTCACGTATGACTTATGTATCAATACGGAAGTTTGGGCAAGGAAACCCAAATTCGAATCACTTGGATAACATTTACATTTTTCATTGATTTTATTTTTAATCACCATAACATTGGGACTCTAGATTGAACCCTAACTTTAACATTGTACCTCAAATTTTCTACTTGGTTTCCTCTTAAATTAGACGAAGGGTTGTGGGTTCGAACCCCCACAACCTCTTTCATTTATTCTTTAATTTTCGCTTGGGCATTGGGAGGTTGTGGGTTCAAACCCCCACGGCCTCCTTATTTTTGTTTTTAATTTCGCTAGAGGCTGTGAGGTGGTGGGTTCGAACCCCCACAGCCTCCTATTTCATCTTTTTAATTAAAACTCCCTAGGCTAGGCGTTTTGATAGTGAGGTTGTGGGATCGAGCCCCCACAACCTCATTTTTTGCTTTCTCATTTAATTTTGTCAATTTTTTAGTTTCTTAGGGCATTTCACCAAGCATTTAGTGCATTATTAGGTGTAGTTTAGTAGTTACATTAGACAAGTGTTTTCTCTCAAAATTAGTAACTTTAAACCCCATATGAACATCACAATGTATACAACTTTTGCACATAAAATTCAAGGATTATACATGCCTTTACACATCTCCAAACAGTGACCAACTTCACTGCCACACATGCACACACATCACTTTTTCACATGATTTCGAACAACATAATCATTATTCTCAAAATTTCGAACATGCATACTTAAAAACATAAACATCACGAAAACACATTTCATCCCTACTTTGTACCAGCAAACATACCCAACCTAAAGTTCAATGGGAGCTAGTGACAGGGATATGAAAAGGAGAAACAATCCTCATTTTCAAACGTTAAAGTTGCTACCCAAACCTTTCTTCGTAACCACGTCCAACTCACCTAATGTTTCACCACCAACTCAACGAAAATCCCTTCTGCCTTAACGTTTTTGATTAGCTTGCTTTCTTAGATTTTTTTCGTGAGTTCTTCAAGTATGAAGAACCTTTGTTATATTTTCTGTTCTTCACGTTAATTGGCAGAGAGAAAACAATAGAGTTTGAACGTGAGGATGTGATAGACGTGAGAGAGTGAGAGAGTGAAACGTGTGAAGTTATTTAGGCTTAGATAATGACTTAGTCAATTTAGGACTCTCCATAATACTTAAAATATGATTTAATTTATTATACATGAAAGTAACATTTTGCCCTAAAAAATTAGATTTTAAGTAGTAAATAAATCACCAATTTGTTGCTTCCATTGGGGCACGAACTCGGGTAGAGTGGCCCTTGCGAAATGGACCATTTCAGGTCAACCTGAGCTGAATTGGTTCTTAAATTAAATTAATTAATTAATTCCTTAGGGTAATTACGATATTACCCTTGGCCGGGAAAAGACCATTTTACCCATGGACCCTCAAAACTTAAGATTTCTTCTTTTTAAGTCCGATAAAGAGTCCTTCGATTAAATCTTTGTTTTCGAGAGCCTTACTTGGTTGGTTCCAACCTTTCCAAGATCAACTAACTTCCCAAGTTAGTTGGCTTGGTTGTAGCAAGGGTTCTGAGGTTTGGTTCTACGCGTATCAACCCGTGTGAACTTTGGTCTAATCCTAAGCATTCTTGACACCTTAAGTATTTATCTATTCATTTTTAGGTTTGTTACAATTGGAGTGTCACTTTCTTCAACTTGACATGTTAAATTATTATTGGTGCGTCATCTCTCTAGGAGTGACATATTATATATTATTATTGAATCATCACATCGTTTAAATTGATACACCATTTTGAATTACCACTTCCTTCAAGATAATTACACTTGAAATTGGATCGTCATCTCCTTCAGTATGACATGTTATACCAGGTTTGCAGAAATTATATTTGTATTTGTGTTACATTTTCCACTGACAACTTTTTTCCAGACTTACAAATACAAAAAGTGGACTACGTCAAACATGATGCTGCACATCGTGGAATTTTTTCCTAGCAGTGAACTAAGGCATAGTCCAAAGAGGAATATTAACTCATAGGATGCGAGTTGAGGAACGACTTCCACCACAATCAAACCACACCCCTATCCTAAGGCATGAGGGTTTTTCTTGGGTTTATTAGTTTCAGTTTCGCCTTCAGTGAAAATTTCAAATCTCACCGAAGTTATGCCCATGTAAGTTATTACCTATGGATGTGAAGGGCCACACATTCATAAGTGAGATGTTTGAAAGCCTCTTTTCCATGCTCAACCCATTTGTCACTCATCACTCATCCTTAAGCTAAAGGTTAAATCCACACATGAGATTTGCTTTTCAACCGATAGAGTCGAACTACAAGCAGTTTGATTCCATAAGTTTAGGGATATGTAGGAAAAATTATTTTCAAAACTCGACTGTACTCCAACTATTTTGTCATAACTCTGTTGTCGAGGTTTTTGGTCTCTTCATACTTCGACATCGGAATCACTTTTGCATTTCTTTGAAAGTCGTGCTTTAAATCAAGCGTTTTGGACTACAAGTAGCCTGAATTCTCATATAGCTTGAGATATGTAGGAAACCCACTTCTGGGGCTCGGCCACAAATCCTAAAGTCCGTACCAAAAGCTCTTTTATGAAAGATAAAGATGTGGATAGTCAAAATTGGATTTGTAAATTTCATTTGCCTCGGATTTCTTTCATCAATCCAAGTAAAACGAGGGGCAACTTTTGACACCCAATATATACAACAGAAGCCAAATGACTCGACCCCTTTCCCCCTTTTAACCCATTACTGCGTACTCTTCTCCCTCACGCGCACACACTTTTTCCCCCCCATAAAGAACACACAAAACTCTCCTTCGCACCTTTATCCCTCTTCTTTCTTCATCTCCAATAAATTCAACCAACGACGCCAACGTTCCCTTTTGCTTAACTGGTTTTGTCACGCGGAGGCCACGAGATCTTGTACCCGCGATACAGTCCAAACATTCCCAGACGGTACTTTCATTCCAATTTCCTTTTTCCTTTTCAATTTCATTCGAAAAAAGTATAAATTTGTATGCCATTCAGCTCACCTAAGCCTCATCCTTTGAGAATTTCTGAAATTTGGGATTCTCCCACATCGATCCAGGCCCTTTTTCTTTCTTTTTTTCCCTTGTTTCATTCTATCTCAAGTAGATATCACATCGATAATTAGGGTGAAGCCAATTGCTGGTTTGTTTCTTTACTGCCTCTAAGATGCTCTAATTGTTATTTCAATGTAAGAAAGTCTTTAGTCAATGTAACAAGCTAGTCATTTTTTATTTTATCTAGTGCTTGTTAACTGTAATTGCAGTTCTTGAACACATTGTTTGTTTGGGTTCTCTGTTAAAGCCTCTAATCTTGCAGTCTGTTTCCTCTAACATTTTTATGTTGTTTGATGGTTCTTTTGCTCATGTTTTTTGTAGTTATTGTTCATGTTCTATTTTCCAGCTCTCGTTTTATATAGTTTTGAGTCCATTTTAGTAACTGTCCGCATTTAGTTCGATTTTCTTCTCATCTAACTTTTGGCGCTTTAATATTTGGATTATTTCATTATTTGGGTTAATACAAATATGTACAAGTATCAAAAGATTTTTAACTTTTATAAATAATAATAACAAATAAAAATATTTTTTTTTAATTTAATTTTATTTTTAAAAAATTAGCCAAGATTCTAAAATTCATCAGTCAACCGCGAGTTAGAGTATTCTCTAAGGTGCCTAAACCCTTCCTTAGAGAATTATTTAAACCCTTACCCGACTCTGGTTATTTAAATGTTTTTCTTTTAAAAATTCATTTTTAATGGTTTTCTTATTTTTTTCCTAAAAAAAAATAAGAGTGCGACCTTCCCAAATTATAAAAAAAAAAAATTTCACAAACTTAACCAAAATTTGCCCAAAAGTGTGGCACTCGGCCTTCTTCGAACTCGAAACCTTCAGTTTTTGTTGAAAATTAGGTCCGTAACCACAGTTATGTTTTGTTTGAGACTTACTTTGATCGTATCTTCTTGTGAGATGGAATATATCTGCGGCAAAACAAAAAAAAACGATTCAGGCATTTTGGGTTTATGAATATGTGAACATCCTATGTAGTTCAACATATATGTGTCGCAATCCAGTGTTCCACGAACGTGCTGAGCATATTGTTGTTGAATTTCATTATGTTCGTAACAACGTATCTCTAGGGGGTCTTCTTGTTAAATATGTCCTAACACGATTACAAGTTGCTGACGTTTTTACAAAAAAGCTTTTCCTTCTCTTAATTTTGTTTTTTACGTGACAATTTGTCCGTCACTACATCTTGTCCAGATTGAGGGGGCGTATTGGGACTCTTATATTTATCAGATTAGAACTCTTAAGATTGTCTATTATCTTGATGTATAACTAGGACTTGTAGTATATCTAGGATTATTGTATCTTAATTATAAATATATGTAATGTAGGCTCTTGATATTCACTGAGCTATTATCAAAACTCGGCTCACATATTATTCCGATAACTAACATATGGTGGAAATAAACCTCTTTTGATTTGCTAGTACAACTCAAATGCACTCCAAATTTTAGGGCTAGATTCTGCGATGAACATAAGATTGATGTGAAAATAAAGAAGAAATCAAAAATTTCACCGAATAATCCTATTGCTTTTGGATGTTGAATGATGAATGTGTAATATCGGGTTTCTTTAAAAGGAAAAGAAGGGTAACAATGAAAGGGATGAATAAAAATGTTTTAAATAATTTTAAAACGAGGAAAGTTGTAAATATATGGTTTTGGACACGATGGAAAAACATTGTTGTAGCTAATGAAGGGAAGAAGAATAAGAAGGAAAGGAGAAGTGAGGGGTAGTAAAGAAGAACTAGAGAGGTATGCAATTTTTTAATTTTTTGGGATTTGTAGAATATCTATGCTATATACTACGGTTCTTTGTACTGTAATTCGAAACCCAGAAAAGTTATGTAGGGATAAAAGGATGTAGAGATTCTTATACATTTCAAATTATTATAGTAGGAAATACCTTTGTGTGAATACTTTGACACATTGAAAAAAACTCTTCTCGTGTATTTGGGGTTTTAGGTTGTAATTTTCTATTTTTTGGATAATGATGTCGTAAAATAGTAGTTAACTGTAGTTAAGCTATATATGCATACATTCTGGTTTTCTTCTATTTGTACGAGTCTTTGACGCATATAATCGTGATATAAACTCCAGAGACCCATATGTGAATGTATGCGATAGTGATGTATGTAGTATGGTGGAATGAAAAGACCATATATCATCCAACTACCAATTTGAAACTTGCTTGAGTATCGGGAACTGAAAATTTTAGATAGGTTGCCTTGTGTAGTATTTTATCTTGGTTTTTCACTCATATAAATTTTTTGGATCTTAGTGATAATATAATATGATGTACATACAACCGCTTAAACAGCCACTTGTAGGACTTTTTTATATGGGATGTGTTTTATAGCCTGTAGGAATACGAATGCTGAGTGCTCCTTTTGGACCCTAACATGTAATCTTCTTGTGATATAGCATTAGAAGTTGCAAGGAATCTGATTGTAGGATTGTAGTGTAGTGTTCAACTGTAATTTATTCAAATTCCCATGCAATTGTTTTTGGTGTTGTAACCATTTTGCTTTGTTTCTGGCACATAAATTTTTTATGGTGCATAGTTACTAGTTTTTACATAGGAGCTGCATTTTAATGTGGAGACTAGATTGTTTTTTTTATTGTGTTATTTATAGTGGGTGTTAGGAGATCCTTATTTGTGTACTTGTTGTTTGTAGTGCCTTCATATGGTACTATTTTAGGTCCTCAATTAAAGTAGCTACTCGATGAAATATTAATTACTATCATGTGATGTGTTTAAGTCAGGACTTTTCGTTTATGTTGTAACTTGTTTAGTCGCAATATCATTCAATGTAAACGTTACAGGAGGGTATACCTTCCAAGTATTATACTAGGGATTTACCTTAGTGTCGACTTCTTTCACACATTGAATACCTGTAGTGTATTAGGGTTATGTTGTCATTCTGGTTTTTGAAATGACTGTAGTTAAGTGGTTAGTTTACTATAAATGGGATATTTTTCAGATTATTATTATGCATACAATTTTTTTGGGCCAGTGCATATTTTTCTATTTGAAGGTGTCTTGTATTGTATCCATATAGAACAAGATTATTCTATGAAGTTAGTAACTTTAATGTAAAAAAGAAACCGTTCAATTTGAAAGAATTTCTAATTATCGGGTCGAACCAATCAAAACAACCCGCATTGCAGGTTATAGTGACTCATAACATAGTTACAGATTTAAAGGGGAAGCTTAAACCAATACAATTCAATTAATTTAAAGATACATGTTTTGGAGAATATATCAAAATGCACGTGTGTGGGGTGTAACCACCAGTCTTTAGGTGTTTAATGGTATGTGAATTGAAGGAAAATCCCCTAGATGAACCGTTCTTTCATATAAATCATACCACACTCTGTTTTGGTATTCAAGAATTTGCCATCATTACTGGGTTAAACTGCTTTGCTGATAAAGACGATTTCTTTTCTAACACAAGCGAGCCAAAGAGATTAATCAATCAGTACTTTGAAGGTAAAAGTATTATCAGAAAGGTAGAGTTGATCAGTAAGTATAAAAAAAGGTATGGGGTGATGGGAATGATGGCGATGATGTTAAATTCACAATTCTGTATTTTATCAGTATGCTCATCTATTTTCGGTGAGAAGAAGAGCTCATCAATTCTGAAGAAACCTTACCCAGATACAAGAACAAGGTTCTTTTATTTTTTTAGATACACAATCAAAAAGTATTATATTTTATCGTTGAAAACCTTCCTAACTCATAGGAGGGAAAAATTCAAACCACCAAGTTAAAGGTTTATATTATTTCAAGATGTACAACTCAGTTAACAATTATATTAATTTAATCTGACCCTTTCGATTAACTACAATAAAAAATTATTCCACTCACCAAGAAGTCAAGCTCGCTTTTGTTTATAAAAAACTCTCAAATATTCTTAACCTATAACCACCCAAGAAATCAAAACTCACTTGTTTTGTGATAATTTTCTAACAAACCTTCTCTCTTACTTTACCCCAGAGTCAAACTCACTTGTTGTTACAATTCTATTAAGACTCTATCCCAAGAAGTCAACCATTCCTGATTACACACAATATAATGATTATTACAACTCAATAATAAACCTAGAACAAATCAACAAAGACTATAACCCTAGACTTTAATTGATCAAATTTCAACATTCAATAGTTCAGAGTGGAACAAAAATCGTGAACCTGGTCCTTACGTTACTGTGACAAAGCTCTGCATTTTTTCTCCAATAACTACTTTTCTCAAGATGATATATTTCAAGAATATTAAATAGCTATCGATCTGGCTTTGCTGGAAAAAATTCTCTCAATTTTTGTTATTGCAAAAAAAAACTTTTCCCCTTCAACTTCTTGATCCTTTTATAGAGTTTTATTTTCCTTCAACCTCTAGAAGGAAAGAAATTTCAAATCGTTTTCCTTCTTGAATTTGTCTATATTTACTTATTTCCTTATTTCGTATTGACTGAATAGTCTTATGTTCATTTCTTCCTCTATTTGACTTGAATTTTGCTACTTTGTTATTCTTTCATTCTTTGTTTCTTTCCATATTTGTTCCTTCTTTCCTTCTTTATGTCTGTATTTTTTCTTATTGCCGAATCATCTAACTTACAGGCCGTCTGCAGTCACGCTCGTGAAACTGGTTCACTAATAAGAGTACACATTAGACCACAAGTAGGTTGAACCAGGTTCCGACATTTCAATCATTTAAAACTACTTTATATGTTCTCCTACTTCCCAAGACAACAAGTAGTGAACTATGTTCACTTTATCAATCATCAAAACTACTTTATATGTTCTCCTACTTCCCAACAAATTCCAAGGATACAATTTGATCTTGTTGAGAGTGGCTGATACCATGAATACCCCTTGGAAAAATATGTTTTCTCCAAATTGGTCAAAAGAATAACAAAAAAAGTGGATGCCAAGAAAAAATATTACAGAATTGATAGTATGCCTCTTGACATGCAAGTTCAGATATATGAATGTTGTTCTGCTGTTTGATTCCAGAAATCTTATTGAAAATAGGCCAATGTATTCCCAACTAGTAAAATTGTAGGACTAGAAACAACATAATACGTTATGAATTCTCATAGAAGGGAATGTTAGTTGTAGTCGGAGGTGATAACGCCATCTGGTAATTTGACATATTTTTAGTATGCAATTAGTATTCAATAGTAATAATCGTGTCTTTCAATAGACGGTTCTAATTTAACGTTTGTGATGCAGTTTAATAAACAAAAAATATTCTCAACCTCATTTAAGGAGATGACATTTACCGGCCTCCATAAAAAAATGATGCAATCCCCGGGAATACCTTTCAAAAATTGGCGACAAAGATGATGACGAAGATGATGATTTCACTTCAAAGCCTCCAAGTCATAAGCCACATAATAAAGAAAAACGTAAACAGAAGGTAGATGTTTCATTGTTCACATCGATCAAAAAGTTCAATATGCATGTAGGTTCAAGTTGTGAGGAGAAAAGTGCACCTTATTGCATGGTTACTCTAAGGAAAATAGTACACCCTTTAGTTGTGTTTAAACCCCCGTGGAGAACAATATACCAGTACAGGAATTGCATAATCTGCCCAACGATTCTGACAACACTACACCACCAAGGAGTTTGAAACAACCTCAAGATACCAAGGCAAGCGAAATTGATGTGCTGAGACAAGATCTCTTTCAAGGATTCTGTAAGGAAGTTGTTACATTTGTTTTTAGTTTACATTGTATTCCGATATATTCTTACACTTTATTTAATAATCAGGTTACTAATGAATTCAAGAAATTGTACTTGTTTATACTGAAAAATTTTAAACAAGTCTTGGATGGAATTCAACAAAAGCGAGTGCTCAATCTGGTAGCAGCACGCCCATGTAAGGTTGTTAAGCCACCAATAATGCTAAATTACGAGAGATACATTACATATAAAGAGTAACGATGTTATAAAAACTCAATTATTTTTGTATAACTAACCGGGAAGATGGAGAGGTAATCTTGCTGTGGCATGTGCGGTATTGGCTCAAACAAACATTCGATGAAAGAAAGACGGACAATCAAAATCTCAACATTCCTGTGATAAACATCACTTTGTATAAATTAGGACTGAAAGTGAACAATTAATTGTTTGCTCTAATTATAAGGGGAAGATGGTGAAAACAATGTAAGGAATAGATATATCACATGAAAAGTTAACAGGTTCAACATAATTTTATTTGTAACTAATATGTTACATTGTCTAAAAAAAAAATAATTATTGTAATATTGTACGATTCGAACATTTTAAATTCGTGTCTTGAAGAAACGTCAACAGATAGTCCAAGGGGGGGGGGAAATTATCAGCTGTCCAAAATCTAGCAAGACCTTTGTCGGTAAATGAAAGTAGTTCTACGGCTAAAACAACATATTTGGAATGCCATCATTTGAGGTAATGTTAAATTTTTATTGTATGTATAAGGGTTGTTAACATGTATTACAACTAATAAGTAAATACCTTATATTAAAGTTGAATACTTATAGTTATTCAATGACTTATAAGTTGTATTCAACTTATTTCTAATTTTTGTTAGAAATATTATACTAGATATTTACTGATTATAGATACCTTTAATAAAAACAATATAATGTGAGATGTTGTAGGTGTACCTACGGGTAATAGAATGTATTATAATAATCTAATATGTATATAACTTTGGTAGAATTATGATGGTATAGGAACAGGTTAGATAATATTATTTAGTGTATTTATTAATTGTTCAGAACTACATAAAAATTATTTATGCGCGACATTCAACTAATATATGTTATTTTTTTCATTTCATTTTAGACTAGAGACCTAATCCCTACAGAACGACTGATGAAATTGATGAATGTGAAATGAATAACCACAGTACAATTTGAGGTACGCGATGTTGGTACATAGCCTTGAACAATAATCCCAAAAATGTGTCGCGTGATTCAGCAAGAGTTATGATTCCACCAGAGGGTGTTGTTATTATGATACAAACATGGTGCATGTTCAAGGGCCCATACATCCTGATCGATGGAATTCTTCTATACTCGACAAATTTTGGATCATCATCTGGTAATTAATAATTTTCTCCTCATGAATATCTTACCTTCTCTCCTCCCCCGTTATATATATATTTTTAAAATAACACGATTAACATGCAACATTGATGAGGAAACAAGTTGAGCATATATTTGTTACAATTTATGTGTATGTATACATAAAATTTCAGGTAGCTCTTCTAATATAGTAAAAATTTATGAAAAAAAACATCTTTTTGTTTCTGACTTCATATGAGGGCAATATAATTATGATCTTTTTGAAATTTACGCAATGTGACTTCGTGAAGGGATCCTTGTTAGGCATATAAATAAGTTAGGATTTTTATTTCATACGATTATCATTTGTTCACATAATATACTTCAATTTATAATTCGATTTGTTATCTAAAGGATGCATGGTGAAGGTAGGTATAAGAATAAATAAGCAGAATTGGCAGTTGATATGGATTTGGATATTCATCTGATATCGAACAAGATTGATTCTACTCTATGTCTTATGATAAACAACTTTTGAATGATGAGGTAAAAATGTGAATATAAAAGTAAAAGGTATTGTTTCTGTTTATAAGATGTGCACATATACATTTCTTAATTTTTTTGACAGCATATTGATGTGGTTCTATATTATTTGCGTAAAAAAATAATTACAACATCAATAATCCTATAGACACACTACTATTGATTGTCTGTTCAAGTCAAAAATTGCTGAAATTTATGTCGCATATGCTCAAATTAGAAGTGAAATATGTGTTGCAAATGTTGAAAGCGACATATGTGTGATTACATAAATGGGTATAAGTTGATGGCTAGCATTCCATGGAATACAATCAATAATGTGTTCATACCAGTGAATGTGGAGCAGAAAAATCACTTGGTGTTGGTTGTTCTTTGTCATACCTTTTGGAATGGACCCGTTTATTGTATATACTCATAGAAAGAGCATCAAAGTCATAACTCTTATTAGGGAGAATTCAAAAGTTTTTCGCTTGCATCAATGTATGTGTCAATAGAGGTTGTCAATACTTCAAATGATACACAAGATCAACACATTGCATACGATATGACATATGTGGAGGATATACCTCAACAGGGATTAGATAACTTGGTAAGTAATAAAAAAAAATGTATTTCCTTATAATGCAAACATATACACCAAGTATCTACTTTGAATTTATTATTTCATTCTATTAAGAACTTTGGATATTACATTCTTAAACTCGATAAACATTCAAGGAAGTGTTGATGTACATAAAAAGATAATAATATGGGTTTTTAAAGTGACGTATTACAGACACTAAGTATATCGTAACTGTATACACAAAAAAAGTTGATCCTTTTATATGTTTTATAGGTTGATGTGTTCTTTAATCCAAATATTAAGTATATAATATTTTTATATCGTATTCACCAAAGAATATACGCTCAAACTTACATCTTAAATAAGAAGTAGTAAAAAGCGATGCGGTCTATCAAGTAAGAATGAACCCAACTATATGAGGTGTGGATCGTCCACGAGGAGGAAAAAAGTTCAGGACTTAACTTCAAGACTGTTATTACTATTATTTAGTCAATTATGTTTTCCTTAGAAGAACCCCCGCTATAGTATCCACCAGCCTCTTTATTGCTTAAATTCATCCTTATCCCCATAGTAAATAGAGTATTCATTCGTGAATCATCCATCTATGCGCGTGATTGGGACGCTTCGACAAAATGAGGTGAATCTACCAAGAACTACTAACGTACTGCCTGGGTACGTGCCACAATTTGTTCACTCTGTTCTTTGTGGTTTTAGTTTTGGAGAGTCCGGGTAGTTTTAAGCCGTGCTAAGAAACGTCCCTTAGTTGGTTTCTAAGTGAAATGTGAATCGAGTTGCATAAGGGGAGCTCAGTGAAACACATAGCAGCCTCTCCGACAGTAAGAGAAGGAGCATGATAAGCCTCTTAACCCTGTAATCCAGATTCAAAATCGGCCTCCCTACACAACCTTTAACACACTTGTCCATTACCTTAGATATGATGGACATGTGGATCCTCAGAAGTAGCCCTGTGGAAAAAACAATCTCGGAGTGAGATTATTGATTTGCATGTCAGGCTACTGTGTTACCACAAAAGGGGGTCGGCCTGTGGTGTTAATATCAAATGGTGGCCTAGGGGTGTAGAGGGGGTAAGACAAGGGGCCTATAAGAGTCTGCTACATTGTCTAGCCTCTGAGTTCATTGTTGAGGACGTGGAGCGGGATTTGTCCCCTCTGTTGATTTCACCCGGAGTATCGGGGAATGGTAAAACTAACCAGAACATCAACCGGAGTGGATGTTATAGTTGGAGACTCATCATATGAATACCAAGTTTCGATCAGGTTTTGGTAGGTATAGTGTTCTGCTCTAATTTCGTTAATCGTTAGGGAGGAAACAAGGGTTCTCTTCCTCTCTGTGTATTTGTGCATTACAAGGAAGGATAGTTCTGCCAGAATTAAAAAAAAGAAATAAAAATAATAAACAAAGTTAAATTAAGAAATATCGACTAAAACTATAGTTAATAAGTTTCAACGTTAATCTAAAGCTACTTTCCAAAAAAAAAAGGGGGGCGGCGCCAAAAATTTGATACGTTTTCAAACAAACTTACCTCTCATAATAAGTAGTAAGCGGTCCGATCAAGTAAAGAACCCAACTAATGTGCGTGGGATCGTTCCACGAGAAAATAGTTCAGACTAACTTCAAGCTAATTATTACTATTATTTAGTCAAATTATTTCCTTAAAAACAAAAAGACAATAAAAGAGGAGAGGGGGTTGGGTTGGGGGTTTTATTTTATAAATTATAAAGATAAACTAACTAAAGTAAGAGTAACTTAAACTAATAGAATCAAACCTTAGGAGTTTGTAAGTTTAATTCATTAATAATTATAACTAGGGTTTAAAGTGTTCCCCATAGGTTCCTTCTCCTAATTGATAAAATTCTAAATATACAATTTTTTCCCAGTTATTCGCATTTGCCAGTGATAAAGTTTGTATTTCTAAATCATGCTGGTCTGCATCTAGAAAATTTCACCGCCACCTCGGTAAGGCTATGCGTGTGGTGCTATACTTAACCCTTACCTTTATGCACTTCATATTAAAGCATTGTATTCGATATATTTGAACTGAGCTTAGTTATTACCTGTACCAATTCAATACTGCCTATTAATAGTAATATACTAAATCTATGTTGATAATTGTTTTGACTATAATCTACCTCCTTGGTCCGACAAAGTTGAGCGAGTTTAACGTTGGTCATCCGTTAAAAAGAACTTACTAAACGAAAGAAAAGAAGAAAAGAAGAATTATTCAATACACGAGCAATGATACGTATTCTAGAATTGTTTATTTTAGTTAGATTTGACCTTATTATGGACCATGGTTCCCACAATCCTAGTTATGGGTTTAGTTACCAGTATAATCACAATATTCATATATGAATATAAGAATTCATTAGCACTACTGTCAATAAGGAAGAATAAAATGCAGAAGTTCACTTGATTAATCAACAAACGCACCAAAATCAATTCCAGAAAAAGTTCTCAATTACTGAAATTAATCGAGGACTCTAAAGCTTTCTCAAAACGTATAACACAATCAACAAAAGTCTACTAACAAAGAGTGTCTAAACATAATAGAATCAAACTATGATGAGAGTTCTAACCCCAAAAATGAGGTTTTTTGAATATTTGATAAAAAAACAAAAAACTTAATTAAAAGAGGACTCTATTGTGAAAATCTATCAAAATGGGCTGGTTGGGTCGACGGACCACGTGACGGGGCAGTTGTGTAACGACGGTGTGTTTGTTCAATGGGCACCGCTCCTATACTTTACAGATCCTTCTGCTGCTTTCTTCATTACCCTCGATGAAAAAGGTATGAGACCGTCACAGGCACGACGGTTCCATCGAGGTCTCCGTTTCCATACCACTTAAACTCTTGGAATTATGGGTACTAAGGACTACTTCTCTGAGTCATCATGACGAACAGCAAGGAACGGACCGTCGTGGCTTTGGCTATGAGGTACGTCGATGAAAACTTTGTAATCCTACAGTTAGGTAAGACTCCCTATCTTCCTTCAGCAACTTCACTACGGTCCACCTCAGGCCCCGTATCAACAGGCTCAACGGACCATCACAAGCTCCATAGAAACTGATAACTTTTCTGATTTCTTGTCAAAAAACGTTCCGCGTTATCTTTAGACAGAATTTCCTGCAAATATAAAAAGAACTTAAATAAAAAATCAATACAAAAGGGCTTTGGACAACACACTAAACTTAAGGAAAACATTAAAAATATTGTGAAAACCACAGGTATAGCACCAACATATTATCACGTAAACTATGGTTTCATGCTATTATCAGTTAGTTTGTGTGGTTAATAAATGTTAATAGTATCAACTTGATATTTTTGTTTTATTGAATTGAGAAGATGATCATGTTAATATTTACGATAATATTCAAATTAATTTATAGTAGCCAAAAAAAAAATAGAAGAACACAAATACTTTCAAAGGCAAAATAGTAGTAATTATCGACCATAACAGCCAAAGTTAACTAAAAGAACAATTTGATAGTTAGATGTATCAGTTTCTATTGAATTCCGTGTGTCGTTCAACATATAAAACGCTATGATGACCTCATGATATCCACATTCAATAAAGAATTTGGTACCGTTTCTTTTCTCAACTCGCTTAATGACTTCTCCGGGTGCTTTGTATTCTTTGGCCGTTCTGGAGGTTCGCGTGAATTTCTGGGTCGTAATACAATCGTAGCATTAGCAATCTGGCAGAATAATATTCCCATCATTTTGTTTGAGGAGAGGTACACATACTCTTTATATGTTTTCAATATTGTTTTTGGCTTGAAAAGGCTTAACTAAACAATATTCACTAGAGGCATGTATTTATTCAACACCTAATGCATGTGCGCATGGGATTCCGTCAACTTGAAAACTTGTTTGCAACTGCAAGGTCTTTGTTCCAAGCTACGATATAAACTCTTTCGTCTCACAACTGAAAATAAATGTAATAGCTTGAAGGGACAACCTAGCATCCAATCACATATTTAATTTCAACTATACACTCCCATAGGAAAGCAAATACACTTTAAATACTTAAATAAATGGATACATAAGCAACTAAAATACGACAAATATTATTTTTCTTACAAAAATTAACATTTCTTCAGTATGCATACCGTCATACGCCCAAATTTTGATTCATTAAGCACAGCTACTCTAAAAAACTTCTTCTCAGAGTAGTGTGAAGTGATGATGAATTCTTTTGATTGCAATTCTCTAGCAACATTCAAGCACACTTGTTCGAGAAAGTCAAATATGGGTAATTCTCTTGCTGCTTCCAACGCGAATTGTTGCTGCAGTCTACCAATATTTGACGTCATCACGAAACCAGGGAATCTGGTGGCAACCAACCCTGCCCACTCTGATATTCACCAACTCCAAGTAGTTCTTCACCCTCCTTACATCAAACTGCTTTAACCCTTTCATTAGCCTATCAAAACATGTTTTTGGTATATGTTTTTGCCCTAGTTTATAATACCCCACTCAATTGTTCATTGGTTTTTGAAATTCTCATTACAATAGCCCACAAGTTACCATAAGTGCAGGTGTAATGTTTAGATAATTGTTTTAAACAACTAATATGACCTTTATTATGTAGTTGTCGGTCAGATATACAACATATTTCTTCTTCCCATAAGTTTCTGATTGTCAAAGAAACCCGGTCCAAGCATATCATTTGCGTGAATCATAACTCTTATGCCAAAGGCAAATATTCCCTATATAATGGTAATAAAAGCATTGAATAACCAAATAAATAAAAATTATAATGTATTTATGTATCTAAAAAGTACGTGCTCGATCAGAGTGTTGGCTGATAAGAAATGCACCAGTATATGTTGATTTGAGGTGAATGGCCGTCTTACAACAAAACAAACCGGCCATCCTACAATGATCAAATCCCTTTATAAAAACATCCAACGATAAAAACATATATAAAAAAATTCGTTCTCATGTGTTCTATTCATTCATATATGTGAATTATGGTACGTCTTATCCAAGGTATACAAGTATCCGGTAGCTTCCCATAAGCCGCAGTTGGTTGCCCCATTATCAATTCTAATGCTTTCTCTTTTCCTAGTCATGCCAATATATAGTTAATATTAATACCCAATTCCAATCTAACATCATCCCTGATGTCATTTGGAGTGTACTTCCTCTTGTGATTCCTCAATTTAGGCGAGAGTATTCATCAAATATAAACGTGTTGCACACGATGCGAATGCACCAATCCTTTAAAGGATTCCGTTAGGTTCAGGAGTTACAAATTTTGAAACATCTTAGACTTGTTATACTGACGCTTTCATCAACAATGAGCATTTCTTTAGATTGGCATACAAGATTAGATGGGGAATATACAGTTTAATTTTTTTATTAGTTTTGTTTTGCATTTGCAAACACAACTCGATACACTTAAAAATATAAATGCCCAAATTTAAACAACAATTCAACCTAATAGAGTTTGACCTCTTCACACAAATTTAATCCGTTTTTTGATTGAATACTTTTCCATCACAACCTCAATGTAGACTTACTTATCCATGTAATCTTGATAAACCATTATCTCCTTTTTGTGTCTGTTCATCATTATTAAATCATTTTTTCAGTCAAATATTCTGCTGGTGATCTTCAAACGTGGGAGCATTGGTAAGAGATCATTTGTACCATTAATTCAGATGTATTTCAAACAACCACCCATAACCTCAATAGAAGTTTCTCCAGAATCAGAATATACTATATCAATATCGAAAAACCTTACACACAAGGAATATACTCCAAATTGAGTGTTGATATTTTTCAACCGAACATATACGCGCACACCCATGTCATTACGTATTTCTATAGGCGTGTTATTACCTTCAACAGTGTATTTGATTTTCATACTTTTTTGTAAGATCGACGTTCAATTGTACCGAAATCAAATCAACTAAATCAGAATACAAAACATATTCTTTCAACACTATCCTGTCAATGCTATATTCTACATAACAATTCTCTTCGCTCCATTTTCCGAAATACCGGATCAAAACTGTGATAGTAGCCATGAAATTGTCTTTTCGTTTTAGGCGTGAAATGAAGAAGAAAGAAGGAACATATTTTCTCCTTTAAGTTGATCAGAATCCTAAAAGGTATATGTCAGTTACGTTTTTTTAAAATGCAAAATTAGTGGATTTAAGGGCTGAAAAATAGGTCATTTACATTAACTAATTGACCTCTTTTAGTGGGATTTTATTTTTAATGTATTTTTTAAAAATGAAATGTTTATGGAATTCAACAATTTTTTAACTCAAGCTGTAGCTATTTTTTAAAAATATGATATTTATATCTATTTCAATCTAATAACCCTTAAATTATAGTCATTTATGTAAGTTATACAAAAACAATTAACAAAGAAAATAAAAAAGACTCCTCAAAACACTACTATTTATCTATGAAACTTCTAATAACTAAGATGAAAGTCGGGACAAAACCCACGACATCCAAATTTAACTGAAAAGTAAATGGAATCAAGCAAACTATGCATTGAGGTGTAAGGGGAAACTCTAAAGCACAAGCTTAAGCTTTAGAGTACGAGTATGTAAGAGGAAACTCTAAAGCATATGCATAAGCTCTAACTATAAAAAAAAAAGAAAAACATACCCAGCTCATCTCAACTCAACTCGAAGATACTCAAGAATATACAAACTCAAAATTACTCAGCTCAATTAAGTATAAAAGCAACAATAAAGATGCATTAAATAGAAAGTTTTTAAAACAATAGATGATAACTCAATCTATTTAAAAATACAATAATAAAATACTCGATGTGTGATAATCTATTAAAAAAAGTCAAATAAATTAAAATAGAGAAATTATTAGTGACATGTAAAGAAAAAACTAAAAAAAAAAGGGAGGGAGAAGAAAATGTAGATAATAACAAAATATTAATTTAAATTAAAGTGTATTGTCGTTGTAAACATGTTGGATATTTAATTGTACCCCATACAAACTGTTGCCATTTGCCTCTCTGTTAGTGAATCTCGCTTGTCACTACATTCTCACTAGCAGTCTCCTCGCTTGTTATACAAAACAAAATGTAATAAAATGTGTTTGTGTTGGATTTTATAAAACGAAAAAGGAAAGAAATTAGAAAAATGTAGATATAATATATTTTTCGTTCTGTCTCTCTCCGTACCCAAGATTTCGCTCGTCAGTCTCCCAAATTATCACTCGCCTCTCTCACTTTATTCACAATACAAAAAGGTAAAAAGGGGCCCCCGCACCCCACACCTCCACCACTCCCTCTCCCTCACCACCCTTGCTCTCAAACGGCGCAAACCACCCCTACCATCACTTGTCCATGTAGGTATAATATGAGAGGAAAAAGTGTTATATACAAATGCAAATGCATTTTAGATGCATATAGTTACGTTAGTACACTTATGATTTTATACAACTCGATTCTTCTGGTTCCCCTTGATGTTTTTACTTTTATCTTTTCTCTTATACAAAACACATATTATGCAATTGATCTTTTTATATATGTATACCAAAACATATACAGTTTATACAACTGTTTTTTTGTGTATATATATAGAGAGAGAAATGTACATATTTATTTTTGTTATGGAGCGCAATTATGCAAATTATAGCTATAACATACAAATATAATTTTTATGTTTGTTAAAGGTGAAAATTGCTCAAAAAAAAAAATACTTGAAACTCTAGTATTTTAGCTAAATAATTATACAATAGTCTATAATTAATTTCAGTCTAGTCATTCCATAGATTTGGCCAAAAATGATACTTGGAGATGCAAGGTGTTTTCTATTAACACGAATAATTTCAAAATGTAACTTACTAATTTTTTTGGATGGTTGTTAGCCTGGTATTGTATTATATTGTATTGTATTGTCGATTTAAGAGAAAAAGGTTAAAAGTACCCTTAAATTATGTGACAGAAATAAAAATGTTCTTCATTTATTGTTTGTCTCAAAAATGCTCTTATCGTCAATATTTAGCTTTAAAATGCCCTTATAGTCAATACTTTGGTCCAGAAATGCCCCCCCATCGCGCCCCATCCCCCCCCATAGTTAACAAATGAGTCCAAAAAATGTCCGGTTTTTCAGATATTAAATATATTTTTTTTCTTGCGGGAGAAAATGCATTAGTATCCCCCTAGACTTTGACTGAAACTCTAAAAAATACCTTAACTAAACTACGGTCCTATTACTCCCCGAACTTATTATTTTATATAGTTTTGTGAACTTTTTTGACTTACGTGACATCCAAATATCTCCCACGTGCCTCAATTTCATTGAGTTACGGAGTGTGCCACGTAAGAGAAAAGGTGTATAAAATTACATAAAAAAAAGTCAAGAGGTAAGAGGACCTTAGTTTAGTTAAGGTGTGTTTGTCTATGAGGCTTTGTTGTTCGTTTTTTCTTCTTCGGTTCATAATCTAGGGGGGGGTACTTGTGCATTTTTTATTCTTTTTCTTTTTAAACACATCTTTTTTCAAATGAATATATTTGTTATAAAAGAACACTATTTTGTTGTCTTTTCTAAAAATCATTTTCAACAAATAAAACTAATTAAAAGTAACTTTGATAGATTTAATAATATGTCATATTACATAAGTATTTATAGTATAGACCATATAATTTATATTTATTCACGATAACAAAAATAATGATAGTAAAAAGAAAAATATTTTTATTTTTTATTCTTTTCTGAATTGAAGTAAGATAAATATTTTCTTTTTTAAAAAAAATTAATTTAAAAAGAATGTGTCGAAAAGAAAATAATAATATATTTATTTGAAAAACGAGCATTTTGATCCATTTAATAACAAAAGGAGTATTTTTGAACCAAAATATTGACGGTAAGAACATTTTTGTTACCACACATAATAAGGAGGGGCATTTTGTTATCCCTTTTGCATCGTGTCTGTTGTTATGTAAAGGCAAATTTTTGAACCCAAGTATGATTGTTGAGGGCATTTTTACAAGTTATTTTATTTTTAAGCACAAATATAAAACGGGACATTTTTGTTTTTCCGTTGCACATAGTTTAAAGATATTTTTACCCTTTTCCTTGACTTAATCATAGTGTTTGTTTGAATTGTTATTTTTAAATTGATATTGTAGTGTTAACTGCATATTAAGATACTATGGAAGATCAATTCTATATAAACGCTGAAATATTGATGATCATTGGGACTACATTAATTATTTTCTTCTTATTTTTTCTTTGTTTGTTATGTCATAATTATATTTATTAGGTTCTGGCATATCTCATCGGAATCACAATTAGTATAGATTTGATCAACTTTGCAATGTTTTTGTTGGTAGTCCTAATCTATCTCAGGACAACCATATGATTTCGTTCAATAGTTTGCTTCAATTTTTAGACAATTTAGAGTTGGCTAGGGGATTGTCCTTACAATTCATTTATGAGTAGAGACTTTCAGATAGTTAATAGATGATGTGCATTTTGTTTTGTATCAGATTCTCTTTAATGATATGATAGTTATTTGAGACTTCATTTTATTTTCCAGTTTATTTAGTTATGTATGATATCGTATTGTAATTTCAGGAGGTTAGCTTGGGTTTATTTGTGGCTTGAGGCAACGTGTTGTGTCTAGGAGGTAGTCTTGGGGCGTGATAAAAATATGATCAGCACGCTCTCCCGATGACCTAACATGTAGCCACGCAAAATCCTAACACAGTGCAATTGGAATCGAAGCTCTGTAACTCCCACAACCACAATTTAAAATGTGAAGTGGGAGCTAATTCATGGCTGGTCTTTGTATAGATTTATTGAATCAAAATTTGACCTCTATATGTAATGTAATTTTTCGACGAGTGTAGCTTGACACCCGTTGGGCAAGGGTGACTCTACCCCTAAAAGAAGACTCGTAGAACTTTAATTTGATGGGTTATGTTCCACCTAATTCATTATATGCTAAGAAATATATCCCTTTGAAGTTGACCCTTGAATAAACTAATGAAAAAAAAAATTTGCCGGCAGGAAGATTTGGAGCTCAGTTATAATCCTGAACCACTTCTAATACACTTAGCGTACATAAAAATGAACCTTAACATATCATAACACGTAGGACATTATTCAATTCAAGCTTATAAACTTACGAACTGCCATTTTTGTTGGTAATTTTTTTTACGGTGCAATTTAAGATGGACAAACTATTAGTCTTAATAATGAAATATTATAGGGTTCATTCATTGTCGCGAGAACTGACCCTTTTTTAATTAAAAAAATGATTTCCTTTTTTTTTTTAAATCCAAAATTATGTTAGGGAATATATTTTACATTGTCATTGCAACCTTAACTATTTTGATAGGTGCGAATTTAAAGGAGTGTTATTTGACGATATTTCTTTACTTGTTGAGTATTGGCGTACTGAAACACTTACATTTCACAATTCACACTGAGCAGGATGTGAATGAAGGTTTTGTTTGGATTACAACCTCACAAATTTGAGTATCAATATACATTACGATGAATCAACAAAAACAACTGATCATTTTGTATTTTGGACGTTTGAAAAATTCCTTGACATAGAGTATCAAGTTTTACAACAGGAAATAAAAATTATTGACATAAGTATGTGTCTTCCAAAATCTAATAATATAATTGCAAGGAGCAACTTGTAATAAATAAATTACCAGTTAAAGGTAAATTTACAACACATTACGTCCCAAATTGGTATAACAATTTGCCACTTGAGATTTCATAATATGCAATTTTAGTAATAAAACCGAGTAATGTAATTGTTGGTTGTGAATTAGGGATTGATCTATCGGGGCTAAAATTTTGTAACACAAACTTGAATGAAGTAGGATGACGTTGGAACTGGTAATAAACACACATCTTGAATGAGATTGAAGTAAGTAACCTAGACATCAAAGTGTCTTACAAGTGACAGTTATTCTTGACCTCAACAAATTATTCAACTTCATAAAACATTGTATTATTTTTCTTCGGAGTGGTGACACATGTGAGAAAAGGGCAGACAAAACCACGAAGTCGTGATGGCACCTATGTTTGGTCCCAAACCAATAGGTAGCCAACCCACATTTTTAACAAAACTTAACTACTAATAGGTGTTGGAAAGACATCAAAGATTGCCAAATCTCCAAACACTTAAGTTCTTTATAAGGTACGGAATGCGAAAAAACTAAAAAAAAAATACTCCCAAGAATTGGAGTCATCATAAGTACAAGAGCTTCTAAAATAAGATGCAAGTCTGAAACTAAAATGACCAAATCTAACTAAGGGATACCGGTCTGACTAATTGATAACAGAATACGTAAAAGATTGAGGGACGGTGTGGGGCCACGGAACAGCAAGCAGCTCACAACTCCAAGACACTCAAACTCGGCTCCAATGCTCATGCGAGATGTGCTCCTACTCGGAAATCGAATCCGAACCACACAAAGAGTGCAACAAGTGTAGTATGAGTACGAACCACTGTACTCAGTAGTTCATTGACCAACAACAAAGAAAAAGTAGTGACGGGAAGTTATATATAAAAAATAAATTATTAAATTATTAGGTAATATGTATTACACTCAACTATGAAGTTCATCAGATAAAGGGTAATCAACATCAAGTACTTTCCAAACACAAAACAAAAACCACATAATCATCAAACAATAAATGATTGATGAAAAATGCCACAAGGCAATATGTATGATACCATTGTAATGAATCATTTCAGAATACCCAGTTACTTACTCAAACGGTATAGACATGTTAATCCTCGGAAATTACAGCGATGAGATCATTGAACCTATGGGGGGACTCGCAAAGTCCATAGTACCGACCACGGACGATTCTCACGTGTCTGTGCGGACGATCCAACGCACCATCATAAATATAGAACCAATTCCACAAGGACAGTCTCCACCGTTGCCCAAATTTAAAATCTTAACATCTTACCATCCCCAGCCGGACGATATCCACCTGCCCATCTTATGAACTCAATCTTTATGTAAAATGCATGTATAGAATATTTATTTCAAAATAAGGGGATGTGATGATGATCCTCACTCAATCATATCGAACATAACACAACCACCCTCCATTTCCCAACATACGGATTGTATGTTGTATTTGTAACGAAAATAATAAAACACAATCACACGAAAAATTTCAAGTCAATAATATATATTCTCATGCAATTATGCTTTTGGCAAAATTCTCAAATTTAGAAATCCACATTTCTATTAGTATGAAATTTCTGTTTTATAAACAAAGGAAGNGATAATTCTGCCGTACTCCCAAACAATATTTAGTATTTAAAGTATTTTTAACGAATACATATTCAAACTATGGCTATCTCTCTTTCTATTTAAGTATTTCATAAAAAACTGTGAGTTCCCAAACAAGCCCAATATCACTAATTTCGAGTTTGATAATACCAATTCATCAAGATAAAATTATTAAATCACTCCAAGGGTTTATAAAAGAGGTCTTATTCCTTCACTTTTCTCAAATTCTTTCCATGGTGTAAAATTAATATATCAACCCTTGAATATTTAAGACTTTTTGTTCTCTAGCTCGCTTACCGATCTTATTCCTTAACCAATAATCTATAATATTTTACCTTATACTCTAAACTAACACTTTAAAGTGAAATCCTCCTTCGGTCCTTTAATAATCAAACGTGAAAAAAAAAATCAATCAAAACTATGCATTAGTCCTTCCATATGTTTAATATCTGATGTAAACAATATATATATATTTTTATTTTACTCACCAATTTATACGTTTATAAACCATACACCAAACAAATGTAGATTCGAAAGAAACGTGTGAATTGTAAATAGAACAATGTAAATCAATATCCTTATCTATCAACATTGACTGAGACTTGAAGAATTTTTTAGAATTTAATATCTTAACTTATCGTGGATCGTACTCTTCATCTATCTTATCATATCCTTCGCTAAAAATTCAACCGTAGTCATTAAAAAACTCAAAATCACAAGACAACTTATCATCACACTAAAGTTGAACGTAGGTAACTCCTCCCTTAAGTCTTATTCAATAGTGTTTAACCAATCTAATAAACATGTGACATTATTACAATAATCATACTAAAATATATAAAACTACATGCTTCTGAATTCCATTTCTCAACTTCATAAATATACCTCTTTAGCCCTTGTAATTAGAGAAGATATTCTTGTTCTCACCTTTTCTGAAGGCTACACTACATTCCACATTTTTTTCATTACGAATCTAGCTCCTTTAATTCTATGTGAGCGGTGACACAATATTCCTCAAAACTTTTCATACAACCACGTTACTCACTGAATAGTAGAAATCAAAACCTTACATACTCACATGTATTTATTACCATACAAAGTTTATCTAACAAAAATAAACAAAAAAATACATTTAGTTATATAGTTTCATCCCAATCACAATTCCTCATCAATCCCTTATCATCATTATTAACTCTAATCACCTCCATTGTCTTAAATTAAGATTCCTCTTATTAAACATTATGTTAAAACACCTCATAATACACAGTATAAATACAATGCCTCTACAATTTTAATGTAAGCACTACCGAAACGCAGCTGTTGTTCGGAATTAAAAATAATTATCTTGCAGGCATCCAAATCCATTCTCCACCGTTCAAATCAACCGCAAGAGAACTGGAATGTAGTTAAATGCTTGAGCCGATCAATTAGTTAATTAGAAAAACGATTCTGAAGGTTGCTGGTCTGAGAAAGAAAAGGTAGGAAGCAAAAATAAAATTCTTCTCTTTTCTATTGTGAAAAGAAGTATAAAAAACCTCTCTTAAGTCCGTTATTTATTTCAAGGAGAATACTAATAGTAGTTCAATTTTCTCTGAAGATGACCTCTGTTGTACAATTGTGCTTTCCTTCCCCCAAGTCAAAATCAACTACAAATAGGATTACAATTTCAATTCTTTTCATAATAGAATTGAAAACTAAATAAAGAGAATAATTTCAATCCTTTTTCTAGTAGGATTAGCCTAGTGTCCAACTTTGAAGCAAATACTAAATTCGATATCAGAATCGGTGAAAGACTTTCAAGACTTGTTGCCACTAAAACTGATTCTAAATGAGAATTTTTGATACTAGTAAAACAAACATAAATCATATGGGTCATATATCACACTCTCTTTTTACCATTATTCTTAGCTAGAACTTTTCATCATAAAAAAGTGAACCTTTTCCTCGACATGACACCTTAAACTCAGGTATACCAATCAAATTTAAGGGACTAACTCAATTTTATAAACATTTTCTTACTAAAATCTTCAATTTAGTTCACCCAAGTATACTCAATAGGACTTTCTTTCCATATGTGTTTATCATCCTAGTATCAATCTACCTTTTGAAGCTTGAGATAAAATCATTAGTCCATATTCAGAACCCTTAACATATATTTCACAACCTAAAGCATTAATACCGTATTTAAGTTCCACAAGTAGAAAATTCCTTAAAACAATGCCCAATCAAAGCGCCTGTAGTAATAAACTAGTGAAAGTAACACCGGATCTCATTATTTAAACATGTCATACCACAATAACTCCTTAAATAGTTTGTATTCACACTTGACAATTGACATATTTATTTCTACATAACACTACAACAATACCTTAAAATTTCTTTATATGCCTCACTGGAACACATCTTACCTAATGAGAATATCGTACAACAATAGCCAACATACTTCTATCCATTGAATAGATCCAAAATATTATTAAATTCATTCTTAGATCAGGTCAACGACAAAAATAACCAAAATCAAATTTAAAATAATAAACTTAAATATTATTGGAATGGTCGTATCATAACTTTTTTTCTTGTATTAACTACTTTATTAAGCCATGATATAAAGAAGTTCTGCCCTCAATTGCCTCAACGTAAACTTCATCATTCGCTTGAGGAAACTATATATAACTTAAGTAAGATAATAAGTAATTAATAGATTATGGAATTAAAAACTAATAAGCAGAAGAAGTTTGACTAACTTCACAGAAAATAGAGTTTATTGTCCACAAACACGTTAACCCAACTTTTTTGCTGGGCACCTGGCACCTGATACCGAGCCCTCAACAGCAAAAAGTAGGTCCAGTAAAAACTGGCATTCCCTATGATTATTAAAGAACAACAGCCAAGACAATATCACACATTGGCAGTTATTAACGACACGAAAAAGGAAAAAAACATACCAAGCAAATTAGGGATTTTTTGGTTCAATTTTGAGGGCATCATTTGACCCCTGATTGTTGATTTGGCAGGAGGAATTTGAAACAGCTCTTGAGGAGGAGTATATGTATCAAAGATCTATGTTGTTCCAAACTAGATGAAAAAAATTAAAGTAAAAAAATGAACGCTCTAGGAAAAGAGATCCAAAACAGATTATGCTAAACCCTAAAACAGAGTTTAAGCCAATCCACTGCATGCAGACCGTCCATTACTCAACAACACATACCCAGTGTTGGTCCCATAGAGTTGAGGTTGGAGAGGAAGTGTACGTAAACCCTGACCTCTATCTCAAAGGTGAGGTAGACCAGAGGACGCTATTTGATAGGCGGCAATGGCTAAAGACCAAAAACAGACTAGAAAAAGATGTAAGAAGACAGCACAATAATAAAAAAAATAATAGGTTTAAAATAAAAAAAACAAAAAAAAAGCGTAAAAAAAATAATAGGTTAGAAAAAAATAAAAAAAAAAAAAAAATAAAATAGGTAGTAACGAAACAAATAGAACAAGAACCAGTCTATTAACTACTCGTGAAAAAGAAACTTCACAGGAAAACAAAACTTCAAAAGTTTTTCAACTCCTAAACTATGAAAAATGTGTCCAGTTTAAACTTTCAGCGTCATCTTGGCTTGTATTTCTGTTTTCGAATGTATAGATTTTCAAACAAAGTTGGACGAGTAGAAAATCTTCTATAGCTTTTATCTTCCAGATATCAGGACATTGAATAATTTAACCCACACAGTCACAAACATAATCTTTGTAAAATTAAGTTATTCAGGCTCCTTGGTCAAACCTATAAAGTTTGAGTTTGAGGTATATAGTTGACTAATCGATTGAAGTTAGTCAAATTCTTATTTGACATAGATTTAGCAAAGAGACCAAAAATAAAAGAAGATGCTTTTTCTTTATCGTAGTCAGTCAATTGAGAAACACCCAACAATTAGGGGGTGGTTCAACGTTGAATAGTTCTTCTTTGTTTGAAAAGGTAAGTTGTAGTATGTAAAAGCATCAGAAGATTAATGAACTGATCAGCTAGGGACAAGCTCTTTTACTTCGTTTTTATCTATGTATCCATTATTCAACATATTTATGCTTTTCATCTACTGGAAAAAACCCTATTTGTCCTTTACTGCTTCTTGTTTCCTAGTCACAGCCAATCTCAAAACTCTTGAACTCAATTTGTGGCACCTAAACCATAGAAACTCAAGAAACTAAAGCTGAAAAGTCCTTATTATCACAATGCGCACATGATTGGAGACGGTGGGAGAGTGCCAACAACTTATCTCTGCATCATTGGGGACAAAGAGAGTATGTCAATAGGGATTGGTAATGGGGGTAGTGGAGAAATGCACTAGAAGATTAAACAAAGGGGAAGAGTCAATACATCTCTAGGGTTGGCAGACGGACCCTAGTCCATAGGGTTCAGGGACCACTTTGCGTTCGTTAGTGATGGTACTTTTCCTTACAGTTGCATTGTAGTAGAAGAACACATGCACTGAGAAGAAACTTTCTTCTGGCAGGGAAATGAAGGTAAAACAAAACCACCTTATCACGCATCAAATGGGAGGATCTATTGTAGACAAGAAGGTAGGGGGTCTAAACTTCTAAACAGAAGAAGCAGAACCAGAGTTTGATGATGAAATGGTTTTGAAGTTTTCTACTGAGGATGGGAATGTTTTGGAAAGAAGCAAATTTGTTGCGAAAAATCTGGCATGGAAGACAAAAGGATGGTAGCTGTAACAACACCCTTGGGTGCTCAATCTGGAGAGCATAGGAACGTATGGACCGTACAATGCAAATTAGAACAAAGGTGAAGATGTGGGGAATGGACAGCGAACACCTTTTGGCAGAAAAATTGTGCACGGCAGGAAAAACAAACGATGAAACAACAAAATTCCAGAACTCTGTACATTAAGTCACAGCAACATGCTACAGTTCCTATGAGTGGAACTGTTCAGGGGATGGAAAATATTACTAGGAAGGACCTTTGAATGATTAGGAGATGGAAAAGGTGCAGAAGTCTGTAGCACGTTTCAATAAACTCAATGGAGGAGAGCGCGAAGAGAACCACTGAATGGTTAAAGACAAGAATGTGAAGTTCTCTGTCAACTCAGCGTACATTGGAGTTGAATTCAGCAGTGGTGAAGGAAAGGGATTGACCTTTAGATGATGATTTGGAACCCAAAGATACAAAGTTATTTGTTTCACCTGGATTTTGGCAAAAGAGGCAGTCTTGACACAGGAAAACCTAAGTAAAAGGGGTCGGCAGTTAGTCGCTGAGAGTTTTCTATGTGGGTAACAAATTGAGACAATCAACCATCTTTTTTTGGCATGCAAGTGGACAAACCAACTATGGGATGTTATATGCCTAAAACGGATCAGATGGTGCGTGAACACTGGAAGCCTAGCGGGTGTCCAAAGAAGCTGGAACAAGGAGTCATGGTAGTAAGAGGAGGAGAGATGGAAAATTGTTCTGGCTTGTATTTGGTGGTAAGTCTAGATTGAGAGGAACAGGGGCGTTTGAAGGGTTCAAGTAGGCTTACAGATTCTTAAGATGATCACTTAGGCCTATTTTATTTTTGGTGTATTGTGAGCAAAAATATAGTCAAACAGAAGGGAAATTTTTGATGTTTTAGACTTTTAGTAACGATAAGTTCAAACACAAGATGTAAGTTGTAATACTTTTGTTGGGAAACAATACTTGTTGCTGTAGGTTAAATAGAAGTAATGTTACCATTCTCACAAAAAAAAGGTCCTATTATCACGAAAGCAAATTTGCACTTAAACAGGCAAATTTTTCATGTGGTTGCCAGGGGGACATGTATGCCTCTAAGTTAGGAAGGTGGACTCATTACACCAATAAAAAGAAATAAATGATCTCTCATCAAGTGTCCTCTCTAGTTCGATGTATTACTTGGGTCTCCCTCTGCTATAGCTCCCATCCTAATAGTCCAAAAACAACATTTTATGGGTTCCACAACTAGTAGTCCTTGGCAAAACTAACTAAATCAACAAGGCACCTCCAAATCATCATTCATAACAGTTGTACAACCCCAAACTCAAACCATTCAAAAACACCAAACTCAAAGTTTAATAAGCATATTAACTTATACAACTGTTTGCAAACCACAGTGTTTAAGATATAAATTTGTCCTTATATAATAAGGCAATGGTTCTGGAAGAAATAAGAAAGAGTAGATGCTATAACTTTAAGAGCCAGTAACGCTCGCAATCGAGATAAAGCAGACACACGATTCATGTGTTGGGATCTATCCTTCATAGCCTAATAAAAACACAAATACCTAAAAAAATAAAATTCCAGTTAAATATCTAAAAGGGTCAAAAAATACTAGCAAATCATCAAAACCTAACCTGAGCAATAATCCTTGTTGGGTTATGCTTCAAACGTATAGCTGATTCACGCTTGTGGCGATGCTGTCCTGCAGGACCAGAAGCCTTGAAAGTGCTCAATTCACACTGCTTCATAAACTCCTCATCCGACATCAACAAGCACTCTCTTCCACCAATACCTGTATCAACACTTCCATCGCCATTAGTGCTGTATTTAGCTGAAAATAACGACCCAAATTCTTTAAATTGCTCTCCAATAGGTACAGAAAACAATGACTCGATTTTCTCGACAACTGAAAGGTAAATTGGAGCTGAGTATGAGAAAGAAATGCAGATCAAATTTGGGTGATAAATAGAAGGTTTTAATATGGAGATAGTTTTAGGAAGATTTATAAACGATTTGAAAACGGAACGAACCATATGCATTCTCAAAATTACTGTTTCTTTTCAAACCTTTTGAGGAGGATGAGAGCATTAAAGGAGGATTTGGCCAATGCATTCTTAAACCATGCCCAAACTTATGAATTTGTTTTTAAGTTGTCACGAATTGATTCAGAAATATTATATATTTAGAAAGATAGTTAAAAATATTTCATAAAGTATTTAAATTAATTACCAAAAATTTATTCTCTATCTACTTATGAGTCCTAACTGCTTCCTATGTTAATTCTTACACTTATATTTGCTCAATTTTTAAGAGGAAACTTTAACATATAAACAAAGAAAAAAAGGAATTATATTTATAAATTATAGTAATGTTTGAATGACTGTGCTCCGTAGCAAGATATAAATGTAGTATAGAATTCGCTAACATATACCAATTGTATGATTCGCTGGCCTATTTTAAGGCAATGGTATAATTTCGCGGTGGCCTATTTCGCTGCCACTATCTTTATAGATTTGCATTTGTTACAATTTGAATCAAAGTAAAATGTTTGTATATTGTATAACTATAAGTGTCTATGAAGAAGCAGATATGTTAGGCATGTGTAGATAAAAATAAAAATTTTTCTCTGCTTTATATAAAACAGGAAAAACCAATTTAACACTTATGTTGTAAAGCGAGAGAAATATAAATTCACTAGCCTATTTCGCTGCAATATCAGATAAAATTTATATTCGTATATCAATTGAATCGAAGTAAAATGTTCCATTAGTGTATAAATTAAGTGTAGATAGGGAAGAAGAATTGTTTTATGTAGTGTAAATATAATTTTCTCTCGCTTTATAGAAAAAGGAAACACAATTAAAACACTTCTGTTTCTATAAAGCGGAATGAGAGATGGCGAGTAGAGGGAGAGTGGCGAGCAAGAATAGTGAGAGTGAGTGGACGACGCGGAGAGTTTGGGAGAGATGTGACTGACAAATGTTTGCTGGTGACACAATTTAAATCAAAAAAATGCTACTCTATTCATTTAACTATTAGTTTGTTATTTTGTACAACTATCCCTATTTTTAATAGATCACTTAAAGTAAAATTATTAAATATTTATTAATTATATTATTTAATGTGGTCAAAATCTAAACTCTTCTCAAACAAATAATAAAAATAATATTTAAAAAAATCAATTTTTTCTAAAAAACCACTCATAATTCTTATATTGACCTGATGCACTTGAAAATAATATTGAAAAAATAATTAATTTTATGATATCTTCCTATTAGCCTATTTTAAAGGGTAAAACTTATCCACACAGGGTGTTTGCACCAGTCCAATACATGCACACCATGTGTTTAAATTTACAACTCATTTTACTTTATCTTAATTAATTAACATGTCTTTGCATAATAATAAAAATTCTTAATTTGGTGTAAACATCCAATGGAGGTAAGTTTTTTCATATTTTAAATTAACCCCAATTTATTACAATGTAACCCAATTCATAAATGGTGATCCAACTAAAATCGAACAAATAACTAATTTTTGTTACATTTTCATTAATATAAATTTTCTCTCAATTATCTAAATATCTTATTTATTTTCACTTTATTCCTTTTTTTAATCTCTTGTTCTTAGTTAGGATATATGGAACTCAAACTTCAAATGAACTAACATATTTTTATTCTTTTCATTCGTATTATTGTCATAATGGGACAGAGGAAGGGAAGCTAAGAGATGGATTTATTTTTATTCTTTTATTTAATTTTGGGTTACACACAAAAGAAAAAAAGATAATATTATACATATTGCTTAATAAAGATTAGCTGTTATTGAACTAATTATTTCACTATAAAAGCATATTATCTTCATCTTTTTCTGGTCGGTTTGGAAATAAAAAATTTAAATGATGACGAGATCCAAATTAAAAAGTGAAAGAGACAAGAAGTGAAGGATCGGGGAGGGAGGAGTGTAGATAGTAGATGTCTAACCTTTTTATAATTTTAAATTCTATGAAGTTCAAAATCAAGTCAATCATGTGAGCTTATATATTAAGTAATTTCAAATTATTTCAACGAAAAGGGCCTAAAATGCACTTAAACAATGAAAATTTGTACAATATTACCCTCCATCCACATAATGAGTATGATCCGTTTTACATAGCTGTATTTTTGCGTCGGAAGGTGGACGTCAAGGGTGTTTTAGGACCGATATGTCGATAGAGGATAATTTTGTACTAATTCAAATACTTGAGGGATATTTAGGTCCATCTCCGTGTATTATATTATTTGATAAATATTATGTTTGAATAAATTGTATCATTTTTCATTGTTACACAATATCGTATATTCATAATTTAAATGACAAATATACCACAAAAGAGAGTAGGGTATTGAATATAGATAGTATAAAAAGGTGGAATAAAAAATAAATATAATTATTACATAACAAACAAAGAAAAAATAAGAAGAAAATATTAAGGTAACGGTGATCATCAAATCAATTGTTATATAAAATTGATCTTTCCATAGTTATCTAATGATGTAGTTAAACAATACAATAGAATTTAAATAACAATCAAACAAACACTATGATTAAGTCAAGGGAAAAGGGTAAAAAATGTTCTTAAACTATGTGAAAGGAACAAAAATGTCCTCCGTTTATAGTTTGGCTTAAAAATGCCCTCAACATCAAAATTTTGGTTAAAAAATGCCCTTACACGATTCAAAAGGATAAAAAATTCCCTCCTATTATAGTTTGGTCAAAAAAATGCTCTTACCGTCAATACTTTGGTTCAAAAATTCACTTATAGTTATTAAATGGATCAAAAATGCTCATTTTTCAATAAAATATATTATATGTATGTGGACACATTTTCTTTTCAATTAATTTTTTTTAAGAAGAAAATGTTTATCTTACTTCAATTCAGAAAAGAATAAAAAATAAAAATATTTTTTATTTTATTATCATTATTTTTTATCGTTATATAAATATAAATGAATGATGAATATACTAGAATATTATGTATATGACATATATTATCTATAAAAAAGGTACATTTTTATTTTTTGAAATGATTTAGAAGAAAGAAAACAAGAATAGTGTCCTTTAATAATATATAATTTGGAAAAAGATTTGTTTATAAGTTCGGGGAGTAATAGGACCTTGGTTTAGTTAAGGTGTTTTTTGGAATTTGAGTCTAGGGGGATACTAATGCATTTTCCAAGAAAAAAAATATTTATTGGGAAAAGGAAGTTTTTGACTCATTTTGTAACTATAGGTGCATTTCTGGACCAAAGTGTTGACTATAAGGGCATTTTAAAGATAAAATATTGACGGTAAAAGCATTTTTGAGCAAAACTATAAATGAAGGACATTTTTGTCCCTTTCTCTTAATTTAAGGGCACTTTTAACCCTTTTCCCTTAAATCAACAATACAATACAATATAATACAATACCAGGCTAACAACCATCCAAAAAAATTAGTAAGTTACATTTTTAAATTATTTGTGTTAATAGAAAACACCTTGCATGTACAAGTATCATTTTTGGCCAAATCTATGGAATGACTAGATTGAAATTAATTTTAGACTATTGTATAATTGTTTAGATAAAATATTAGAGTTTCAAGTAGTTTCTTTTTTGAGCAACTTTCACCTATAACAAACATAATAATTATATTTGTACGTTATAACTATAATTTGCATAATTGCGCTGTAACGACCCGCTGGTCGTTTTGAAAACTAGGACTATTTTGACTCCTTTTGAATACTTAAAGGGGTATTTTAAACTATTGACAAATACGATAATCTAGTTGATGAGAATTTATTAAATAATTAACATAGTAATAGTTAATAGGGCCAATAGATAAATACCCTTAAAAATTTTATCCTATTAATTAAAATATATAGTAGGTTATTTAGAATAAAGAAATAAAGTTAAAAAACAACTACAAAGAGACGAGAGAACCAAAAAAATGCTACGACGACCATGATTTCCAGGTAAACAAATCAGATTAAGTAAATAATGTTTATATATAATGATATGGTGCACTTGAAGTAATATAATAAAATAAGTTGTTAGAGGTGATTAAGCCCTATGGTAGTTGTTGGAGTGCATATTATTTTAAATATCATAGTGGCATAAGGTAAATTGAGGTAATGATGCCAATGAATTCTTAATCATTGGACACATTATGCATTTATATGTATAATTTCTTAAAAAGTTTTGCAATTGACCGTATGCACTTGAAGAAAAGAAAGACTGTGTTCACAACACTACTGTATTCTTTGGTTCTCTTGATTGATTCTTATTGTACTTATTTTATTAAATTAAGATAATAGTTTTGATATATGAGATAGGCAATAATATTGAGTATTAGTATATGATCTAACATTGAATCTAGGTATTTGGAGAGGTTAAAGTTAAATGTTAAATTCTGGCTTGGAATTAAGCAAATATGATATAATTTGGCATACAAATTTTATCAAGTTGGAGCTATTTAGAGAAAATGAGAGTTTTAGGGTCTATGATAGACATATAAGGATTGACGAACTCTCTTACTTACGAATATTGCATCATTGGTAGATCGTGAATGTTCCGAAATTTTGCGAAAAGGGAAGGAACTACCTTGAGGATTCGTTGCACGAGTTCGGAACTTAAGGTATGTTAAGACTTTTTAGACTTGTTGAAGGACATTTTCCTAATTAAAGATTAAAAAAAATGAAATAGACAAAGGGGTAAGGGCGAAAGATGGGGGTCTCGTATCAATGGTGTGACGGACATTGGTACGAGTACCGGTGTTATAAAAAGGAAAATTACTACTATAGAATGTGGATTGTAATTTGACAATGCCAAAGCATATGGGCATTAGGTGATATATTATTGACTTGAAAATTACTGTGTGATGTGTGTTGCTTTATTACACCATATAGTGGTGGATAATCGGGGGTGGTTATGTAGTATGTCTTTTTTGACGATTCAGGTGCATCATCATCCCCTTATTGAAGAATATTGTGTACATGCATTGACATGAGATTGAGTATAAGTTGGGCACATCGGAGCGCGTTCGTGCTGGGATGGATTGGATGGTGAGATGTTTAAATGTCAAAATTGGGCAACGTGGAGATCGTCCGTTGCAAAAATTGTTTTGAACATTATGATTAGTGCGTTGAGATCGTTCCGCACAGGGACACGTGTCGAGATCGTCCGTCTGGTATATAGACCTCGCGAGTCCCCATGGGTCATTGAACTTCGATGTATTACGAGAGTATCAGTGTTACGATTGAGTAAGTTCAGAGCGTATCTGAGACATATCATTTACATGGGTACACATTGCCATTGCATTCATCAATCATTCATTCTTGAGATTTATGTTTCGTTTTTTGGTTGTTTGGAAAGTACCTATGTGATTCCTTATGGAAACACTAAATAGTAGGTGTATATAATATATATAACTGGTATATTTTTAAGAATTTAATTTTATTATATAAAACTCAGTACTACTTCTTCGGTTGTCGGTAATGAAGGACATACTGGGTACACATGGTTTCGTAATCATACTACTCTTGTCGTACTCGTTGGTGGTTGCAGATTCGATTCCGAGTAGGACGCACATCCGAGGGAGAAGTTGGAGTCCAAGTTTGGAGTGTCTTGGAGTTTGGTGAGCTTCTTGGAGTTCCATGGCCTACATCTCCCTCTATCTTTTACGTATTCTTAGTTATTTCTTTATTAAGACAGGATATCCCTTTATTTTAGTTTCAGATGCATCGTTATTTAGAAGCTCATGTACTACGACACTCACTTCTTGGGTAGTATTTTTTTTCAGTTTCCGCATTCGTTAATTATAAGGAACTCAGTATTGAGATTTGACTTCTTGTTTTTTTCCCACTATTAGTTAGTTAAGTTGTTAAAAGATGTTGTTGGCTCTTACCTATTGGTTGGGAAATTTTATTAGGTGCCATAACGACTCGTGATTTTTGGGTTCTGACAAATTTGGTAGCAGGCCTAGGACGATCGGTCTCACGAGAGGCATTAGGACATATAGGAATATTCTTTTCTTTCATTCACTATCGTGCCCACGGACCCGGTTGAAATTCTCATCCCTTGATATCTCATTCTCGTAGATGACGAGAAAACCGTACACCGCAAGTGGTGGTCAAAATCCTAGTCCTTACGCCTGCTTCTTGGGAACACTCATCCGAGGTAGAGGCAGGAGACGAACTCAATGTCGGGGTAGGGTCCGTTATTGTAGCACAATGCAGAAGGTAAAGTACCAATAGTTACCCCGGGTCGTGATAGGATCGTCCTCATGATGAAGAGGATATTCAGTGGGATGTGCAAAAGGGGAAGGGTTGTCGAGGGGATGAGCAGGGCTACGGATCACCCAAGTATTATTGTCACCCTAGTGCTTCAAGAATACCCTTGGCTTAGTAGTTTATGTTAGGAAGCCTAGAGGGGATTGCTCAAGCAGGAGGCTTTGCCATGTCACTTCTTGATGGCTCGCAAAACGTGTCAGGGTCAGACTCCAGATCCGATAGTTACCTCAGACTCCCAGGACTCAGCCAATGCTGTTGTTGTAGATCCTCGTTTTGATAGTATGGGGAAGTTCCAGAGATTGCATCACACTGGCAAACAGACTTCTATGGACCATTTCTGAGCAAAAAGATGTTTGGGAGGTTTCAGATGAATGATCCTCCTACTTATACTGGTGACTTAAGTGAGATCATATGAATTGATAGTTAGTTGTCATGAGAGGTTGCATAACTGAGATTACTGGAGGTCTCATGGAGTTGACTACAACGCGTTCAGGATGACTGGCTCCGCCAAGCAGTCGTGGAGGGATTATATAGTACAGTAGTAGGGCCACTGGATATCTTACTATCATGGACTCGGTTTAACTCAGGTATTTCTATCAAAATTTGTACACGTAGTGAGAGGGAGAGCAAGAGGACTAGTGTGAGGGTCCAACAATCGGGGTCCTATGTAAATTGCAAGGTATGAGGGTAAAATATCATGCCTTGGGTGTTAGGACATATTGAGATACTTCCTACAGAGGCTGAAGAGAGTGAGGAGGTTTGTTAAGGGGCTGTTATCCGATTCGTCTAGACATTCTCAGGTTGCTTGCTTCGGTGTTCCATTCAAGAAAGTGGGGGATGTGATTAAGGAGCTGGAGAGATCGCGTGAGGAATTTGACCAGCGTAGAGGGCAAGAAAAGAAGACCCCGGGGACTCAGGGATTTGGTGGTGCTCCGCCTAGGAGTCGAGGTTATGTAGGGAGAGGTTATCACTCTCAGTCAAGCAAACCCATTCATGCTACTATACCTGCGTCTGAGGTTGGTTACACTAGGCATAGTTCTTCGAGCTCAGTGCATACTTCACAGGGTTCATCTTCTAGGCCTATAGTTCGTGGAGGGAATTCTGGTCAGTCAGGGTCCCCTCATCAGCTTGCGTCTCGTATGGGCTGTTTTGAGTGTGGTGATATGGGACACTTTATGAGAGACTTCCCTAGGACAAGACGTGGTGGCTTACATCAGGGTTCTCAGGCTTTGACTTCCAGGGCTACACAACCTCCAGCTAGTGGTGGTGCAAAGAATGGTAAGGGTGGTTCTCATTCCGGTAGAGGTGTTTCTCCTTCTGGTCGAGGTGGTGGTCATGGATGTTCAAAATCTGATGGAGGTCGTTCTCACTGTTATGCTTTTCCAGGTAGGCCAGAGGCTGAGGCTTTAGATGCTGTTATCATATGTATTATTCCGGTTTTTCATCGATCAACTTCTGTATTATTTGATCCAGGCTCTACTTATTTTTATGTGTCCACATATTTTACTCTTATTTTAGATATATTGTGTGATTCTCTTGATTTGCCGATACGTGTTTCTACTCATGTCGGGGATTCTGTAGTTGTAGATCGGGTGTATCGTTTATGTACTGTTACTTTGATGGGGTATCACACTCATGCAGATTTAAAGGTCTTAGATATGATAGATTTTGATGTGATTCTTGGTATGGATTGGTTATCTTCTTACCACACAATTTTAAATTGCCATGCCAAGACAATTACTTTAGCTATGCCTGGAATTCCTATAGTAGAATTTAGAGGTTCTCTTAGTCACCCTTCTAAGGGTGTGATATCATTCCTTAAGACTCGTCAGTTGGTAAAGAGAGGATGTTTGGCTTACTTGGCCCATATTAGAGATACTAGTATTGAGACTCATATGCTTGAGTCTATTCCAGTAGTGAGTGAATTTTCAGAAGTATTTCTGACTGATTTTCCAGGTCTTCCACCAGATCGCGATATTTATTTTTGTATTGATGTGGAGCCAGGCACTCGGCCAATTTCCATTCCTCCTTATCGTATGGCACCGACTGAATAAAAAGAGTTGAAGGAGCAGTTACAGGATTTGTTGAGCAAAGGTTTTATTAGGCCGAGTGTATCTCCTTGGGGTGCACCAGTGTTATTTCTGAAGAAGAAAGACGGCTCTATGCGTATGTGTATTGACTATCAACAGTTGAATAAGGTAACCATCAGAAATAAGTACCCAATACCTCGTATTGATGACTTATTTGATAAGTTGCAGGGTGCTTCAGTTTTTTCAAAGATTGATTTGAGGTCTGGCTATCATCAGCTAAAGGTTAGGGTGGAGGATAACCTAAAGAAAACTTTTCAAAAACGTTATGGCCATTACTAGTTTTTGGTGATGTCTTTTGGATTGACTAATGCCCCTGCAACTTTTATGGACTTGATGAATGGAGTTTTCAAACCGTATTTGGATTCCTTTGTTATGGTCTTCATAGATGATATATTGATATACTCACGCACTAAGGAGGAACATGAACATCATTTGAGGATCGTGCTTTGTATTGTAAAATAGAAGAAACTTTATGCAAAGTTTTCAAAGTGTGAGTTTTGGCTTAGTTAGGTAGCATTCTTAGGACATGTAGTGTCCAAGAAGGGTATCATGGTTGATTTTAAGAAGATTGAGGAAGTTAGAGATTGGGTCAGACCTGCTTCAGTTACTGAGATTCGGAGTTTCTTAGGCCTTGCAGGTTATTATCGACGATTTGTTGAGGGTTTTTAACCCATTGCATCTCCATTAACTAGATTGACACAGAAGGAGGTGAATTTTCAGTGGTCTGACGAGTGTGAGGTTAGTTTCCAAAAGCTCAAGACTTTATTAACTACTGCTCCGATTTTGACCCTACCCGTGGAGGGAGAGAGTGTTGTTGTATATTGTGATGCTTCTCGGATTGGTTCTGGTTGTGTATTAATGCGGAAGGGAAAGGTTATAGCTTATGCTTCGAGACAGTTGAAGGTTCATGAGAAGGATTATCCTATTCATGACTTAGAGTTGGCGGCTGTGGTGTTTGCATTGAAAATTTAGAGGCATTATCTTTATGGTGTGCATTGTGAGGTATTCATAGATCACTGTAGTCTTCAATATATATTCAATCAGAGAGATCTAAATTTGAGGCAGCGGAGATGGTTGGAGTTTCTCAAGGACTACGACATGACTATTCTTTATCATCCAGACAAGGCAAATGTTATAGCAGATGCCTTGAGTCGAAAGGCGGTAAGTATGTGTAGTCTAACCATGTGACAGGTCGATGAGCGTCCTTCATCTAGGGATGTACAATCCTTGGCCAATAGCTTGTGAACTTGAATTTCGAACTGTAATGTGTGTTTAGGGGAGGCTAGGTCATTCTTGTTGGAACAGATCGGTCTCAACAGTTGTGATGGTGATTATGTAAAGTAGAGACAAGGTGTTAAAAGGAGAAAAACAAAGGCTGGAAATTCTTGATGTGATGGAGTGTTGAGGATTAGAGGTCGTATTCTGTGTTCCTCGTACCAATTGATTTGACTAGATTAATCATGGAGTAGGCCCATAGTTCGAGGTACTCTATTCATCCGGGGGCTACTAAGATGTATCGTGACATGAACAACATATGGTGGTGTCGTATGACGAGGGACAGAGTAGATTTTGTATCTCGGTGTTTGAATTTTAGCAAGTGAAGTATGAACACCAAAAAGCCGTGGAGGGTTACACAAAGTGTATGTCTAGACCTGAGTGAAAGTGTAGCGTATTGCTATGGACTTTGTTGGGTAGGATTTCCACGCACCTGGGTAGTTCGATTGCTATATGGGTTCATTGTGGATCGACTGGGACTAAGTCTGCACACTAGTACCTGTTCAACGACCTCTTAACCTCAAAAAAAGTTAGCCAAGATCTATATGCGGGGAGGATAAGTTCAGTTGCCATGGGATTTCTATACTATTAATTTTGGATCGGTGGACACCCAATTTACAATCATTTCTGAGATGGTCCTGTATAAGAAGTGGGCACTCAGTGGATCTCAGTTAAAACCCTTTCCACCCTCATCTGAGGGTCAGCTGAACGAGTTATTCGGGTTCTTGAGGACATGTCGGGCAATGTGTGATGACTTTGGTGCACTAGGATCAGGTTTTTTCATTGAGAGGAGTTTTGTTACAATAATAGTTACCATTCGAGCATGGAGATGGCACCAGTTGAGGCTGTTTGTATGGAGGAGTGTCGACTGTAATCGGTAGGTGATGCCTTTGAGGTTAGACTGTGGGGGTATAGATTTTGCTGAGGGCCTTGGGACAAGGTCAAATTATCCAGATAGGACTTCTCATGGCTCAGAGTAGGGCAAAAGAGTTATGCGGATTGAAAAGGTTCCGTTATTTGGAGTTCTGGTTGGAGGGAGAGACGTGTACTTAAAGTTTTCACCCTGAAGGGGTGTGTGAGTGGTGTGATGTTGGGTGTGATAATTTGGAACGAAGCGTAAGTTGAGCCCAGATTTGTCCCTTTGAGTTGTTGAAGAGGATTGGTGACGTGGCGTATCAGTTGGCTTTTCACCTGTGCGGCTGTCAGGTGTCAGCTATATTTCATATTCAAGTTGAAGAAGTATATCAGGGTAGTGTCATGTGATCAATGGGATTCAGTGTTACTGTCAGATTTTTTTAACTTTTGAGGAAGAGCCAATAACCCTTTTGGATAGGCAAATTGGAAGGAAGTCCAGGAGGATTATTTCAGGTAAAGGTTCGATGGAAAGCATGTCTCGTTAGAGGAGGCTACATGGGGTGACAGAAGCAGACACGAGGAGTAAAAATATACTAATATTATTGAGCGTTCAGGTTAGCTCTTCTTTTTCGTTCGAGGACGAAGTGTGTTTAAGAGGTAGATAGGTTGATTGTTAACGACCCGCTGTCGTTTTGAAAAACTAGGATTATTTTGAATCCTTTTGAATACTTAAAGGGGGTATTTTTAAATATTCGATAACTACGAGTATCTAGTTGCTGAGAATTTATAAATAATTAACATAGTAATAGTTATAGGGCATATGTATGAATACTCCTAAAATTTGATCATATAATAAAAGATATTAGTAGGTCTTTTAGAAGTAAAACAAATTAAAAAGTTAAAAAAACAAACCTGTATGAAACGAGAGGAACAAACTGCTTATGGCGACATTGAGCCAAGTAAAACCAATCCAGATTCACTAATGTTTATATATAATGATATGGTGCACTTGAAAAGTAATATCATATAAAATAAGTTGTTTAGAGGTGATTAAAGCCATATGAGTTGTGTGGAGTGCATATTATACTAAATATCAAAGGGGCCTAAGGTCAATTGAGAGTAAAAATAGCCAATGAATTCTTAATCATTGGACCACATTATGCATTAAATGTTGTAATTCTTAAAAAGTTAGGAAATTGAACGTAGGCACCTTGAGAAAGAAAGAAAGTGTTCACGACACTACTGTTAGTCTTGTATCTTAATTGATTCTATGTGCTTATTTTATCAATTAGATAATAGTTTTTGATATATGAGATAGGCAATTAATATTAGATGTATATTAATGATCGAACATTGAATTATAGGGTATTTAGAGAGGTTAAAGTTAAATTGTTGGACTATGAAAATTTAGGCAATATGATAAATTGGCATGCAAATTTTATCAAGGTTTGATCTAGATTAGAAATATGAGTGAGTTTTGGGTCTAGTAGACATAATATGTTTGATACAAACCTCTTACTTACGAATTTGCCATTATTGGTAGACGGAACGGTTCCGAAATTTGCGAAAAGGGAAGGAACTACCTTGAGGATTCGTTGCGCGAGTTAGGCATGAGGTATGTTAAGTTTTTTCGACTTGTGAAGGACATTTTCCTAATTAAAGTTAAAAAAATGAATTGAAATAGACAAAGGGGTAAGGGCGAAAGAGGGGCTCTCGTATCAAGGTGTGTGACAAGCATTGGTCGAGTAACGGATTGTTATAACAAGGAAAATTACTGCTATAGAATTGTGGATTGTAGTTGAGAATTGCCAAGCTTATGGGCATTAGGTGATATATATGACTTGAAATCCTTGTGTGATTGGTTTCTTTTTACACCCGTATAGTAGTGATTTAATCGAGGGTGGTTTGGTGGTTATGAGAGGTCGATTTTGGACTAATAAGGTGCATAATAATCCCCCTTTATGAAATTACTATTGTTGTAAAGCTCTTGACATGAGTATTGAGTATAAGTTAGCACGTGGAGGGAGATCGTTGTGCTGGGCTGGTTGAGAGTGTTAAGATTATAAATAGAGCACTTGGAGCCCGTTGTGCAAAATTGTTTGATATTCTTATTGTAGTTGCGTTGAGATCATCTGCATAGACAACGTGGAGATAGTCAGTCGGTGGTATATAGACTGCGAGAGTCCCCATGGGTCCTGAAAACTTATCAGCATGTATTTCCGGGAGTAGCAAGTGTATACGTTGATGGATGAGTTCAGGGGGTATTCTGATGCATATCATTACATGGTATCACATTGCATTGCATTCCATACATCATTCATTTTGATGATTATAGGTTTCGTGGTGTATGGAAAGGACCTATGTTGATTTCCTTTATTGGTAAAACTAAAATCGTAGGGGTATATATATATACGATAATTTAAGAATTTAGTTTCTTATTATTAAAACTTCCCGTCACTATTCTGCGTTGTCGGTCAATGAGAATGTGGGTACAAGTGGTTTCGTATCATACACACTGTTGCAGGATTCAAGATTCCGAGTAGGAGCACATCGCGAGGAAGCCAGTTGAGGTCCGCGTTTGTTTTGAGTGTCTCTTGGAGATTATGGTATATTGGTTTGGCTATTCTGTGGCCCCACATCGACCGCTATCTTTTTAAATATTCTATTATCAGTATTCAGACAGGATATCCCTATATAGATTTGTCATTTTTTAGTTTCAGAATTGCATCTAGCTAGAGTCTTGTACTTATGACACCAATTCTTGGGTAGATTTTTGCAGTTTTCCAGCGATCGTACTTATAAGGAAACTCGTTATGAAGGATTTGAACTTTTTTTTTCTCATTAGTTAGTTAAGTTTGTTAAAATATGTTGGTTTGCTTACCTATTAGTTGGGAATATAAGTGCTATCACGGCTCGTGATTTTTGGGTTGTGACATGCGCTCTATACAAAACATAAATATGTACATTTCAATATATATACACACAAAAAAATAGTTGTATAAACTGTTTACATTTTGCTATACATAGACAAAAAGATCAATTGCATAATCTTTGTTTGTATTAAGCGAGAAAGACAAAAGAGTACTGGGCAGGGGAAGATCATATTTGTATAATCATAAGTGTATCAGATGAAAATATATGCATTTGTATTTGTATATACAATTTCCTCTCATATTATACAAACACAAACACAATGTATACATTTGTGTTTGTATTAAGTGAGTGAGGCGACTGATATTTGAGAGTGTGACGAGCGAAATCTGGGAGAGGATAGAGACGGGAACGAATAATATATGTATATATACAATTTTCTTTCATTTTGTACAAATACAAACATATTTAATACATTTGTGTATGTATAAAAGCGAGAGAGGTGATGGAGACTGCTAGTAAGAATTAGAGTGACGACCGAGATTCACAAGAAAAAGGAGAAATGGCAACAGTTTGTTATGGGTACAATTAAATCAAACTATGTTTAAAACATTTAATTTGAATTGATATTTTGTTATTATATACCATTTCCCTTTTTTTTAGTTTTTTTCTTTAGATGTCACTAATAATTTCTCTATTTTAATTTATTTGACTTTTTTTAATACATTATCAGAAATTGAGTATTTTATTATTGTATTTTTAAACAGATTGAGTTATTAACTATTGTTTTAAAAACTTTCTATATAATGCATCTTTATTGTTGCTTTCATACTTAACTGAGCTGAGTAATTTTGAGTTTGTATATTCTTGAGTATCTTTGAGTTGAGCTAAGATGAGGTGAGTATGTTTTTCTTTTATACAGTTAGAGCTTATGCATATGCTTTAGAGTTTCCTCTTACATACTCGTACTCTAAAGCTTAAGCTTTCAGCTGTAGATTGTCCCCTTAGATCAATGATAATTTCTTGATTGATTTACTTTCAGTTAGGTTGGAGTCGTGGATTTCGTCGACTTTCATCTTAGTTATTAGAAGTTTCATACATAGATAGTACTGTTTTGAGGAGTCTTTTTCATATTTTGTTAATTGTTTTTGTATAACTTACATAAATGACTATAATTTAAGGGTTATCAGATTGAAATAGCTATAAGTATCATACTTTTAAAAAAATAGATATAGTTTGAGTTAAAAAATTGATGAATTCCATAAACATTTCATTTTTTCAAAAATACATTAAAAATATAATCCCACTACATGAGGTCATTTAGTTAATGTAAATGACCTATTTTTAGCCCTTAAACCCACTAATTTGGCATTTTAAAAAACTTAACAGACATATACCTTCTAGGATTCTTGATCAACTTAAAAGTAGAAAATGTGTTCCTTCTTTCTTCTTCATTTCACTCCTAAAACGAAAAAGATAATTTCATGGATACTATCACAATTTTGATCCAGCATTCCGGAAAATAGAGCGAAGAGAATTGTTGTGTAGAATATCGCATTGACGGGATAGTGTTGAAATAATATGTTTTGTATTATGTTGATTTGATTTGGTACAACTAAACGTTGATCTTACAAAAAAAATATGAAAATCAAATACACTATCAAAGGTAATAACACGCCTATAGAAATACGTAATGTCATGGGTCTGCGCGTACATGTTCGGTTGAAAAATATCAACACTCAATTTGGAGTATATTCCTTGTGTGTAAGTATTTTATATATTGATATAGTATATTCTGATTCAGAAGAAACTTCTATTGAAGGTTAGGTTATGTGTTGTGCCCCCCCCCCCCCCCCCATTTGAATACAATCAAGCATAATTGGTACGAATGATATATTACCAATGGCCCAACGTTTGAGATCAAACCAGTTAGATATATTGATCATGGAAATGATTTAATAATATGAACAGATCACAAAAGAGATAATGGTTGATAGATATACATGGATAATCGACATTGAAGGATTGTGATGCGAAAAGTTATTCACTCAAAAAAAGTATTAATTTGTTGTGGAGAGGTCAAAACTTATTATTAGTGAAGGTTGTTACATTCGTTTTCATGTTACGTGCATTAAGTTGTTTTTGCAAATGCAAAACAAACCTAATAAAAAATATAAATTGTATTCCCATCTATAATCATGTATGCCAATCTAAAGAATGCGCATGGTTGGTGAAAGCTTCAAGTATTAACAAGCCGAAGATCTTCAAAATTTATCTATGAACATAAATGTCCTTTAAAGGATGGGGTGCATTCTGACTGTTGTGCAACAAGTGGATTAATAAGAGGAATAATCGCGCATAAATTGAGGAATCACAAGAGGAAGTACACTCCAAATGATATCAGAAATGACGTTAGATTGGACTTGTATATTGATATTAACTATATGTTGGCATGACGAGCAAAAGAGAAATCAATAGGATTGATAATGGGGCAACCAACTGCGTCTTATGGGAAGCTACTGGATACTTGTATACCTTGGATAAGACGTACCGTGTTTCACATATATGAATGAAGAAAACACATGAGAACGAATTTTTATGCATGTTTATAGAGTTGGATGTTTTTATAAAGGGATTTGATCATTGTAGGTCCGTTGTTGTGGACACCAGTCGCCTTAAATCAACAAATACTAGGTTGCCTACGATCAGCAAAACACTATGGATAGACATGATTTTAGGATACATACATACATTACAATTTTGTTTATTGGTTATTCATCTTTATGATACATTATACTAGGGGAATAATTACCTTTGAATACGAAGTTATTGATTTCAGAAAATGATATTTCTTGGACATGTGTTCTTTGAATAATTCAAAAAATTAGGACGAAGAATACATGTGTGGTATCGACTTAATAATAGCATAATAAGGTCATATCTAGGTGTAAAAACCATATCTACATTTACACTGCATTATGGCACTTGTGGGGATAATGTATGCAAGGAATTTGGAAAATCAAAAATGAGCAATGGAGTGAGTTATATACACTTATGGCATTAACATATGCTCAAACTGATTTTTAAAGTAATGAAAAGGGTTAAGCAGTTTGATGTAAGAATGAAAAACTACTTGGAGTTGGGTTTAATTAAGAAATGGAAAAGATGGTAGAACCAATCCTCGTGTTTGGTGTGATGACGTCAATATTCTAGGACTACATCAATTAGATGTTGGTAGCAGCAAGAGAATTACCCATATTTGCCTTTCCGAACAAGTGCGTTGATGTTTGCTAGATGGAAATTGCACCACAAATCAAAAGAATTCATCATGCCAGTTACACTACTTCGGCAAGAAGTTTAGAAGATGCTTGTGCTTAATGAATTAAAAATCTGGGCGTATGACGGTATGCATGGAAATGTTGATTTTGATTTTTTTGTAATTAAGAAAAATAATATTGTATATTGACAGTTGTGCTTATGTATTCATTTATTTAAGTATTTGAAGTTTATTTGCTTTCCTATGGAATGTATAATTTAAATTATGTATTGATTCTAGGTTGTCCCGTCAAATAATTACATGTATTTAGTAAGTGATGAAGGAAAGAGTTATATAGTATGTTTGGAACAGAAGACTTGTCGTTGCAACAAGTTTCAAGTTGACGAAATACCGTATGGACATGCATGGAGGGTGTTGAACAAAAAACATATACTTCCAGATGAATATTGTTTAGACTTTTACAAGATTGAAAACGTATAAAGTGCCTGTGTATCCTCTCTCAAACAAAAATGAATGGAATATATTTGAACAAATTGCTACGGAAGTTGTGTTACCACCAAAATTCAAGCGACCTCCAGAAACGCCAAAGAAGAAGCGGGAAAAGTCATTTAGCGAGTTGAGCAAAAGGAAGGGTACCAATTCTTGTAGTACATGTGGATAGCATGGTCACAATAGACGTTCATGTCGAACGACAACACAGGAATGCATAGGAACTGATACATCCAACTATCGAAGTGTTCTTTTAGTTAGCTTTTGTTGTGTCGAATAAATGACTTATTTGCCTTTTGAAATATTTGTTTCTCTTATTTGGTTGCTAAATTATAAATTATTGAATATTATCTAATAATTAAAAGGATACAAACTTCTAAATCAATAAATACCAAAAATATTCAAGGTGATACTATTAACAGTATGTTATTGGACAACACAACTTAATGATAATACATAACCATAGTTATACTTGAAGAATATGTTTGTAATAAATATAATAAAAATAATATTACTAGTTTCAATAATGATCTAAGAACATACAACCTATAAATGTAAAGGATAACTTGTTTTGTATTACACTACATATTACTTTAGTATATGATAAAAAATCACTTTAAAAAACACATATATTATATTTATACAATACTTCTGAATGTTTAGAAATAAAAGGGGGGAAGTTTTAAGAATGCAATATCAAATGTCTTAAGTAAGAAATGATAATAAAGGCAATAAGTAATATTGAGTATATGTTGATATGAAAAAGACTCTGTAGGAATTTATACTATGAATATGTGATAAAAAACACACAACTGAAACTAAAGGTAGGAAGCCAACTGTATGGGTTCAGATGGACGGATATTTATACAAAATATACATTCATTCTCTTCTATCATTCATTGAATGCAAAGAACCAAAAAAAAAACAATAAATCAACATGATCATATATACATAGAAGAGTTAATAATTTTTGACAAATAACAAAAATATTAGTTTTAACCATAAGCATAAAATAGAAGTTCAAAAAAGATAACTAGTACAAGATACTAATCGATCCTAACAAGTTGACTATTATTGATTCTTGCAGGTGGCCTCATCATTCTGGGTGGTGCCTCATTCTCGCTAACAACCCCTTCTTCCATATTCTTCGCTGCATATTTTTACACTAGTGCACTGTATTTGATGCGGTGTTACTTAGAATCAAGAAAATACAACTGAAATACCTTCACTCTCACTTAGGCACTCGGAAAATGCTAAAAAATATATCCCCACAATCCTTGAAAGATACATTACTTGTTAAATAGGATATTGTTTATCTAAAAAGTAAATTAAGAGACTATTATTATACTACAAGTATCTAATCCCTGTGGTTGGTAGATCCTCCACATATGTCATATCTGCAAAGTGTTGGATCTTGTGTGTCATCTTAATACTTGACTAAGCCTCTATGAACACATAAACTGACAGAAGCGAGAAAGAACGATTATTGAATTCATCCCCTAAACATAAGATATGACTGCCTGCTCTGTAGAGTCATTACATAAACGTGTCATTCAGGTATTGACAAAACAACCAACACCCAGTGATTTTTCTGCTCCACATTCACTGGTATGAACACATTATTGATTGTATTCCATGAAATGCTAGCCATCAACTTATACCCATTTATGTAATCACATATGTCGCTTTCAACATTTGCCACACATATTTCACTTTCAATTTGAGCATATGCGACTTAAATTTCAGGAATTTTTGACTTGAACAGACAAGCAATAGTAGTGTACCTATAGCGACTATTGATGTTGTAATTATTTTTTATGCAAATAATATAGAACCATATCAATATGGTGTAAAAAAAATTAAGAAATATATATGTGCATATCTTATAAACAGAAACAATACCTTTTACTTTTATATTCACATTTTTACCTCATCATTCAAATGTTGTTTATCATAAGACATAAAGTAGAATCAATTCTTTTTCGAACAGATGAATATCCCAAATCCATACAACCGCCAATTCGCTTTTTTATTCTTAACCTATTCTTCACCATGCTCCTTAAAAACAAAGTCGAATATTAAAATTTAGTTAGATATGTGAAACAGTGATAATCTATTGAAATAAAAATACTTACTTATTTATCTGCCTAACAAGGAGCCCTTCACGAATTAACATTGTGTAATTGTCAAAAAGATCATAATTATATGGCCCTGATATAAAGTCAGAAACAAAAAGATGTTTCTTTTCATAAATTTTTACTACATTAGAAGAGTTGCCTGAAATTTTATGTATACAGACACACAAATTGTAACAAATATATCCTCAACTTGTTTCCTCATCAATTTTGCATGTTAATCGTGTTAATTTTTTTAAAAAATATAACAGGAGAGGGGAGAAGGTAAGATATTCATTAGGAGAAAATTATTCATTACCAGATGATAATCCAAAACTTGTCGAGTATAGAGAAGAATTCCATCGATCAGGATGTCTGGTCCTTTGAACATGCACACGTTTTGTATCATAAAAAACACCCTCTGGGTGAACCACAACGTCTTGATGAATCAGAACACAATTTTTGGGATTAATTGTGTCAAGGCTAGGTAACAAAACATCGAGTAACTCAAATTGTGACTGTGGTTATTCATTTCATCGTTCTGTAAGGCATTAGTGTCTCTAGTCTAAAATGAAATGAAAAAAATAACATATATTATTCAGAATGTCACGCATAAATAATTTTATATGAGTAGAAAAATTAATAATTACACTAATTAATATCATCTAATATGTATCCTACCATCAGAATTCTACCAAAGTTATATACGTATTTATAGTATTATAATACATTTTATTACCAATAGGTACACTTACAACATATCATATATATTGTTTCTATTAGAAGATATTCTATTATCAGTAAATATCTAGTATATAAATATTTCTACAAAAATTAGAAATAAGTAAATACAACTTATAAGTTCATTGAATAAACCATAAGTATTCAATTTATATAAGGTATTTACTTATTTTTGAATACATTTTAAACACCCTTATAAATACAATAAAAATTTAAACATTACCTCAAATGATGGCATTCCAACAGGTTGTTTGCCGTTAGACTGTTCCTTTACCGACAAAAGGTCTTGCATGAGTATCTGGACAGGCTGATAATTCTCTTGGACATATCTTTGACGTGTTCTTCAAGAACGAATTAAAATGTTTGATCCTAACAATATTACAATAACAATTTTTTTTTTCTGAGAAATGTAACATATTATTAGAATAATAATATTAGGGTTGAACCTGAAAAGTTTTTGCGGATATATCTATTCTTAAACATTTCTAACCATCCACTTATAAATTCAAAAAACAAGTTAATTCATGCAGTACCTAATTTATATCAAAGTGAGGTTTATCTAGGAATGTTGAGATTTGATTGCCGTCTTTTATCGAATGTTTGTTCGACAAATCAGACACATGCGCTGCAGATTTACTTCCATCTTCCTGTTTATGTTATACAAAAATAATTGAGTTTTATAACATATGTTAACATGTATATGTGAATGTATTCCCGTAATTTAGCATTGTTGTGCTTAACTTGACATGGTGCTCCAGATTGAGCATTGCTTTTGTTGATTTCATCCATGACTTGTTTAAATTTTTTCAGTATAAACAAGCACAATTTCTTGAATTCATTAGTAACCTAATTATTAAATAAAGTGTAAGAATATATCGGAATACAATGTAAACTAAAAACAAATGTAACAACTTCCTTACAGAATCCTTGAAAGAGATCTTGTCTCAGCACATCAATTTCTCTTGCCTTCTCATCTTGAGGATGTTTCAAACTCCTTGGTGGTGTAGTGTTGGAAAAATCATTGGGCAGATTATGCAATACCTGTACTGGTTATGATTTTTGCTTTTCCCTTCCCCCCAACGGGGGTTGAAACACAAGCAAACGCGTTGTACTTCTTTTGCCTTAGAGTAAACCATGCAATGATGGTGCACTTTTCTCCTCACAACTCGAACCTTTTAGGATCGAATTCACGTTACACAGATAGGAAGGAAGAACACAAGAACTTTCAATAGAAAGAGATGAAAGATGTAAGAGAGAAAGAGAAAACCAATTATTTTGTGGAACAACCCCGAAGTAAACTTCCACGGCGGTGAGGTATATTTCTATTAATAAATCCAGGAGTATTTTTGGTTACAAGGAATAAATAGGAAAACCTAAGTTAGAGAATAAATAGGAAAGGCCTGAAAAGATAAAATTAAATAGGAAAACTAAAATTATCAGGCTCCATACCTAAACAATTTCTCCCACTTGGAGACTGACTCAGTCATCCAAAACAAATACATTTTGAAAAAAATCTTCATCATCAACATCTTTGACTAACACCGCAACATCTGTAGCAAACAACTACGGAAGACCAACCGAGGTTGTAACTAAACCCAAGTTTCCCAACATAACACATTCGTCAACATGGCTGTGTGTTTATTTTAGCTAGCATTGATTTACACTCCCACTCTACTCATCACTCCCCTCCCCCCCACCACCGTCCCTCTACCACCCCCATCCCAAAAAACTGCCAGTTTTTTCCTACCTCCTCTCCACGCGCCCGGCCCCACACACTCCTTCCCCCCTTAACTGTACACCCAACACCGGACCCTACCTACTTACCACATACTTCCTCCTCCTACCTACTACAGAAACCCCCCCTTTATCCCTAACACCCCCCCTAAGCTACTACCCTGTATCTGTCTCAACCAACCTCAAGCTCCCTACCTCTTCTGATCCCCACCCCCCAAATCATCCCCTTTATGCTCAACTATACCGTCTAGTTCCTCCGTTCAACGTTCTTCGCCCCATCATTATTCCCCACATCCTTCCCACGTCCCCCATCCACCCATCGTTCACCTACTAGGGTCATCCCACCACACACCCGTTATATTCTGTGCTGCTCTCCCCCCACTTCTATTACCACCCCATCACTCCATGATTACTTCTTTATCCGTGTCTCCGAACTCCCAACCACCCACCACTCCCTAATACCCGTGCCACCTCCTATCTCATCATCCTGCAACCCAACGTCCCCCCCCCACTCTCATTCTCCCCCTGATTTACCCCAACAGCGAACCGCAGCCCATCCCCCCATGTCATCCCGTCTATTCTACCATACATCCCCCCACCCCCCCTGATACATTGTAAACCGCACCCGTCCCCTCCGCCTAACTCACTCCCCATCCCTCCTGGACCCATCACCGTATCAAATACCCCTACCCCACCGCATTCCCTGTTTACCTCTCCACTTACATTACTAACATCCTCGCCTCTTCTCCGTCTAATCTACCCACTACGACTCCGACCGCTCCTTCACTGATCCTACTCCAAACCTCTTCCCCTCACTTCTCACCCCCCCCCGCAACTGCTCACTCACCTGAATCCACCCCCTCTTGCTCCTCTACACCCCTTTCTCTCACCCCTTGTTCCTCGACTTATCAGGATTCACACCCTCAAACCCCCTTTACTCCCCATCCACCATCCTCACACCTGACTACCGAATCACGTTACTTACTCGAACCCCCTTACCTAGTTTATCCTTCCCCCCTATAAAAAGCCCATCCTCCACTACAAACTGACCCAGCTCGATACTCCTCACTTTTAGCGTCCGCCTCTTATCTTTCTCACCTTCTCCCCTGCCACAGCACTTCGCCCCTATCCGACCCCACCCCTTTCTCAAACGAGCAAACTCCACTAAGGGTTATGCTTCTAACCGTGACCCCTCTGGAGCTATCTCTACCCCACCGTTCCTCCCTTCCCTCGCTGCACCCCCTATTCACCCTTCCATACGTAGAACTGTTCCCCGCTCTTTTTTGTTTCTTAATATTCCATTTGTTCTGTTCTTCATTTCCGTTGTTCCAGCCCCGGCCCAACCTTAATTTCTACTAAATCGAACCCCTGCCCTCATCAAACACCTACCGAATCAACCCTGCTCTCTCCTCCACCTTCGGACAACCCTCTATTATGTTTTCAACCTTCCCCCACCCCTCCCCCCTTCCTAACTCTTAATCCCATTGCACCCCACTCCTTCACCGCCCATTATTCTCAACTATCCAATCACCACTTATCTCCCATCTTCACCCTCCTTTCTACACCTTCCCACCGTTAGTCATGTTCTCGCACCCCCATCCAATAACCACCGCCTTGTACAATCCGATCCCCCCTACACCTGACCCCCTACGCCCTACGCCCCTCTTTTCACGCTTGGCCGCCTTTCCGCCCTCCCTTATACGTCTCCTTTCTCCTCCCCCACGCTATCTCCGTCCTATCCCGCTCCTTTCCCCATGCCCGTCCCGCCCCTCCCCCCACATTTGCTAAGATATGTACTCAGTCTTCTTAACATAGCCTTTCACTAATCCAACTCATTCTAATCTCTCCCCCACCCCCCTGACACCTTGTATCTCCCACCTCACATTCCCCGACCTTCCCCTACGTTTACCCATCTACCCAGCTACTCCCTAGACTACACCAACCCTCTCCTTCCATTTTATTCATGTGATTCCTACCTCTCCCACATTTCACACATCCGTCCATCCACACCCACCCCTCTTCCAGCCATCCTTCTCCACAACCCGAAATCCTCCATTCCTCCCTTCTACTTATCACCACAACCACTTCCACCTCACACATGCCTCCACACCCCTCCATACCCTCACTACCCCGCCGCCAAAATCACATACTTTCCTCCCCCGCACCCGTTCCTCACCACCTACTCCCACCCAATGATTTTCGTCCCCCGGCTTAGTCCGCTTATTATCTCCTTCCCATCCTCATCCACTGACTCCTCCCCACATTCTTACCCAGCTTTACCTTCACTCACCCCCCACCTTCTATCAAGCACCATGTGCCTCTCCCAGCTTCGCTCTCCACCGCGCCCCCCTCTATTACTTAATCTTCAATACGTAGCACAACATTCCCTAATGTCCCATCCACTTCTAGCCTAGCCTCCAGCACCTACCGGACACCATCTTGCACTCCTCAAACAACACCCACACGGCTTAACAACCTCTAATATCACTCCCCATTCCCACTTTATACCCTTATTTTCTTCTTTCCCCTTGCTTACCTGCCCGCTACCAACACACCACTCACCCAATCACCATGCTTCGTACCTGCCCTACAACGCCTGGGCTCTTTTATCCCCCCTAAACTCACCCCCCTCCCCTTCTCCTCTTTTCACACCCCCACACCCTCTCACCCCTCGTTAATTCAACATCCCCCTCTCTAAATCTATACGACTTACTCCCCCCTCAAACAAACGCAACCTCTTCTTCTCATCCAAAGCTCAGAGATTACCCTCGTGCTCCATTCACTGCCCCTCCCGACTTCCTTCCTCCTTGGACATGCGTCCAAATTCCCCCCTCTAGCTCTTCCCTCCCCCCCCCATCTCCCACCACATGCGACCCCTTCCTTACTTCTCCCCATGCCATTTTTTAAAAGACACACCCCAACTCTTCCCTCACCCCCACCCCCGATTATTACTCCAACCCATCCTAAACCCTATCCCTCCACCTTTTCTTCCACTCCCCCGAATTACAACCAACGCCATCCACCCTCTCCACCACTACCCGCCCCCCCACCCCACCACTACCTACCTCACACACGGTCGCAACCCTACACACCCCTCTCCCTTATAACCTAACTCTCGGACCGCACGGTCTCACCGTCCCCAACCACCATTATCCTTACACCCTCCCCGCTCTGATGTATTCCCGTTTTTTCTTCTACCCCTATCATTGACTCCTTCCACACACTTTCGCTTTACTCACGGATCCCACCCACTATAAACCCCTCCATTGTGCCCAAGCACTTCTTACCACTGCCTCCCATCTACAAGTCCCCCCAGATATCTCCTCACTCCTGCCTCACTCCTTCGCAGCCTCGCCTCTCATCTCCCGATCATCTACATCGTCTACTACTCTCCCTATCGCCAACCCTTAAACTTATGCCGCTCCTCACCTTTATTCGACCATTCCTCCCTAGGTCTACGCCTAGCGACCCACACCTCATATCGTGACATCCCCCCTTTGCTGTTATGCCGGGTTCTTTGGCACCCTCTATCTTCTCCAAACTGTCACCATCCCCACTGACACTGCGAGTGACTGGTCTCACCTTGTGATGGGCTTGTCTTCAAATGATAGAATTGATTTTTACCGACGTATGTCACGTGGCTATCTGAGTCAAGAATCTCCGCTTGCTTCTTGCTACAATTCATCAGATAAATCTGACGAGCCAGTATATATATTTCGCAGTTCCGCTATGCCAAATACTAAGCTGCAGTAGATGAAGGAAACACACTTTGAACCTGGCATCCAACTCACTGTGTTCCACCTATGGTGTAAACTGTACCTGATATACTCTTTCTCGAGTCAACATCCCCACCAAGAGCAGCATCAACAAAACCCGGTAGATTCACCTTGCCTTTGCAAAAACCAAGGAAGTAATGGATGTACCTATCAGAATATCTCTAGAAGCCCACTTCACAACTTCCCAAGCTCTATTCCCAGGTTTGCCATGTTACCTGCGAACTACTCCCACTTCATGCTTATCAGGTCTAGTGCAGACCATTTAGAATACATCAAACTACCAACTGCTGAAGCATATGGAACAAGTGCCAGTTGATCATGCTCCTCGCAGTCTTGGGTGACTACTCTTTGACATTAAAGTGATGGCCAGGAGTAGTCATGGGTTTAGATCATTAACCCTGAATCTGCTCAACACCTTCTCAATGACAAAATCCGAGATAGATTTAAAGTTGCCAGCAGATCTATCGGAGAAATCTTTATCCCAAATCTGCTTGCTGGACCCAAAATCTTTCATCTCAAACGTTGCAGCAACCTTGTCTTCCGATTGTTAATCTCCCCATACTAGACCTGCAATCAACATTCATAACAACAAGAGTAGAAAAAGACATGAATCAGGGTAGTTTTGCGTAACAACAAGGATCCTTTCAATGTTGGTTTGCCTTTCAAGAAATACGTCTGACTCTATGGTCATATGTATAGTGCATGTCACAGATTTTCGTCTTATTGACATCACTATCTCCTATTCTGTTGGCACGTTGGTACCGTTTAGTCACTACCACTTACGTCTGTCCCTGTTGTTGTGACGTACTTGCCACATCACGGGGCTTCACTTGTCTTGTTGGCAACCCCACAAACTCCCGTTCGCTTGTCTCGCCTCTTAAGTTATGGATTGTCCAGATCTCATTTTGTGCGTACAAACTGCTTTGTTTTACTATTGCCCATTTGCTCTAGATCGCAAAATTTTTCAGATCCTTTGAAATGCTGCAAAAAACAATACTCAACAGAATCAAAATATAGGTTAACTTCACAATAGGAGAACATATTTAGCATCATAATACATTTCCTTTGGAACTATACTTTAACCACCAACGAGCTTGAACCTCTTTTGCCATCGCCGTTCAGAAGCCTCTTCCCTGCCAAGGTAACTCGCAAACAAACCAATGTGTAATTCTTCTCAAGTGACACATATTATTTATCAATGGCCTTGCTCCCACTTTTGATCGAATCCGACACCTGTAGGGGGATTATCAAAAGACTTTGGTTCCCCCTCATCAGCAGCAATACATGTGTAATTAGTGAATACCTATCTGGTGCCCTGATGGATCTGGATGATCTCTTAACACCTGCAGCTGTTGTAACTTGCTCACACTTCAGATTCTTCAGTAGGAGTTGGTTGAGTATTATTGGCTTCGACATTCTGGAGGTTAATCTTCTTCTAACTCAACCTCAACTCCCACGTGCTTGAAATATTAGAACCTTCTGCTCTCAGTCTTGTACAGGGACAGACTCATCAATGTCATGGCACCAATGTATAAGGATATTTCTGGTCTTTTAATCCCCAAACCTGAACCAAACAAATCAGAAACACCATATACTATGAAGTAAACACTTCACAGCCTTTGGCATCAAAGTTGTGCTCTATTTTGGATCAAAATGAGATAAGCAGTGGGCCATTCCACAAGTTCTCAAGTGTGAGTACTTGAGTTCTTTTCCTGTCCACACCTCTTATGGAATCTTGAACCCTAAAGGAAATGATTGTCATCTGTTGCCATCACTATGTAGTTGTGCTCAGGGATCCGCCCCAAAGTGTTTAGGAAGCCACAGTGTCTCCTCATTAGCCCTTGCACGCTCATTCAAGGTTTGTTAATCCTCCAGCAATTCCATTCTGCCTTGTTTACAGGAACTGTTCTCATCAATCTGATTCCCTCAGCGCACAGAATGACTTAACTCGATGTGATATTCCTCTCCTACATTGTCAGACCTTAGGCATTTGACTTTCAAACCGGTCTGCTTCTCAACTTCAGTTTCCCACCTTCTTGAAAAGTTTTAAAATACATCTAACTTATGCTTCAAGAATAGTAAACTCATTACCTTCCTGCTGAAATCATCAATGATGGTAGCACTAGAATCTGGATCCCCCAAGTGATGCTACAGGAGAGATGGTCCCAACATTTGTATGGACCATTTCCAACCGCACTTTTGTGGCTCTATAGGAGTCTTTGTGACGCTACTCTTTTTTTTTCCCATAACCAAAGCTCTCGCAAAGACCAATATAACAGACTTCAGACCTCTAAGCTCCTTTTGCAAACCAGCATCTTCATTCCTTTTAAGTAATCATGTGTCAAGTATGTTGCCACAGACATGAACCGGAACTCCTTCAGCAACAGCGGGCATGTTTATACACCCGCAGTGGTGTACCAGGTTCCCGATTGGGTGTCACGAGCGTCTACATAGCACCCCTTTCACTGATCTTCCACGAACCTTTCCCAAAACTGCGGTGCAATCTCGTGCTATCAACCTGGGGGGGGGGGGGGGGGCCCCCACAGAGATAAGATTTTCTGTGATCGAATATTCTGTGACATCCTCCATTGTCCACGGGTTCCGAGGTGGTATTTATGCAAACCTCCCCCTTTCTTCAATCTCTAAGGCTTTATTGTCAGCCAAGATATACTTTTCCAAAATTTCCGATTTGAAATTTTGGAACAAAACTCCTTGCTGGAGACGATGAAAGATGCACCAGAGAATAAATATCCATGATTCAACCGGGTTAACCACTAAGGATTAGAGCATCCCAAATGTCATCTGCTTGAATTTACAGAAGAATTGTCATCTCCAAATTTCTGATTGTGTTTTTCTTTGGATGTACAGTTGTACGGAAAGTGCCTTTTTTCCAACAGTATTCAACACGTCACGTTGATCGGTTCAGGGATTTCACTCGATTCTTTGATTTGATCGCCAATGTTTGATTTGGGCTTTCGTATTTTCACTATCCCCCTTAGATCACAAGCTGAGAGCACTGACGATGAATCTCCCACTTTTGTTTGCGAATAACTTTTGCTAGAAAAACATCATGGAGTTGATGAAAAACTTCAGGTTCTTAGATCCCCGGGAACTGAATCGCAGCAAAGCAGCAAACAAGAGTATCCCCAAGGACTCGGGCAGAGATGACATCAAAATCAACGCATTAAGGTCATCTCAAAATTAATATCAAAGATTGAGTTTTACTCACAATCATATTGAAACTCATTTATATGGTCAGAAATAGATCCATTCTCGAAATCTGTAAATTGAACAATCTACGCATCAAATATACACTGTTCATTAGACGATGGTTTTTCATACGTGTTGACAGTGCCTTCAACAGACCGGACGTAGTCTTCTCCTTCACGATGTTGGAATGCAACGTTTCTTGACAAAGTCAACCGGATCAACCACCCCTAAGATCATAGCGATTCCTTAGTTTCCACTTCTCCTCCGTCATAGATTCCGTCTTCCCCCCAGAGTCACCGGTTCTTGAAGATCTTTCTGGTAAAGATTAATGCTTCGATTGCATCCTTCTAGAAACTAAAATCGGATCATAAAACTTCTCGATTCCAAGCTGCGAATATCAATATTCTGTGATCGTTGTGAATTCCTTGCTCTAATACCAGTTTGTTAGGATCGCCTTCACGTACAAAAAATAGATGAAAATAAAAGAACACGAGAACTTTAAAGAGAAAGAGATGAAGCTCTAGAGAGAGAAAGTGAAAACTCAATATTTCGTGGTAAAAACCCCGTAAGTAAAACTTCTACGGCGGTGAGGTATAATTCTATAATTTAAATTAAACAAAAAATAAGATTATTGTTGGTTACAGAGAATAAAAGGAAAACCTAAAATAGAGAATAAATAGGAAAGCCTAAAATAGAGAATAAATAGGAAAACCTAAAATTAATCAAGCTTCACTACCTAACAGAACCTACATGAATATTGAACTTTTTGATCGATGTGAACAATGAAAAATCTACCTTATGTTTATCTTTTTTCATTATTATGTGGCTTATGACTTGGAGGCTTTGAAGTGAAATCATCATCTTCGTCATCATCTTTATCGCCAACTTTTTGAAAGGAATTCCCAGGGATTGCATCATTTTTTTATGGAAGCTAATAAAATGCAATCTCCTTAAATGAAGGTTGAATATTTTTGTATTTTAACTGCACACAGAACAGTTATAATTTATAAGTATGTTGAAAGACAATGATGTATGTACTAATTTAATATTAAAATATGTTAAATTACAAGATTGTCGTTATCACTGAACATTCCTATTATGAGGAATTCAAAACGTATTCTGTTGTTTATAGGTCTCAGTTAATAGGCTTAGATAATGACAACTTTTTTCAATAATATTCGGATCAACAACAGAAAAACATTCATATATCCAAACTTGCATGTAAAGAGGATACCATCAATCTGTAATACTTTTACTTGGCATCCACTATGTTTTGTTAAGCTTTTGACCAATTTGGAGAAACCATCTTTTACCCAGGGGTATTCATGGTATCAGCCACTCTCAACAAGATCAAATTGTATCCTTGGAATTTGGGGAACATATAAAGTAGTTTTGATGATTGATAAAGTGAACATGGTTCACTACTTGGTGTCTTGGGAAGTAGGAGAACATATAAAGTAGTTTTGATGATTGATAAAGTGAACATCGTTCACTACTTGTTATCTTATGTGTTCTTTATCAGGTGAACCAGTATCACATGCGTGACTGCAGACGACCTGTATAAGTATGAGAGATTGCGGCAAAATAAAGAAGGAAACAAATATGGAAATAAACAAACAAGGAAATAAATAAAAAAAATAGCAATTCAAGTCAAATAAGAAATGAAATAAAGAAGTTAAAATTCAAGTCAAAAATAAGGAAAGAAGTAAACATAGACAAATTCAAGAAGGAAAAGGATTTGAAATTCCTTTCCTTGTAGATGTTGAAGGCAAATCAAACTCTATAAAAGGATCAAGACGTTAAAGGTAAAAAGTGTTTTTGCAAAAACAAAAATTGAGAAATTTTTTCCAGCAAAGCCAGATCGATAGCTATTGCATATTCGTGAAATATATCATCTTGAGCAGTAGTTATTGGAGAAAACACGTAGGGCTTTGTCACAACAATGTAAGGATCAGGTTCACGATTTCTGTTCCACTCTGAACTATTGAATGTTGAAATTTGATCAATTAAAGTCTAGGGTTATTAATCTTTGTTGATGTGTTTAGGTTATATAGAGTTTGTAATAATTCCTATAGTGTGTAATAATAAGTGGGTTTGACTTCTTGGGGGTCGTAGTAGAAGTCTTGAGAGAATTGTAAAAATAAGTGAGTTGGACATTCTTGGAGTAAAGTAAGAGAGAGGTGTGTGAGAATATAAGAAGAAGGGGCATCTGGGTTTGATTTCTTGGGTGGTTTCCTTAAGAATAGTTGAAGAGTTTTTTGTAAACAAGAAGCGCGTTTGACTCTTGGGTATTGGAGAGAGTTCCTTTTCGATTGTAGTTATAGAAAAGCATAATGCCAAGTCCCCCCAATCAATGTCCGAAATCTCATAGAACACACCTTATACTATACTAAACTCCTATTACCCCGTAACTTATTTTATTAATATTTTTTACCCTTTCGATCTACGGCACTATCTTGTGGGTTCCCAACGATGGTTGACTTTTTTTCAAACTAGTGCAACGTAGGATAAAAAGGGGTAGAAAATTAGACAAAGGTGGTTAGAAAATACTATAAAATAAGTTCAGGGGGGTTTTATGGATATTCTGTATAGTATAAGTGTGTCTCTGAGATTTTAGGGCATAGGGTGAGCGGGTACTTGTGCATTTCCAATAGAAATGATCGAAGTTTAGAGTTAGAGTGTTGATTCACGGAGACTGTGAACTGAAAATTAATAAAAAACTTCGGTGTGATTTTCCCTTTCTTGAGTTAGGAAGGTTTCCACGATAAAATATTATTTTATTGTGTTGCTAAAAAAATAAAAGAACCTAGTTCTTGTATCTGGGTAAGGTTTCTTTAGAATTGATGAGCTCTTCTTCTTACCGGATATAGATGAACATACTGATAAAATACAGAACAAGTATTCATGTCCGCATAGCATTCCCATGCACCCCTACTACCTTTTGGTAGACTGACTGCTCAACTCTATCCTCTTGGATAATACTTTTACATCAAGTACTGAATGTTAATCCTTTGGCTTTTGTGTTCTCAGAAAAACTCGTCTTTATCAGCAAAGCAATTTTAACCCAATAATGATGGAAAATTCTTTAATACCAAAACGCAGTGTGGTATGATTTATATGAAAGAACATTTCATGTAGGGAATTGTCCTTCAATTCACATACAATTAAACACCTAAAGATTGGTGGTCACACCCCACGTGCAATTGGATCCGTTTAAGCTTCCCTTTTAAATATGTAACTATGTTATAGTTCACATAAACCTGCATGCGGGGGGGTTGGATCGTTCGACCCTATAATTAGAAAATACTAAAATTTGAAACTGTACTTTTTTAACATTAATAACTTCATAGTAATCTTATTCTATGGATACATACAAGACAACACATTCAAATAGAATATGCGCTGACACCAAAAAAATTTGATGCCAAATAATAATCTGAAAAAATAGCCACATAGTAGTAAACTATACATTTAAACTAACGTAATTTTCAAAAACTAGAATGATAACATAACTTTAAATACTCTAGAAAGGTATTCAATGTGTGGAAAGTAAGTAACCCTAAAGTATCTGCCATAGTATAATACCATTGGAAGGTAGATCCTCCACGTAAATTTTACATATAGATAGAAGGATATTGCGTACAAGTTCAACATAACGAAACTATGGCTAAAACCAATCAACATATAGTAAATTATATTTCGCGAGTAGCTGCGTTAATGAGACCTAAAATAATAAAAACATATTAAGGAAAAGACTACAACTAGTTAAAAAATATAAGGATCTCCTAAACCACATTATAAAAATAACACAAGAAAAAACAATATAGGCTCTATTAAAATGCAACTACTGATTGTAAAAAAACTATGACACCATTACAAAAGTTATGTGCCAGAACTAAGTAAAATGGGTACACCCAAAACATTGCATGGGAATTAATGAATTACAGTTGAACACTAACAGGACAATCCTTACACCAGCATACTTGCAACTTCTAATGATCATCCAAAGAAGATTAATGTAGTCAAATGGAGAGAGCAACTCAACATTCATATTATACAAGCTATAATAACAACAATCCCCATTATTATTAAAGTCCTACAAGTGGGGTTTAATAGATTAGTAGTACATAAATATGATCCTAAGTTCAAAAAATTAATATGAGTGAAGAAACCAAGATAAAATACTACAAAGGCACCTACTCTAAAATTTTCAGTTCCCGATACTCAAGTTTCAAATTGTAGTTGATATATGATCTTTTCATTCACACTTATACTAAATTCACATACATTGCGACATTCAATAGGTTCTCTGAGGTTCTCATTTTCGTCCAAATACTCATTACAAATAGAATAATGCCGAGTGATGCAAATAGTAACTACAGTTAACCATTATTTAACTACAATCATTAAAAAAAAATTGAGATACCAACCATTACACTAAATACAGAGAAGGTTGTGAATGCGTGTGGAAAGTTATTCACATAATGCTATGCAGAAGATAATAATTGCAATGAATATCCTCTACATAACTTTTCTTGTTCGAATTACAGTACACCGTAGGTATATATGGATACATGTATTCTACATCCCAAAAAAATTAAAAAATATGCATACCTCTAGTTCTTCTTCACTCCTTTCTTCTTGTTCTTCATTAGCTACATGTTTTATAATCGTGTCCAAAACAATATATTTTACTTTCCTCCTTTTGTAAATTTTTATTTCATCCAGTTTCATTGTTGACCCTTATTTGCTTTTATAAGAACCCGTTATTACAAATTCATCATTCAAATCCAAAGCAAGAGGGCTATTAAGAAATTTTGATTTCTTCTTTATTTTCATCGCAACAATATAGCCTAAAATTTGTGATTGCATTTGAGTTATATACAAATCAAAAGAGGTTATTTCCACCATATAGTTATCGGGATAATATGTGAGAGAGTTTTGATAATATCAAGAGCCTATATTACATATATTTATAATAAAGAAACAATAACCCTAGATATACTACAAGTCCTAGTTATACATTAAGACAATAGACAATCTGAAGAGTCCTAATATAGGAGTCCCAATACAAGCCCCCTTAATCTGGACGAGATATAGTGACAAATAAATTGTCATGTAAAAAACAAAATTAAGAGAAGGACAAGCCTTTTGTAAAAATGTCAGCAATTTGTAATCGCGTTGGGACATATTTAACAAGAAGATCCCCTTGAGATACTTTGTCACAAACATAATTGAACAATTTCAACAAACAATATGCTTAAAATTGTGGCACACTGGATTTGCGACACATATTGTTGGAATGGACACTGCACAAAATGCATGAATCTGATATTGTGAAAATAGTCAATTCACAAGGACGTGAATAGTTGAAGAATCAAAGTTGTCTCAATAACTGTGTAACGACCCGATTTCGAAAACTAAAGGTTTCGAAACCGATTCCGCAACTTTGGAAAATTTTGTTAAAGGTTTTGGAAAAATTTATAATTTGGGAAGTCGCCACATGATTTTTTAGGAAAAATAAGAAAACTAGTAAAAATGAGTTTTAAAGAGAAAAACATTTTTAAAAATCGGGTAAGGGTTCAACTAATTCTCTAAGGAAGGTTTTAGACACCTTAGTAGAGAATCCGCTACCCTGCGATGACCGGATATGAATTTTTAGAAGCTGACTGAATTTTTTTTTTAAAAAAATGAAATTAAAAAAATAATTACTATTTGATTTTTATTATTAATTTTGAAAAAGGTAGCAATCTTGACACTTGCACACATTTGTATCAATCCAAAATAAGAATAATCCAACGATTTTAAAGCGCCAAAAGTAAATAAAATTATAACTTAACACTTTATGTGAGTCAGTATCGAATAATCAACACAATACGTTAACGTGGATTTGAAAGCTAATACTTAAAACTATGAAAGAATATAAATAATTCTTAAAGTAGTGGTCGAAGATTAGAGGTCCACTAATAAAACGTTTGAAAATTAAATATTTAAAATAAACAACTAACGAAATAAAGAGTAGTTCTAAGAAACATTCAGGATTCCATCTATGTTTTTGATAAAATAAGGTAGAGTTAGAAGAAAATATCACAAACTAACAAATGATGAAAACAAACTGCAATTATAAAATTGGACAATTAAAGTCCACTTTCTTCTTCTTCTTTAGGTTTGCTGTTATTTCCGACTTTTTTAAGTCCAAAAATATTATCAGCCCTGTGGAGAATGCTGAAAACTGCTGCAAAAATCAGGTTTCTTCAAATTCGGTCAATTGGAGAGACCAAAGCACTTTCATTCAGTTCTTTTGAGTCCTGTTGCTGCAACTGGTTTGGGATTTTAACACAAATTTTGCTTCTCGTTTCTTCAGCCTCTTGAAGCAATGTTGCTGCTGATTTCAGGCTTTTAACCAATGTGTAAACTTCCCTTTTTATTGGATTTAAGAGAGATTGAATCAAAGATGATATAAAAATAAGAATAGGAAAGAATAAGTAACTAATCAAGAAGGGTGGTGATACTATTAACAAGTAAATAAACGAAAACATGGAGTACACTTAGGCAAAGTTGGTCAGCAACTAAGTAGGACAAATAGCATTCATAAGCTTACTGAAAATTATTATTTATTTTCGAGAGATAAAACAACATATAGAGATACAAAATGAACAACCAACTTCAATAACAGTCTTATGCTGTGCGGAAACAAATTGAACATTCTAAAATGAGAAATGTAGATAGAGGAAACTGGCCTAACAAAAAAACTTAACAAGTTGCAGGTCCAATATGAAATTAATAATCAAACCTAATATAGTCATTGAAAATCATTTCTAGAAACATGTTGGCTAACACCTAAGGCAAACTTATGCATATTGAAAAAGGATTAGAATGAAACGTTTAGAGACCAAAGTTGAACTGTAGTGAGAAACTAGACCCAAAGCAGAGAGAGAGACAAATATCAGAACAGCAAAGGTCTGGAAAATACAAGATCACTGGAAAGGCTCTTAAAATCAATGGTGAAGGGCAAACCACAAATATTTCCATTTTAAGATCAATCAATAACTCTTGTGGGAGAAACAAATGTTAGTGACCACCAATTACAAACAAAGACAATATAACAAACTAGGAACTAAGAAGAAAAGAATCTCTCTAAAAACAGCTCTTGAAATTAAATTTAAATTAAAGCTGAGCTCCCTTGTTCTAATGGCAAAGCAGTGATTTGACTTAGATGAGAGAAAATGAACTATAAATGCGGATGGTTATAAGAGGGATGGGACTAAAAACTATATAAAAGAAGAGCTGGAAGATAGAAAAGTTGAACAATAACTACAAAAACACATGAGCAAAACAACCATAAAACACATAAAAAGTTAAGAGGAACAGATGCAAGATTAGACGCTTTAACGATAACCCAAATAAACAATGTGTAAAGAAATGCATACGGTTTTAACAAGCACTAGATATAAAATAACAAATGACTATCTTAGAATACGCGACTTATACAATAGAGAAAAAACCAATCAGCAAATTTAGAGTTAGAGTAAGGAGAAAACAGGTTGTAGAGTGAAAACAAATGTCCAGTAACTCCAAACAACAGAAAATTACTGAACTACAAGGATCAATATGACCTCCAAAATATAAAACTTCTAATTCATAGATGCAGTACAAATTTGAATAATGCTAAAACAAGACATTGACATAAAATACTAGAAATTTAATTTAGCCTAGGAAAAGACTAGATTTAGTTTAAATAAAATAGAAGTTTAGATGAAACCGCGAAGAAAAAACATTTATGTAAGTGGACAAAAGGTCTAATCACCTTGAATTATAGGAAAATCAAACCATTGCTTGAACAGTGAATAAAACTTGACAAATGTCAACTCAACTATTAATTAGACAGTGGTGTGTGATTTATATTTATATCTAATCACAAACCAAATTCTATAATCAAAAATATTGAAGCATATTATGAAAAAATAGTGTAAATTCAATTGCGGTGAATACTGGAAGAGTTGAACACAAATACAAAAAAAATTAACATCAAAATGGATATGATTATTCCTTATTCACATCAAATCAGAAATAACAAACAGGTTGTTAAATAAACTAAAGAGGAAAAGAGTTTCACACTTAATCAAAGAATAACTTTTAACTATGAGAACAATATTCAAGTATTGTTGAATTTGAAATTTTAACAAACAGTTCACATTAAATCAGAGATAACAAAGAGAACCTAGATGATGTAATCGATGTGATTTAAGTTGACTTAATAATGGCGAAGACCGGAACAACCAAAGAGAAGGAACCAAACTTCAACATATTTCCTATATCTATCACATGAAAATCAAGGCAGGAAACTCGAAAACAAGGAGACAGGCAACAACTAGGAGTCGAAATCAATTGGAAATAAGACAGCTTGAAGCAAATTCGCAAACTCAAACTTAAATAGTCATGCTATAACTAAAATAAACACATTTCAAGCCCACATTGGATAGCACAAATGGCTACAAGAAATTGATCACGCCACTTTATACAGGTGAGAGATTAGCTAAAGGATGACGGTTTTCGGCGTGATAATGAAGGGAATATACAACCATGGATCAAATAAAAAATAACTAAGGGCAGGAGGACTAAAGACTTGCTTACATGAAATATCAATCAAAAGCATTTTAGAGGCAGTAAAGAACAAACCAGCAAATGGCTTCACCCTAATAGCGATGTGATAATACTTGACGAAGAATGAAAATAAGGTAGCAACTAAGAGTAGGAACTAACAGAAACCAATTTAAGGGAGAAGACTAGTAGACTAACACCCAAATGATGACCATCTTAACAGTAGATAAAAAAATCAACGTGAGGATACAAAAGGTATATCGATGATGAGTCTATTCATCAAAATGGAAAAAAAAGCGAGTGATGGTGAAAAAGACAAATAACATAGCCTGATATATAGTAACGACTACTAATTCATAAGATGTTAGCTACACAAACCTCCATTCTTGAGAATTGAGTTTTTAAAAGCAAGAGATAGATCTTTTAATCTCTCAAAGAGTGCTGAAATTTGAAATTAAATATGCACATTTTTATTTAGTTAACTAGATTAAGCATACATAATTGCTAAAAGCTAACAAAATTGAACAAACATTTAATATAAATAAACTAAACACTACACAGAACATTACATTAAGAAGAAACAGTTGATATAAAACAAACAGAACTAAAAGGATGAAAGTTACCTCGTTATGGGCAGCGAACCGGACGACGAGTTTGGCGGAGAAGATTCCACCACTCTCGACTCGAACAGCCACAAAAATGTTTAGAAATATTAAACAATGAAATCAAGAGTTCCCAAACTTTATGGGTACTCTTTGGTCCTCGAAAAATCCTCCTTTGAACAGTAAAGAGAAGCCTATTTATATAGGGGGGGAAAGGAAGAAAAAGGTTCTGGATCGATGTGGGAGAATCCCAAATTTAAAAATGTCTCAGAGGATGAGACTCAGGTGAGATCGAGGGCGTAAAAATTTATACTATTTTCGAACGAAATTGAAAAGGAAAAAGAAAATTGGAATGAAAATACCGTCTGGGAATGTTTTGACTGTATCGCGGGTACAAGAGCTCGTGCCCTCCTCATGAAAAAACCAGCTAAGCAAAAGGGAACCTTGGCGTCGTTGGTTGAATTCGTTGGAGATGAAGAAAGAAGAGTTCTGTGTGTTTTTTCTGGGAAAGAAAACGACGGGTGATGGCGCGGTAATAGTAAAAGAGAAGAGTTACGGAAGTAAGTATGGGTTTAAAAGGGGGAGGAAGGAAACACGGGGTTTGGTTTCCGAGTCATGTCGGCTTTAGGTTGTGATAATTGTTGTTGAGATATGGGCTGGGTTTTCGTTTGAAGGAATTGGAGTAGATGGTGTGGGCTGCTTAAATGCAGTAAGGCTTTAAAAACTTGGTGTTTAAAATGGGATTCGAAAGAAAATTGGTTAGATTTTAGAATGATGATTTAGCCAATGGAGTCAGGCTATAGAAAATTTAACTTAAATATAACCAAAATGAGCTTATTAATTATTAAACGGCCAAAATTTTAATCAAGACGGAGTCACAAAACAATTAGTTGATGAGTTTCTAAACTTAACGAAATATAATAATAACCTAATTTTTCATAAACTAAATGCTTAAAAAATTATAAACATAATTAAACAAAACTAATTCAAGGAAATACTTACTAAAAAATTATATTCTCTTTTTTTATATGATTTGGAAAGTATATAAAATACGCTAATTATATACAAATTATATAATAAAAGTATTACTTAAAAAATAACATATGTTTTAAAAACTATTTCAAATATACTTCTAAAATATTTTAATTTATAATGCTATTATTTCAAGTCGTTGGAAATAAGGAAACTCAAAATTTAATTCCAATCATGGGAGGCAAAATTGGTGTCAACAGCTTCCCCCGTTTGCTTGGATTGATTGAAATAAATCTGAGGCAAATGGATGAAATTGACAATCCAATTTTGACTAACAACATCTTCATTTTTCATAAAAGAGCTTTTGGTACCGACTTTAGGAATTGTCGTCGAGCCCCAGAAGTGGGTTTCCTACATATCTCAAGCTATATGAGAATTCAGGCCACTTGTAGTTCGATACGCTTGATTTAATGCACGACTTTCAAAGAAATGCAAAAGCATTTTTGGTGTCGAAGTATGAAGAGACCAAAAAAGTTCGAGAACAGAGTTACGAAAAAATTGTTGGACTATAGTCGAGTTTTCAAGATTAATTTCGCCTACATATCCCTAAACTTGGGGAATCAAACTGCTTGTACTTCGACTCAATCGGTTGAAAAGGAAATCTCATATGTGGATTTAACCTTTAGCTTAAGGATGAGTGATGAGTGACAAATGGATTGAGCATGGAAAAGAGGCTTTCAAACATCTCACTTATGAATGTATGGCCCTTCACATCCATAGGTAATAACTTACTTGGGCATAACTTCAGTATTGTCACTCGAATTTAAAATTTTGCCTCGTGAGACTTTTTAAAATTTTCCAAAGGCGGAAAATGGAAAACTAATAAACCAAGAAAAAACCCACATGCCTTAGGATAGGGATGTTTGCATTGATTGTGGTGGAAAGTCGTTCCTCACTCGGTACTACGAGTTTGATATTCCTCTTGGGATTTATGCCCCAGTTCACTGCTAGAGGAAAGTCCCCGAGGATCTGCAGCATCCTGTTTAATGTAGTCACTTGTCGATTTCAAGTCAGGAAAAAGTTGTCAGTGGAAAATGTAACACAAAATACAAATATAATTTGGCCAAACCTGGTTATAACATGTCATGAGAAGGAGATGAAGATCAATTCAAGTGTAATTCTTTTGACAGGAAGTGTGATTCTAAATGGAGGTTGTGTCAATTTAAACAAGTGTGATGATGTCAATTAATAATATATAATGTGTCACTCCTAGAGAGATGAAGCCCACCCCCCCAATAATATTTAAACATGTAGTTGAAGAAAGTGACGCCGCAATAATAATTTGAAAAAAAAAAAAACAAAAAAAAAAACAAAAATGTGCTACGTGAAGGAAGTGGGACTCTCCAAATAATAATTTAAAGGTCAGTTAAGGAAGTGACTCTCCAATGATAATATAAGTTGTCAAGTTGATGAAGGCAAGTGACTCTCAAATATAATTAACGGTCCACACATAAAGGAAGAGTGACTCTCCCATAATAATTTAATGCACATTGAAGGAAGGACTCTCCCAATAATATTTAACGTGTCACGTTATAAAAGGAATTGAGTCTCGAAAAAATAGTTTCACGTGAAGAAAGTACCTCTCCCATATATTTAATGTTTCCCGTTGAAGGAAGTGAAGGTCCAATGTATTTAACAGGCACCCAAATTGAAGGGAGTGACACTCCAATAGTAAAATTAATGCTATCACGTTGAAGGAAGTGACTCTCCAATAATAATTTAAATTAAGTTGAAGGAAAGGCGCTCCAATATAATTAACGTGCACGTTGAAGTTAAGGGACTCTCCAATAATAATTTTTTTTGTTTTTTTTTTTTTTTTTAACGTGTCACATTGAAGGAAGTGACTCTTCAATGATAATTAACGTGTTACGTGAAGGAAGTGACTCTCAATAGTTAAAGAAAACGTGTCACGTTGAAGGAGTGACTCTCCAATAAATAATTAATGGTGTCACGTGATGAAGTTACTTCCAATGATAATACCCAAGTATCCTTTGAAGTCTGTAGTTGACAATAGTAGGAAAACGAATCTTATATAGGATTTCCTACTATCTGTGGTAACAAGAAATTAGGTCTGACCGTAGTTCAACCTGAATGAAACTTAACGAAAGTCTAGGAGAACAAAATTTATGTCAGAAAAAAGAATTACAAATAATGGAGGGAAAATCAGTTAATGTAAAAATAGAAGATAAGAGGGGTTGCAGGATTGGATACTTGGTGTCAAGAGTCCTATATAATAACAACTTTAGATAAGGACTAGTGTGTGTCCTTTGTCTGGTGAATGTGTGGGCATGTGGATCCTCAGAAGGTAGCCCTCAAAATGAACCTCTGACAGTGAGAATTTGTATCAGGCTAGTAGTTACCACAAAGGTGTGGCCTGGTGGTAGAGGGGGCAAGACAAGTGGCCCATCGGAGTCTGCTATATTGTCATAGTCTCTGTTGTATTCTTGGGTCCGTGGAGCGAGATTTTTTCCCCTCTGTTAGTGTCATCGCGAGAGCATCGTGTTAACAAACTGAACCAGAACATCAAACCGGGGATTGTCCTGTGATGTTCTGGTTTGGATCACATCATTAAATCCTAAGTTTAGATTCAGTTGCGTAGTGTACGCTCTAATTCGTGATAGTCAGGGAAATAAGGGGTTATCTTCTCTCCGTTATTTGGCATACAAGGAAGATAGATGTTTATGTAGAATCAAAAATAATAAAACAGAGTAACATCAATATAAAATATTGGATAAACTATAGCAATTAAGTTAAGTTATCAAAAACAAGCTACGTTCCCCGGCAACGGCGCAAAATTGTTGAAGCTCAAAACTTACTGCTCAAAAAGAAGTACAGAGGGGTCGTATCAAGTAAAGAACCCAATAATTGGAGGTTGGATAGTTCCCACGAGCAACATAGTTCAGACTTAACTTCAATCTATTATTATACTATTTGTCAATTATTTCCTTGGAAAGCAAAGACACTAGAAGAGTTTTTTTTACTTCTAAATGAATGAAAATACTAGCTAAATCGTCAAGGAGACAACTAAAAACAACTTCAAATGTGGAGTTTAATCAATTAAATAAAAGTAACTAGGGTTTACGTGTTCCCCCAAGTCATAAATTGATAACTCTAACTATACAATTTCTTTCTAGTATCTTGCTGAAAGGTAATAAGTTTATAGATTTCTAAATCCTTGGTCCGGCATCTAGAAAATTTCACTCTGCACCACCTTGGTCCGGGCTCTTGTGTGTGCTATACTAACCTGACCTTTGGCTCTAATTAAGCATAGTATTCGATGTTTGACTAAAGTTATTACCTCGTACCAAATCAATGCTAGCATATAGATCGTATACACTAAATAGATGTATAATATTTCTTTTCCTATTATTACTCCTTGGTCCCGGCAAGTAGCATTAAGGCTGATTCTAACTTTGGTCTCGTTAAAACGACTTCTAAGCGTAAGAATATCAATACATACAAACACTATTCTAGATTGTTTATTTAGTTAGGTTTTACCTCATTATTGCTATGGTTCCAAACAACCCTAGGTATGGAGTTTAGTTACCCATTAGTTATAATCACAATATTCAAACTATGTAATAAAAAGAATGATGCATTACTTCAATTAAAAGAATAAAATCAAGAAGTTACTGATTAATCAACAAAATCACCAACAATCAATTAATGATGAAATTATTGCAAGACTAAAGATTCTCCAAAAGTGTAATAATAATCACCAAGTCTAATCCACAAACGAAGATCAAATAACCAAGAGTCTAACCCCAAAAACGAGGTTTTTCGAACTATTTATAAAAAAATTAAAAACCTAATAAATAAGGACTCTATTTGCTGGAAATCAGTGAAAACGCGGCTGGGTCGACGAACCTCGCAACGGATCGTCGTGGTCACGACGGGCCATCATGGACTCCGTCGTCCTATACTTATGCAATTTATTCTGCTGCTCTCTTCATTACCCTCGACGGCAGGTATGACGGACTGTCACAGGCACAACGGTCCGTCACGCACTTCGTAACCCCACACTTTATCAGACTTTCCCATCTTCCTTCAATAGTTGTACAACGATGCCACCTACGGACCATCACGGGCACGACGGACCGTCACAAGCTTTGTACGTGGTATTTTTCTGCATTTCTTGCTAAAAACCTTCGAATTCATCTTTTAGTCAAATTTCCTCAAAATAAAGAGAAACTTACATAAAAATTAATACAAAAAGTCTTTTGGACACACTAAACTTAAGGAAAAAGTATTAAAAATACCGTGAAATCACGGTATATCAGCGTCGTTAGTTGAATTAGTTGGAGATGAAGAAAGAAGAGGGATGGAGGTGCGTAGGAGAGTTTTTTGTGTTCTTTCTGGGAAAGAAAAGAGTGTGTGCGCGTGAGGGAGAACAGTACAAAGTAATGGGTTATAAAGGGGAAATGGGTCGGGTCATTTGGCTTCTGTTGTATATATTGTTGTATGCTATTGTGGGCTGGGTTTGAATGGAAATAGGAGTAGATTGGGTGTCGTGTGGGCTGCGAAATACCAGTAAGGACAAAACTTGGTCGTTTAAATGAGATGAAAGAAATTGGTTAGATTCAGAATGACGGATTGCCATGGATTAGCTTATAGAAAATTGAACTTAAGAAAATAAAACCAAAATTTAAGCTGAATTAGTTAAAATTTTGCAAATTTAATCAAGACGAGTTTCAAACACAATTAATTTATGGAGCTTCTTGCATTAACACAAATGAATAATTAACCTAATCATAAATAAATAATTTTAAAAATATAAACATAATTTAAACTAAACTAATCAATGAAATACTTCTAAAATTATATTCAACTTTTTTATATGATTTTTTGAAATATTTATAAAATATGCTAATTATATACAAAATTATATATATATATATATAACATATATATAACTTAAAAATTATATATATGTTAAAACCTATTTAAAATATCTTTAAAATATATTTTGAATTTTATAAATTTAGTAATTTCAAGTCATTTGGAAATTAAGAAACTCGAAATTGAATTCCAATCATGAGAGGTCAAAATTTGATGTCAACAAACTGTATAATAAATTGCTCTGTATTCAACCTCTGTAGATGACTTAGAAATAGTTGGTTGCTACTTTGCACGCCAAGATATGATATTTGAGCACCAGGAACACTGCATAGCCCGTCGTAGATCAGCGAGTACCATGACAACCACCCTACCCAATCAACATTGGACTAGGCCGTGAAAATAGAATTGGATGAAGAGGAACGCAGAAACAAACCATATGTGGGTTTCCCGGTGCAATGCAAATATCTAAAACATACGCTTGACACAGTGCAAGATTGTTCATGGATTCATATAAATTGAGAAAAATTTAACTACATAGCAATATGACAGTCATTGTACAAGTATTGAAGGCACACCAACCATGCTCCTATACTCACTTGGGCCGAAAGGAAGGTACCCTCCCAAGAGCTTATACAAGTGCGATTGCAATAGGAGTATGAACAGGATTGCATGTATGCATATGACACTAGAAGTAAAATCAACAATGTATTTTGTTGAGACAAATTGAAAAGGCACTGTGAGGGTAGCGAAAAAAAAAAAAACATTGAACACCAAGAAAATAATGAAGGTACCTAGATCTTTTGCTTGCAAAATAATGAAAAGATTATTTAGACTTGAACAAGAAAGATCATAATACCAGTGAGAAAATATCATCAACGTACAAAATAAGATAAGAATAACTAAAAGAAGAGCGATGAACAAACAATAGAAGATCATTTTACTACAAACTAAACCTTGGGTTCGAAGAAATGTACTAATGCGATGAAACCAAGCACGTGGTGCTTGCTTTAGACCATAACTGGCCTTAGTTAATTTACAAACATGATGTGGATAATCTGAATAAGTAAAACCAGGAGGTTGTTTCATGAAGACTTCCTCATTAAGAATACTTGATAAAAAGCATTTTAACAACAAATTGTTGAATTGAACAACCAAAGGAAACTACAAGACAAAGAACTATATGTACCGTAGTTGGCCGAACAAGAGGAGTAAAAGTCTCATGATAATTAATGCCTGGTTGCTGGTGAAAACCTTGTGTGACAAGGCGAGCTTTGTAATGCTCAACAGACCCATCATAAATTATATTTGATACAATACACCCATTTACAACCAACAAAGTTCATGTTAATGTTGTAAGGAACGAGCAACCATGTTTTACATTCTAAAAGTGCAATGAATTCATCAGTACATTGCTGCGGCCATTAAGATTTTTGCAGGCTGTGCGGGGGGAAAACAAGGTTAAGTTGGTTCCAATTTATGAGTTCTATTTAAAGAAAAGAAATTGACGAGGCTTAGGATTTAGATTCAACCGAGTATGGCATTAGATGATTGAGAAGAGAGGGAGATGGCACCAAATTGCCTATCAAAGGCGGCCACCTAGTGAAGGAAGAAGTAGCAAGGGGGATGAAAGTATGAGGACACTAGAGGAAAATTAGGGGAGGACTGAAGAGTATGAGGGAACAATACAAGGAGTATGGGAATACTTATAATTGCTTCATTCGAAGCTATTGTCAACTATAGTGAGACAAACGAAGTGGAGGAAGTTGGGCTTATATGACATGGAGATGAAAGATGTGATAATAGGGGTAAATGTAATAGGTGACATGACCAATGAGCAGTTTAAAGACGCAGGATGAGAGATGGTGTGTCACTTGGGTAACGCGAAACTCTAAAATGGAAAATCTTTTAATTCATCAAAAGAGAACAGGCGACTAATATTAAACATGACTAGTTTAAGATAGACAATGATTACCATTGTTGATTAGGAACATCTCTTAAAACCACAAACATAGGACTTGAGAGGGGGGAATCTTATGAGAAAACACGAGCTGTATATTAGAAACACTCACATTACAAACATTTGAGAAATTATATTGGAGGTTCCAAAATGCTCTGTAAGGGAGAAGAGAAATTCTGTTAAAAAAATAGAGTAGCAGCGACTAATAGTGTCAACAACATAGAAGGCAGTATCAATCCAAAATTAAGAAGGAAGTTTTTACTCTGTGAGGTTAGTTCGCACAATTTCAATTATGTGCTTATGGTTTCGTTCAGCAATGTCATTCTATTGCGGAGTGCTTGGACATGATTTTCAAAAGGCAATGTTTGATTTTGAAAAATGTAAAAACATGGATTTATCATCAAATTTGCCGTTGCCGTCACTTTTAAAGTGTTTGATTTTACTACTAAAAAGATTTTCAACCAATTTTTGATAAGCACAGAAGTACGTGAAAACCTCAGACTTATTTTTCATAGGATAGAGCCAAGTAAAATGAGAGAAATCATCCACAAATACGATATAATATTGAAAGCCTAAATTAGATAATATTGGCAATTGTCATATATCAGGTTAAATAATTTCTAAAGGGGAAGAACTACAATGATCAACTAAATTCAAAGATAAACATTGAGATTTTCCAAGATGACAAGAGACAGACCTATTGTTAAAATAATTGAGCAAACTAATTAAGTTGTTTTTCCTAAGACTATCTACGACACAAGCACCACAATGGCTTAGATGACGATGCCGTATATATCCTGGTTGACGCAAAGCTACCAAAGCATGAGCAATGGAATGAGCAGATGAAGAGGACACTGGATAAACATCGCCTTTACTAGAAGCCTTGATAAGAGTTGACTCGTGACTTTGTCCTTAATATAAGTAGAAGAAAAGTCAAAAGTTACGTAACAATTATTGTCAACACATAAACTTCTATAAAAATTTAAATTATGACTAAGATTAGGGAAATGAAAGGTGGAGTGCAAATCTAAAGGACGAGATGTTGTAGATATTTAAAAATATCCAATTTTATTAATATCAAAGCAAAGTGTCCTTTCCAACTAAAACATGATTGCAACCATTGTAAGAGGATGTACGTAAAAAATTACCTTCATATGGGGTCATATGAGCAGAGAACCGAGTCAAGAGGTCCCACTAGCATCACTTGTGTCACCAACTGACATTATCGCAAAAGACTTAGGGAGATCAAAAACAAGATGATTGAAAACACTTTGAACATTCAATGCTGGTGGCCGATAGAACCACAATTTGACAAAATAAGAGTCAAAGATTGCGGAACCTAAAAAACTCTGAGGATGGAGAACATGTATTGCGGGGACTGTGAGAGTCGAAGAGACATGGAAAAACACTATCAAACCTTATATGATTGTCCAGTTTAAAGTCATTATGGGAAAGCGTTTGTAGTAGATCTGATGTGTTCAAACTTGATAGATATCCACGACCTTGGCTCTAGGAGAATAGGATGGACCCTGGCGCGCCATCTTTGAAATGAATGAGCTGTGTACTTGCAGTGTTAAATGTGTATTCTGAGCAGAAAACAAGCTTTCAGAAGAGATGGTGGATCAGGACCTTTAAAGCGCTGCCAAACGTGTTCATGTGTTAGTAACAACTTCTTAGAAACAAAAATACTCAAACGTCATGCCAGGAAAATGAGTGATAAAGGCAAACTACGTGTCATATTTATTTCCTAGGCCAAGTAATACATGATAAATAAATTCTTGATATAAAATCGAGAATTAATAGTTGCTAATGAATCTGTAATTTGTTTTGCATCCCTTAGATATTCAATAGATGTAGAGTCTGCTTTACGTAGGGTGGTGAGTTGTTGTTTCAATTCAAGTGATTTTTCTTTACTAGCATCCATGTAACATTGATTTAAAGACACCAAATATCACGAGATGTGGGAAAAAGATGGACGTCAAAAAGAACCTCTCGTGATAAGGTAGCAAAAATCCATGATCTGACACTTTCATCTACTCGCAGCAATGAGCGGTAGTTGGGATTAGGCTTCTAATTCCCAAAAGAATCATAAATAAATGGACTTGGAGGTTTAAAAGATCCATCAACAAATTTAAGTAAATCATAAACTGTGTTCTCCACGTCAAATAGTCTTCGACAGATTGAAATTTGATTATAATGAGATTTATAATATTTGTTTCAGCAAGAGATGCTAAAGTATAAAAAGTGGAAGAAAAGATGGGATAAAAATTAGTAGCGCATGGAGAAGCAAAAGGTAAGTCATTAGTACTGCCAAGAGACGTGGATAATGCTTGACCAGATAAGGAAGTCGGTATAGAGAACAAAGAAGATGGCACAGGATGAAGAGAAAAATAGGCCGACAAAGGAGTTGTGGACATGGTAGAAATAGTAGAGCTGATATTAGGTGTAGGAATTGGAAGAGAAGAGATTGTTAAAGTAACAAGTTCCCAAATAAAAAGAGGCTGAGTAGTCATGGCTGAATTGAAAACAAGGAAAGAGACAGAAAAAAATAGCGTGGGCTAGATTTTAACTTCTGATTCCATGAGAGCGTTTTGATAATATCTCATTGAATATCAAGAGCTTGTGTTACAGATATTTATAATAAGGATACAAGCATTCTAGATATACTACAAATCCTAGTTATATATCAATATAGTAGACAATCCTAAGAAACCTGTAGAATCTAAAAACAAATAATACATTGAAAATCAAGTTATATTGCTAATTGCAAGGATCCAATGACCGAAGAGACTTATTTTGTCGATACTTTGAAGAGGTGAAGTTGATTTAGGAGTGATGTTTGTGATTTGAGGATAAAGATTTGATTTGGGATAATGAATAAAACCTGAAAAAATGGGAGTAGGAAAGAGAAGTGTGAAAAGAGGGAAAAAAAGATTAACCCGTGCGAAACTGTATAAAATAATTTTAGCCTTGTTAAATGTTAATTGTTACATATTAATTAATTATAACCATAAAATATAAATAAAGTATACTATAGCTATATTATTTTAATATGAGATATAGTTTGCCATTTTCTGTAGTTTTTCCAATTTTAAAGATTTAAGTTGCCTATTTACGGCTAGTTGAATATTCTATTATATTTTGAGTTATACGTTTGAGACACTTGAATTAAAGCTTTATATTTGAGTTTATCTTATGTTGAATAAGTCTTCCTCTTAGACGTGAACAATGCCAAGTTTCGTGTGAGAATAAGGGGTCTCGGAGTGCAAACACGTTCAGGCGTTGTAAGCTCGAAGCGGAACTCTCTCTCTCTCTCTCATCTCTCTATATATTTAATATATATATATATATATATATATATATATTTATATAAGTATATATAGAGATAGAAGATATATATATATATAATGTAGATATTAGGACATAGATATAATAAGTAAAAAAATCCATAGATTTTTCAATAAATAACACACTTAGACTTCAAAATAATATTCAACTTGCATAAACTATGGTAATAATACATAAAGATGCCTTGAACTTGGCTTTCGAATCACATGATGCCCTTCAACTTTGGTGTGTGACAAATTAGAACTTAAACTTGTATAAAGTCTGAACAAAATTGAAACCCAACATGTCCTACAAGTCATCCTACACGTTATTTTTTGGTCTACGTGGTGCCTACGTGTATTGGTGTCATGTAGGATTCATGTGTTATTTATTTAAAATTTTGATAGTAAGGTTCTGTTTGTGATTATGAAAGTTGGAGGTCTCAAAGTTTAAATTTTAAGACAATTAGGGGTCCAATATTATGTATTATGCCTAAAATTATGTTTTTGAAGCTCAAAAATTTAAATGAAACTTTTATTTTTACTGTCCTTAATAATAAATATCGAGTCAAGCCTTGAATATAAAAAGTAACAAAGTATGAATACGAACCTAAATATGAACAAATTTTTGACAAGTGGCTTCCTCCGAATTGGATAAGGACAGAGAACATCGATGAAAAATCCTAAAAAAAAGTGGAACGAGCTCAAAAGACGATAGGAAATTTATACTCCATCATTATAAAATTTTATGGGAGTATCCTTTAGATTTCTCCCGAAATATCTTAAGTAAAAATCGAGGATACTAATATGAGCATATTGAACAAACTGTGTTCAAACTAAAGTCGTTCCCATTTACTTAGTTTCTGCACCTAATAGCCAAAGGCGTTTGGTTTGCCATGTGGGACAAAGAGAAATTTGATAGTAGTAATATTTTCTTTGAGGTTCTTTCAGAAAGGTACTTGTCTAGCTACGGTTACCATTGAACAACAATATTTTTATCAGCATATGGAAGCACCTTTAAAAAGTTGTTGTTATCATTGAAGTTTGTATAATGTTATTCGAGTGTCTGGATCGTGCATGTTTGAGCGCTAAAGGATAAGGATAAATTTATTTGTCCCAAATTGTTATTAGATTACTTTTGTTTAACAGCTTGATTTTGATGCCGTCTTATATGTTTTTTTATTCTTTGGTTGGATTGAATATGAGCATGTTGTATTATACATTACAATGTTTGGATATACGCTACCTAATTTTCTTTTCTTATTCAAAAGAAACTTATAAGAGAGTAAATGACATTTTGAGTTATTCTCCCACATTAGCATCTATAAAGAGAACAATTGGAGCAAAACAATCAATTGAATAGTGAGCTGAGCTTACTAGAAAACATACTTACGTGGACGGGTCAATGAAGATGCAATAAGACCCATGGCTAGGATTGTGACCTCCATTGAAGACTTTGGGGTTTACTGCATAAATCGGCCCAAGTGGTTGGACATACATATAATTTTTTCTATGAAGCCTGCTCGCGCCAAGCCCCTGCTAACTCAGTTCACAACTTTTCTCTTGATGATTTCCAGTTATAATAGATGATAGTTTGACAATATAACCACGTTTCTGGTCTTATTGCTAAACGAGTTCTGTTGTTTTCGAAAAATCTACAGAAAATAAAATTTATTACATGATTTTACACACATAGATAATCTAATATCTTAACTTTTATAATAATAACCAAAAATTATTCTTAGAACATCTATTATGATCATACTATACAATTTACTCATAAAAGGAAAATTACTCAATAAAATCTTGCTAGTTATTTAGAAAAAAAACATCATCATCATAAGTAAAAATAAAATTATGTCAAAAGGTAAATATAGACATGAAAACTTGGAGGCAAACAATAATGAAAAAGTAAAATGTTGGTTTTGTATTTTTTATTACGGCATAATAATTCTTACACTGTTACGAAATAACAAAGATGTGATACTATGACTCTTATTGGAGTTACTCAATCTTATTATTTTTATAATTAAAAAATTTATTTAGTATCATTCATTTATCAAGAATTATGAGGCGTCAACAAGGTTAACTAGAAAATTTAACACCTAATGTGTAAGACATGTCTAGAGGAAAACAACCCAGACGTGTGTACAGTCGAATGCTTAGGACGTAATTATTGCAAAACTAATGATGAAAAACTAGAAAAAAAATATTCCCCCTAGATCTCCTCCGCACTTCACCAAGGCATTCTTTGCGTAAGAATGACAGAGAACTTTCTACCTTTACAAGGACTTACCTGATTATAATGTTTAATCTTACTATAACAGTGTTGCCCCAGAGGAAATACCTCCTATAGAGAGAATTAATTCATCCGTCGTAGCAGCGAGCGCAAAATAGAAACTCCGAAATTCTCCATAAATTGTCCATGTCGCAACACTTTAAAATCTTAACATTTTTATATTCGATATGATCAGAAGTTCTACTCACCTAAATTCGATTTCAGAAATCCTATGGACTCCTTAACGTCTTAGAAAAAAGAAAAACAATTCTACTTAGATGTTTTACCCAATCAACCTTATCCTGAGATTTTCTAGACATATGTTGCTCATATTTCGTCCAGACATAGCCTAACCTGAAAATTTCAATTCGCTACTTTCAAAATGTTCTTTTCCTATATTTCTTTTAAAAGTAACTTGCCCTTAATGATAAAAATGTCGTTACAATAGATATTCACTTAATATTATTCAAATCCAAATGATCAATAGTAAAAAGGTGAGTTACATTATGACGGGAGTTATTACTGAATCCTCAAAAACAAGTGAGGTACTTATCTCTCAGTCAAATCCAAATTTTTTTAGTGGCTCCACAACCGTACTCAATTTCCACTTTCAACAAACATAACAAGGAACTTTACAATTTTCTAAACTTTCCAATCCCAAAAATAACAATCATACTTGTCTTGTACTGAAGGTCTTCATGCATCGCCTACTAATTTACACTCCATATATATCGCCTTACTGAATTTGTACTCCATATATTATGGATGATCTTACTCAAACTAAAAGTTTTAATATCCAAAAATTATCGTCATATCTCTAGCTTACAATTATATCAATTGTGCATCTTATTAGTTAGCTCTTTGTATCCACAAATAGCATACACTAATGCTCTCATATTAAATATCTCGTATCACTTCATCTATCATCAAAGACAAATATAAATTGATCAAAACAAATATACTTAATTTCAATATTAATCATAATAGATTGAAATCAATGACAAATAAATTAAAGAGTATACCATAACGTAGTATAGACATTACATATATAGCTTCTTTACAGAAAAAAAAATACTACTCATTACCCATATATTTAATCATTTCTAAGGAATATTAAATTAATGAAAATTTCTTACCGTGTATATTTTTTTACAAAAAATTAATCACATTTATTGCTCAAATGTTTAATTATTTCTAAGAAATATAATATTTTCTTTTACCATGAATGTATTAAGCAAAAACAGATAATTTAGTTGTCATATTTAAGATAATTATGATATTTAAATTAAATAATAACAATAATTAATTTTAAAACTCATAAATAAATACTTAATTGTAAGATAAATGAATTCATAACATCATCAAAATAAAAATTCACATCAAACTAAAGAAACAAATATTCAATTCTAATAAAAGTAATATTCACTAATCACGATCTAAAAAGTTATTAATAACCTAGGATATAAATTTATAATTTTTAAATTATATTAGCAATAAACTCGTAATTTCAAATTATGGTCTATTTTGTAACTAATTTAAAATCCACATGCCTTATAATGTTAATTAGAATCAATATTGAACACATTTAATTTCCATATTATGTATCTTATTAAGCATCTTTTACTAATATTTTGTTCTCATTTACTTTTAAAAAAAAGAAAGAGAGACAAATTTTACACCAATCCAAATTAATATAATTTGATTTGATATATGGTGCAAACTTAACTAACCAAAACCAAAACCATAATGTGAACTAAGGTAAATTAAAAATATATATATAATATTTCAAAATACGATTATATTTAGCATTTTTTTCATCATACATACCACAGAGAGAAACAGAGGATGAACGGAAAACAGAGGATGAACTCATAAAATTAAAGCTCTTCTTTAACAGAGGACTCGTTTCCTTGTTGTTAACTCTCAATAGACACAACTTTAAGACCTTTAATTCTATCAGCAGACAATTTAGCAAATATGGGTAGTGGCAGTGATTTTAATATTAAAAATAAATAAATCAAGAAGTCCAATTGATGTCAAAATAGGTAGTTATGATTTTCTAACAGTTTTAGTGCTGAATACTCACTTTGAAAAACTGACGAAAAACAAAAGTAAAAGAGAAAGAGACGCGCCTATCTCTAAACATCTATTTTTTCCTCCAAATTTTCTTACAATTAACGATTCATTGTGTAATGACTCGAAATTTAATTTTTAGAATTTTTATATAAAAATAATATTTCCCCCCTCTTGATAGTTGTCTCGAATAATTATTGATATGTCGGTGAAGTTGATGAAAATTTTAAAGCTATTCAATAATCGTAGTTATTAATGGACCGGGATATGATTTCAGATTACTATATAATAATGGGCCATTTGAATAAAAACACATTTAGACCCTATACTCCTTAAGCCCAAATATATTAAAATGAGTTTATAGGGTTTTATATTTTATTTCCACAATTGAGAGAGAGAAGAACTTTACGCGAGGGCAGAAAGGCGGGAATTTGCATTGCCCAAAACAACTATATTTGGTGCTTCCGGTAAACATCGACCTAGTAATTAACTTGAATAGAAGTATATTATCTTTTAAGGAAAAAACACAGTCCTTTAAATTATTGTTGTTTGGAAAAGTTTCTGCCAAAAACTAAAATGGCAACAGAATTATATTTCATAATTATTTAATAAGCAAAAGTAGTGGTACACTTTAGATTTTTTCTAAGGTTTTGAAATCGGGCATAGGTTTTAGCGGGCAGTATGACGCATTACTGAGTTAATTTGCTCATGATTTTTTCTTTAATAATCAATCATTAATTGCACAGATGTAAATGTCCATCTTACGTGGAAAACTTTAGTTTATTAGTGGTACCCGTTAGTAATACATATTTAAGGGTTTAATGATATGTAATCATTAGAAAACTATTACTTTTTAAAAAAGCTAGTTAATGTGCCTGCTATGTTCTGGGAGTCTTGAGCAGTATCTTTCTTTTTTAAAGAATAGTATAATGAATAAAATTTCGTTGACAAGTTATATTAGTATTTATTTATAGATTTAAAATTTGTGATATATTGAAATAAATAATGAAATATTGATATATTGTATGATGTGAATATTATTCAATACTATAATATTGGGCGGAAGTCAGAACGAAAAACATAGACTTGAAATTTGGAGGAATTGAAGAGTTGACATGGTTAATTGACATACGGTTAAAATGGGATATAGTAAAATGGGTGTGTCAAATTAGAAATCTCATGGTGAGTCTGTACTTGCATAAATTGTATTGAATTTTGAAGTTTCATTGAAAGAGAAGGCTCAAGTTCGGGTGTGAATTCTTGATTATGTGAGGCAAGTGATTCTAAACTCTGTTAAGGTATGGAATGCGTGTCTTTCCCTTGTGGTATATGCTTGGGCGTAACGGACTTGGTGCTGGTTGCTTTGTCCCATTGATTAATTCTAATGATGAAAATTAAAGAGTAATTAAAGGTAATGTGAATATCGCTGTGGGTATATGTGATAATGCAGAGCGATTTTGAAAAAGGCTTTTGAATCATTATTGATGATTGTGTTGTGTTATGAAAATGGGTCATATCACTATTGTTTGTGTGAAATTTCATTTGCATAGTAATAAGACATGGTTGTTACAAGTGGTATGGTGCATGAGATAAGCATGAGAAGAGGGACGTACCAGTTGCGAGAGAGTAATCGAGCGGCCGCGATGGATACTAATTTCTAGGGGACGTATCGAGCGCCGCGATGGATATTATATCGAGGGTCGTGTCGGGCACAGCGGCAGATGCAGGGACAGATATGTCCCCCCCCCCAATTTGTCCCGATTGAGATACAGGGGGCAGACGTGTGTACACTAGGTAAGAAATTAATCATTTCTACGTGAATGCCATTCCACTGCATTGCACCATAATTATTCTTAGTGAAACTTGATATCGTGGTGTTTGCTGATCTTAGATTCCTTCCTATGAAATTGTGTGATTGATCAATATTGAGCTTGTTATTGCGGATATGAATTTGTGAAGTATTGTTGTTAAGGATATGTATTTGTGATGCTGTTGTTGTTGAGGATATGTAATTGTCTAAGGTTGTTATTGAGCTACGTTGCTATGTAATTGTGAGCTGTTAGGGTGGGTTTATTCTAAGGCAGGTTTTAGGTTGTGGAAGGTTCGGTGGGGTGGTAGGATACCCGTTGTATTTCATCCCCTGAGCTTGTGTTAGAGGTTTACTTGCTGAGTACTGTATGGAGTAGTACTCACCCTTGTTCTACAAAAAAAAATTTGTAGGGTATGAGCATGAGATTTTTGTTGTACTTGTTACTTCTCTTCTTTTCCGAGACTTCTTGGGATTGGTTGAGGTCGGTAGCTTTCCATCTCAGCAGACTTCTTCGCTATAATTATGATCTCTGTTCTATTTCTAAAAACAGTTTCATTGAGACTTGATGGTTTTCTTTTTGGAATCAATTGTAATACTAGAGGCTTGTACAGTGACAACCAGGTTTTGGGGGGGGGGTACTTTTAGTAACTTATAAATTTCCGCCTTTTATTATAATTTTTAAAACTAGTCTTGGGTGGGATTTAAGAAGAGTGGCCATACGTTCCATTTTTGGGTTGTGACAAAAATGGTATCAGAGCTCAAGTATTAGGTCTAACGTGATGGTTGTACAGTCGAGTCTAATAAGCAGTCCGAGGATCGGTACTGGAGACGTCTGTACTTATCTTCAAGGGCTATAGTGACTTTTTTTAAGGGGGGGGAAGAACTTCACTTTCATTGGATCTCATCGTGCGTAACTGGATCTGTTTTGATTCTTATCGCTTCACTACATTCCACCTATTTATGTTATGACCGTGCGTAGTCCTCATATTAATAATTGGTGGTGTCGTGTTGATTGTGGATGTTAATTAAATCGGTATTAAGGGGGGAATGATAATTATGAAATGAATGTGTGATCTTATTGAAGGGGGTGAGTAAGGTGGTGACCATAGTAAAAAAAATAGTATTATGTGGTATAAACATATCTGGAGTGGTTCGAACAATTAGAAGTTAAATGTTCAAAAGAGTTGGATAGATAAAAAGTGTAACCCTAGAAAATAACGTTGATATATTTATCATAACAATTAATGGGTGATTAGAGAATGATGTGATCAAGTGAGGTTGAATCTCTTTTGGGGTTCCATAGATGGTGTTGCCAAGAAAGTCATGATATGACTATTACAAGGGTACTGATAAGGGTAATTGGATAGAATATTAAATGTGTTACTTTTGTATCGACTGTCCTACGAAAGAATACATTATAGTTGGTAGATTATGGCACGAAATTTGATATTGTGATATATTTAAGCGCTTTATAGAGAGGTAGAAATGTGTGAATATTTGGATATGATCCTCGGTAGGTTGATATGTTCTAGTGGTGGATTGTAAACGAAATTTCACGATGTAGGTAGGTTACTAGTGGTATATGAAAAACAGCTTAATTGTTAAACATGAATAAGTAACAATAATAGGGAGTTACAAGTTGTATCACATGGCTCATATAATGAGATCCGATGTTTAAAGTCATTTGGGAAAACAAATTATAGTACTATGATGCTTGACGTTAAAGCATTTTTATAAGGAAACTTTTAGTGGTGGATCGTTGATACGATATTAATGTGTGAGTTGAGAAGGCGTATTCTCAAAGTCTTAAATATGGGACCGTGATTTCTTTTAATGTCCAAGGAAATAAAATATATATCAGATGACAAGGCTTTAGGGGTAAACGAAGAGTTCTCAAGAATACTTTGTGAAGTAATTGAAGATTTTTGTAAGCAAGTGCACATGAGATTGGTTAGTTTGATTTGTGATTGGTATAAGTGCATTAAGGTGTCATATTGTGAAATGGTTTGTGACTAGTGGTGAATGATATGCAAACTGTATGATAAGAATGGTTGGTTTTAAATGAGTTTGTATTATAATGATGACTTGTGAGTATCTAGTTTATGATTTTTTTTAATTGATTAGTAGTTTTCTTCTTGGAAAGTTGTTGAGGTGTTGAGGCACACTCAAAAGAATTTTAAAATGAGATAGTAGGGAGCCTTAACAGAAAGAATTTCAGTGAGAGGCTATAAACTTCAGGGAGAGGCAAGAAAAGGATATTTACACATATTGTAAGGGCCAAAGATGTTGTATCTTCAAAAAGAGTGAATACATAGCATCAAAGACCATCTGGTTTCATTGTTGTGCCTTTTTTTTTTATATTATTTTGATAGTTTTTATGCCGGTTCATCCTAATTGATTAAGATTATAGATATAACTTGAGAACAGAGTGTATGTGTAGATGTTACACTCGACTGTAAATTATAGGTTTTGTTTTTGTGATTTTGAGTGGGGTAATGAGTACGGTTGATTTTTTAGAAAAAATATTATGATTATGGTCGATGAAGAGGTGATCAATAATAAGCTAAGATACATGATATGAAAATCTAAAGTAGGAGTTAATGTTGATAGAATAAAGGTAAATGGGGTACAATTTGAATAAAAAATGCAAGTTGTCGTGGTAAGTTTAGATTTATGGCTTGATAAGGTAAGAAATGATGAACATCAAATTGAGTAGAAGCATTTGAAAGGACTTATAATTTAATTTGAGTAGTAAAATTTTGGTTACCTTTACTGTTATATTCAATGAGCGTTAATATTTGTTTAGAGGATATAAGATAGGAATATCCGGATTGTTCCGGCCAAGGAAAAATTAGTAAGCAATGTCAACGGAAGAAAAAAAGAGTATTGTATTAAGGCTTTCAGCTATTTTGAGTTTTGCACCATGGAAAAGAAACCTTAAGAGAAGTGTGAAAAGACATAAGACCTCTTATATAGACTCTATGGTTCGACAGTTGAAGATGTTGAATTTTCATATAGATAAGATCTAATATGATTGTGAAGGTACATTTGTTTCAGTATAGGACTACCAAGAATTATCAGCAATGTGTTTTTATATGAATACAAAAATTTTCTGTGATGAAAACAAGGAGGGCGTAAGCTTATGTGCTCTTATGTGGAGCTAAAATTGTTTTCAAATTATATAGGTAAACTTATGATATTAAACGGTATGAAGCCTACAGTTTTACATAATTAATGAGGATTTGAGGCGATAAAAAACTTCTCTCTTGGATGGACGATAAGATGTTATGATGCGTTTTACATAGGGAAATTGAATAGTGAGTAGAGGTGTATGAGCTTTAAGTGTTCTAATTAGTGGGTGAACACAAATCTTCTAAGTATTGATATGAGATTTATGGTGATTTTGAATATTAGTGAACATTAATTCCGAAAATTTAAGTGCCATTGACATGAGTTGATTCAATGGTTGATCTCGATGTAGAGTTCTTTTAGATTTGAAAATTATTATCACCCGTTTGGCATGAAATGGTTAAATGGAATAAAGAGCTTCATAGTTCAAAAAAATTTTAAAGGCTAGATAGATTAGAGTGTTGCTAAGAAAATGTTGATAGTTAATGACAGTTTATTAAGAGTATGGTTAACTGGATGGTATGGTTACGAGTTTGTTAGTATCAAGAGTAATGTCGTACTGTATGGCTTGATGAATCTAATAGTTGTATTATTGTAATGCGGATTAGATGGATTGATTGTGGGGTGACCGAAAATCAACGATAGGGATTCATGCGAATGGAAGTTTGTTATTAAAATTACTATTTCTCCCTCGTGATTAATTGTCTCCGAATAATTAGATTGTCGGTGAAGTTGAAGTGAAAGAAAATTTTAAAAATATTCAATCATCGTAGTTAATTAAATTGACGGCTATTTATTTAAGTTTAATGATAATAATGGGCCACATGAATCAAAACTCATTTAAGACCCCTTATACTCCTTTGCTCAAATATTATTTAAAATAAGAGTTTATAGGCGTTTTATATTTTATTCCACAATGAGAGAGAGGAGACTTTACGCGAGAGGCAGAAGGCGGAATTTGGCTTGCGAAAAAAAAAATTTTGGTGCTTCAGGTAAACCTTGGACATAGACTTACTTGAATAGGTTGTATAATTACTTTTAAGAAAAAAAAAATTCTTTAAGGTATGTTGTTTTGGAGAAAAGTTTCTGCCAAAAAAAAAATAAGCAACCATATTAATCATAAATTATTAATAATTAAAATTACTGGTCCTCCAGTTAGATTTTTTAATAAGTTTTTGAACAGTGCATAGGTTAGCGTGCATAGGACTCATAGATGAGTATTGCTCATGAATTTTCTTATATATAATATTAAATGCACTAGCTGTAAAATGATCCATCTCCGTGGAAACTTTAGTTTCTTATTTGGGAAATGTGTGATACCTATTAAAGGGGTAATGATGATTTGAATCATTAGAAAAATATTCTTTTTTAAAGAGTAGTTAATGTTCTGCTTATGTGTCTAGTAGTCTTTGCGTAGTCTCGGTTCTTTGTTAAAGGATACGGAGTACTGAATACAATTTCTGTTTACCGTTATATATTATTTCATATTCTGATTTCATTTTTGATCCTATTGCCATAATAATATACATCCGTAGATATCTTGTCTGCTGTGATATTATGAAAATCTATAATATTCGGGGAAGTAGAACTCAACCGTTTAGACTTGCATTGGGGGGGACGGGGGGGGGGGGGGTGGGGGACATTGACGAGTGTTGAACTGTTACATTGGGACCTTACAGGTTCAAAATTGGAATTCTCGTCAACTGGGGGTTGTTAAATTAGAAAATCTCATGGTAGTCTGTACTTGCATAAATTGCCATTGATTTGCAAGTGACAACGAAAGGAGGAAGGCTCATGTTTCGGAGTTAAAGTAAATTCTGAAGGTTGAGGCAAGTGATTCTAAAACTCTTGTTAAGTGTAGGAATGTGTGTATTTCTTGTGTATTGATTGGAGTAAACAGAATTGGTGCTGGATGCTTTGTCTCCACAGTGAATAATTCTAATGATGAAACAAAGGAGTATAAAGGTAATGTGAATATGGCTTGTGCGTTATATGTTGATAATGCAGGAGAGGATATGAAAGGTTTATTGAATCATTGTTGATGTGTTGTAAATTATTTTGTGTGATGGAAAATGGTCATACCTCATGTTTTGTGTTGAACAGGTCATTGCATATTTTAAGACATGGTTGGGACAAAGTGTTATGTGCATTGAGAAAGAATGAGAAAGAGGACGTACCATTCGAGGAAGTATCGCGGCCTCGATGGATACTATATTTCGAGGGACGTGATCGAGTGCCGTGATGGTTACTATTATCGTGGGTCGTGATGTGTGAACCGTACTGATGCCCATGGACAATAGTCCTCCAGGCGGTCCCGGACTGAGAGACAGGGGGGTAGGTCTAACTAGTCGACCATGCATTCATTATACTTGAAATTGCTTTGCACATAATTATCATTAGTAAAATGATATCGGTTTGCTGATCTTTGATTGCCTTTTCTATTGGAACTGGTGATGATAATATTAGCTGTTGTGTATTGCGGATAGGTAATTTGTTGAAGAGATTGTTGTTAAGGATATTTAATTTGGGGATAGTGTTGTTGGTGGGATATGTATTTGTCTAAGTATTATTTGTTGAGAACGTGATATGAAACGTGAGCTGTAGGTTGGTTGATTTTAATGCAGGTTGTAGTTGGGAGGTTGGTTGGGGGGTGGTGGTTAGGAGTACCGTTTTCATCCCCTTGGCTTATGTTTTAGCAGTTACTTGCTGAGTACCGTATGGATTGTAATCACCCGTTGATTCTACAAATTTTTGTTTGAGGTTTTGAGCCTGATTTTGTCCGTGTACTTGTCACTCTTTCTTGTCCGAAGCTTCTTTGAGATTTGTGAGGTAGCTGTTTCCTCTCAGCCGGACTTATTCTCCATATTATGATCTTGTTTCTATTTCGAAACAAGTTCATTTGAGACTTGAGTTTTTCTTTTGACTCAATTGTCCTACTTAGAGGCTTGCTACACTTTGACAAAAACCAGGTTTGGGGGGGTACTTTTATGTAACTTATAAATTTTCAGCATTATTATAACTTTTAGGCTGACTTGTTGTGGCTTAAGACGAGTTTGCCCAGTCCATTTTGGGTCGTGACACTTGTATTATTTCAAAACTTATATGGTACATTCAGATTATCATGGAATTGTATTGAAAGGTATATGTGTGTGTGGTGTTTCTTTATTTTTTTTTTTATAGAATTTGATGTGGGGCTGTCATAACGTAGATATGTTTTTTTTTTCGGATTTAGGACTTTTGGTTGGAATATTTTAGGTGTAATGATACATTAATACTTATATATTCAAATAAATAGTTAATTTATTATATTTAATATATGGTAGTCGTATTGACCATATCATATACGATATGATATGATTCCAAATAGAAATCTAACTTTTATTGCCAAAATATTGATATGATTTTAAAATATTGGGATAATATTCTAATTTAGTTAAGCACAATCACACCGCTGATATTGTGCCAAAGATCGGGGTGTACAAAACAAAGTGAAAACGAACCAAATCATAAATCGAGTAAGCGAAATAAAACCGACTAGTTGTGGGTTTGACTTAGTTTGGCTGTTGCAAAAAAAACCCGATTTATATTGGGGAGGTGGTTTGGTTATAACGAAAAAAAAAAATTAATCCGAATCAACCAGACCCTATATTAAAATGGAAAAAGGGCCTTAAATGACCCTCAAAAGTATTGAAAATGGTACAAAATACCCCCTTCATTCCACATATTGGCTGCAAAATGCCCTTCACCCACCTATTTGGCAAAAATACCCTTGTCCATCCACCTTTTGGTCAAAATTAACACTTATTTAACGATTTTTATATTTAAAAACTGTTTAAATATTTTTTTTTAAATACGTGGCGCCAACTATTTGTTATAATTTAACCTATTAGTTGTAATTTATAAATCAAATCTTATACCACCCATTACTAAAACTCTCTCAAAATTAATGAACCCGTTACTTAATTATTCCAAGCTACTGCCAATTGAGTGTTTTTAAAAAAATAGAAGTAAAATTACATACATTCAAGTGGCGACATAAAAATCACTAATTAAACTTAAAAAACTGACCTAATTCATCTTGATTATTCTTACGTCTCATAGTGATGTTACTTCATAGGTACCTTGTTTTCAAATAATATATTAAAGGTTTAAAATACAACCATAAATATTATAACAAATTATATTAAAAAAAAAGTGCATGAATTAATTCGGAATGTATATTCGTTACCGTTAATCAAACTTCTAATCAACTTGAAAGAAAGTGTCCTCCTAAATAAAGCGTCAACCTAAAGTTAATTAGGGCTTGATTCGGACTCGAATTAATTTTGAAAGTCATTTTGTTAATCTAGAATTGTATTGGGTTTAGTAGGTTTATGACGATTTTGATATTGTAATTGAATTATAATTGATGAGGTTTAGTTAGGAATGAGTGGGTAAGTGATTGATTTATAAATTATGTAATAAATTAAAAAATTATAATTAATCGTGACCAACGCCCAGTATTTAATTTTAATTTCCTTTAATAATAATAATAATAAACATTTTAGATAGTTGTATTTTGGTAGGACTGAAGAAATATTCGAATTACAAGTAAAGTATATGTTTGTATGAATACTTTACCGGAAAAACCCGAAAGCTTGAAAATTCAAAAAAACCAAAAAGAACCGAGGTCAAAACCCGTGTTTTTGTTGATTTGATTTGATTTATAAATTTAGAAATCCTACATAAATGGTTTGGTTTGATATTTGAAAAACCCCAACCAATCCGACCATGTACACCCCTAGTGCAAGATATGATATAATATTGTGTTAGAATCTTGCTTGTACCTTTGTATATAAATAGTGGATAATTTATCAATAATAAAGACAAAAAAATACAGAATAGTTTTAAACTCCTTTTGGTCTCTGACTTTTGAATTGTTATCATGGTATCAAGAGCCTAATTTTTTTCCCCCAAAAACTAGTTTAATTTGCTCATTGTTGTTTGCTTTCTATCACCGAATATCTCTTGTCTTTCTAATGGAGTCGCATTCTTATTGTAAAATATTTTTGTGGACTTATTAATTGACATACCAATTACATAATTAATGATATAATTTAGGATAAGAATGACTTTTAAAAGGTTATATATATGTCAACTTGAATTTGGGTAATTATTATTAAATATATTTTAGGATAAAGTTATTAGTGTATGGTGTTAGGAAATCACATAGAGCTGAACTTTTATATTTAAAATCTGTTTTTTTATAGAATTATTAATTAGTAAACCAAATTAAATTAAATATATTAAATTTCAAATCTTTAGAATAAGAATAGTTCATTAAAAGATTTAGAGATAATCACCTTACTTTTGGCGATATTAAGCTTTATTATTTTAGGATGACGTCTGAATTATTGTTATGAGATCAAACAAGTAGTTGACAAAAGGATTGTATCAAATTAACTCAATAAATTTCTAACGGAAATATATTCACGTGATTAATGCGTCAAATCTACACTATTCAACAAAACACCATAATTGTAAAGTCTAATTCCATAAGAGGGGAAGTGATAAATTATCGATAACTATTTCAATTACACGTATTTATATTAACTTAACACCAATAATATAGATAAGGACTTTATGAAACCAGCTTAATCACCCGTGATAGAATTAGGTAGAATATATTCATTACTGATAGATTACAAATTTACTATTTTATCTTCTTGGTCTATGTAACATTTTAGTATTGAGTTAAGGACATTCAATTATTCAAAATCCTGTAGGGTGGAATCTTCCCGAACATGTATGGGGATTTATTATGTTATCCACTCTAATTAGCTTACATTATGAGTGGATCGCATGTAATGTGTTTGTACGTACGGTATTTGTATTAATATATATTAAAATATTGCAGACTTTGGATGCATTGGAATTGGGGGCTTGGGCTTGGATCAAACATTAAAATAAAAATCATCTATAGATAAGAATTTTTTTTACATACAAGAGTAACATATATAGAAATAAGGGTCATATCATACATATATATTTGTAATGCAATACAAACTTTACGAAATAGGTGAAAAATAAAAGAGAGCAAAATAGAAGATAGCGATAATGACTGTTTATGTACACTCAATAATAATAATGTGATGATCATTTTTGAGAAATCTCTTCACAATATCTAGGCATGGTTGCAAAATTGTATTTGTGCATGCTTCGTCAAGATCTTCTTCTCTATCTTCTTTGAAAAGGACCACATTTTCTCTCTTATTAATCGTTGAATCTTGTCAAGTTGGTTACAAGTTAACATACGAGTATTACGATTGATACTTTAAATAGAAGCTTGAAGAATCATCTGCTTTCATTAATCATGTCCGTCTATATTTATTTCTTCCCTTAAATATCATGGTCCAATTACAAGGACCCGATGGACAGTGGATTCCTTGGTATAATTTGCATTCTGAAATGAAAATATGTAGCCACCTCATCCACTAGCCATGCATGCATTGCAACCACAAATTAAAAGAAGAGTTTAATTTAATAGAACATATATTGATAACCAACAGTAGAAAATTATATAAGAAAAACTTTTTTATCTTAGATGCATTAAGTATATCTTTATGATGATAAAATACTCTAAAAAATTACCGGCTTTCGCCATTGAGCAAACCCTCAGTCAACTCTACGGTTCGCAAAGACTCATTGCTAAAACATCAATCAAATTTTAAATAACTCATCTATTATATTTGAACAATGACACAGGGATCTTCCAAAAGTTTTCAATATAAGAATTTGACCCTCCAAACAATACTTGGAAAACACGTTGAGTCTTCTGTATTTTTCTATAAAGACGAACAGCTTGCAAAAAAAATCTTTATAGTGAAGTCAGAATTGGTTCAATTTCACATAAGAAATGTAAGCAAATTAAACTTTCAGAATTGAAAGAAAGAATTTTTTAATTAATAAAAGTATATTTTTCACTATAAATCTATATTACTACAATAAAATTATCAGATAGTCATTTCCTATAAGTTTCTGAGAATAAACATATTATATCCTAACAAAAAGTGTGTAACCTGTTCTCAGTGTGTGTGATCTGGTTTGTAACAATTTCAAGTCCTTGTAAACTTGGCATTTTATCCGAGTTGATTATTGCTCCTTTGAAAAATGGGTGGCAACGTCAAAAGAGAGACGAGATTTTTCGTTCCTGTGGCCCCATATGAAGACTCTTTTTTCTGTGAACTCTTCATTGGTGATGAAAGTATTCATTTATCTACCAAAAAAAAAGATAATTAGTTTAGAATAGTAAAATTTATAAGTCAGACATTTTAAAAAAGCTTGTAAATATGAAAAAAACTAGTAAGTAGAAAACTTTCTTGACTTGGGAATATATACTATCTAAAAAATATTAATATTTTTGAGGTGATGTGAAAAAAAAATCAACGCTTTTATAGTAAAAATATTTTTTGGACTTATATGAGACAACCCAATTCATAATTACTAATATATTTTAGGATAATAAATGACTTTTAAATGTTGATAGATATGTAACTTGAATTTTGGTAATTTATTATTACAATTTATTTTAGGTAAAGTTATAGTGTAGCGTGTTAGGAGATAACATCGAGTGGGGATTTTATAGTAAAAAGTAATTTTTTATAGACTTATGTAATTTAGTAAACCAAATGAAAATATATGTAATACAATTATCATTTAAGATAAGAATAGTTTCATTAAAAAAATGTTAGGAGTATTTAACTTAACTTTTGGCGGATTTAAGCCTAAATATTTTAGATGACGTTTAGATGATGGTATTGTTATGAGATCACAAAGTAGTTACAAAAAAGGATGTACAAAGAACTCACTAATAGTTTCTGACGAATATATTTAAGGGACCAATGCATCAAAATCTTACACCATTAACACACATCATTAAGTGTTAAGTCTAATGCCATAAGAGGGAAGTGAACAATTATCGATAACTATGTCAATTACGAGTATTTATATTAAATTTGCACCATATAATAATTAGCGAGGACTTATTAATCGAAGCTTCAATAACGTTATTTATAAGAATTAGGTTAGAATATATTCATTACGATAGATACAAATTTACATTTTTATCTTCTCTTTCAGTAACATTTTAAGATTGGTAACGAATTCAATTAGTCAACAAAATCCTTTTAGGGTGGAATCGGAGTGATCTCATTGTAATTATGTACGTTAAGTATTTGTATTAATTATATTAATAAGAAGACTTGGACTGGACCTTGGGCCTTGGGCTTAGATCGAAACTTAAAATAAATATTCATCTATACATTAAGAATTTTTCTTACAGACAAGAGTAACATTCACAGAACATAATGGTCATATCATACAATCTCTATTGTAATGCGATAGAAAATGTATAAAATTGGTCAAAAATAAAAGGAGACCAAAACAGAAGATGGCGATAATGGAAAGTTTATGTACACTTCAATAATAATATTTGGATGATCCTTTTGATAAATATCTTCACAATATCTAGATAGTTGCAAAACATATTCGTCCATGCTTCGTCAATATCTTCTCTCTATTTCTTTGAAACATCCATAGCAATTATATGATTCACGACCACATTCGCGCTTATGAATAGTGAATCTTGTCAAGTGGTTACAAACTTAAATACGAGTATAGCTTGACTATTGAAATTGAAGCGTGAAGATCCTCTGCTTTGTTAATCATCTCCGTTCTTATTTTTCTTTCCTTAAATATATGTTCATTTCAGGACACCGATGGACCTTCGGATGCCTTTGTGTAATACTGCAAGCTGGAATTAATCTGTCGAAAATCCACTAGCCGCATTGAACACAAATTAAAGAGAGTTTTATTAGTAGAACATATATTTGATAACAAAATTAGGACATTAGACAAAGAAACTGTTTAGCTTACTGCATGGATAGAACTTGTTTTTGATACATTAAAATATTACAAAAAAGTACCAGCTTTGACAATTTGATCAACCTCATGCTAACTCGATGTTGAAGACTTATTGATCAAACATTCAATCCAAATAAAAGCAAAATATCATACTATATTAAACATGAACATAGGACCTTCCACAAGTTTTTCAATATAGAATTGACCTCCAACATAATTGTAACCGTTGAGTCTTAGTATTTGTTCGATATAGAAGGACAGCTTTGCCAAATTGCAAACAAAATTTCAGCTGTGAGTCATTAATCTGGTAACTTTCACCTAAGGAAAATGTAATCAAATAACTTTCTTCAGAATTGAAAGAAATAATTTTTTAATAGTAACGTATATTTTGCACTAGAATCTATCAATACTACTAGAAAATTATCTAGGTAGTAATTGATATAAGTATTCTGCATAAATTAAAAAAATATACCTAAAAATAGTGTCGTACACCTGGTTCTCGCGTGTTCTTGTGCCTCTTATTTGTAACAATTTCCAAGTCCCTGTGAATATGCATTTTATCCGGTTGATTATTTCTCCCGAAAATGGGGTGGCAACGTAAACAGAGAGACGGATTTCGTTGTCCTGTGGGGGCCCATTATGGAAGATCACTCTTTTCTTGTAAAACTCTTATTGTGATGAACGTATTCATTTTATCTACCAAAAAAAAATTAATTAGTTTAATATAGTGAATTCATAAAAAAGTCGGGACATAAAAAATCTGTTTAAATATAACCTAGTAAGTAGAAACCTTGCTTGACTTGGAATATACTATCTAAAAATATAAATTTTTCTTGATGGTAGATGTGGAAAAAAAAATTACATTAAGCTATTATAGTAAAATCATTTTTTGGACTTATAATTGACATACCAATTTCATAATAACTGATATATTTTAGGGATAAGAATGACTTTTTTTAAAAGTTATTAGATATGTCACTTGAATTTGGTAAAGATTATTAAATATATTTCGGAGAAATTATTAGTGTAAGTTGTTAGGAGTGTAGGAGTCACATAGAGCTGAGCTTTATAGTAAAATGTATTTTTTATTGAACTTATTAATTAGTAACAAATAAATATATATAAATTCATATCTTTAAAAATTAAAGAGAGTTCATTAAAAAATTTAGAGTAGATTTCACCTTAAATGTGGCGCTTAAGCTTATTTTAACTTTTATTTACGATGACGTTTCTAGAATATATTGTTGTTGAGATTCACACAGTAGTTTACAAAAGGATTGTACAAAGAAATTCAATATATTTCTGACGGAATATATTAAGTGATAATGCGTCAAATCTTGACACTATTAAAACCCACCTTCATAAGGTGTTAAGTATAATTCATAGCAGGGAAAGTGAAACAATTATATATAACTATTCAAATTAGGAAGTATTTATATAATTTGTGCACCATATAATATTATATGAGGACTTTATTGATTCAAGCTGCAATCAACCGTGATAGAACAAGGTAGAAAATATTCATTACCAGATAGATTCCAAATTTACTATTTTATGTTTTTTTTTGTTCTTATGTAACATTTTTAAGTATTGAGTAAAGAATTATATATTCTTAAAATACTGGAGGGTGGAATCTTACCTGAACATTGATGGTGATTTATTATTTTATCATTCTATTAGGTTGACATTATGAGTGATCTCATATAATTATGTACGTATGTATTTGTATTAATTTATATTAAATATAGAAGACTTGGACTTGGACCTTGGCCTTGGGCTTGGATCGAAACTTAAAATGAATATTTCATCTATACATAAGAGTGTTTTACAGACAAGAGTAACATGTATAGAAATTATGGTCATATTATACATATATATTTGTAATGTGATACAAACTGTACAAAATATGTCATAAATAAAAGAGAACAAAACAGAAGATGGCGATAATGAAAGTTTATGTACACTCATTAATAATATTGTGATGATCTCTTTTGAGAAATCTCTTTACAATATCTAGGCATGGTTGCAAAACAGTATTCGTCCATGCTTCGTCAATATCTTTTTCTCTATCTTTTTTGAACACTTCCGTACAAATTATATGATGCACTGACCGCATTTTCTCGCTTAGTAATCGTTGAATCTTGTCAAGTTTAATACAAATTAACATAGGAGTATAACGCTTGATACTTGAAATTGAAGCTTGAAGAATCATCTACTTTGATTCATCATCTCCGTCTATATTTGTTTCTTTCCTTATATATCTGTCCATTTCAGGGACACTGATGGACCGTCGAATTCCTTTGGTGTAATCTACATCTGGAAAGAAAATCTGTCGCACCTTACCACTAGCCCTTGGTCATGCAACACAATTTAGAAGAGTTTTATTGTAGAACATATTTTTTTAAAAAATTTGATGACTAAAAGTAGAAATTATATGACAAGTGTTTAGCCATGTCATTATAGTATACTCTTTATTGATACATAAATAAATTAAAAATTACCCGCTTTAATACAATTTGATCAACCCTCATGTCAAAGCTACGGTTTCAAGACGAATGGCTCACATCATCAATAAAGCAACTATCATACTTATATTTGAACATGAACACAGGATCTTTCGACCTGTTTTCAACATACACTTGTGGACCCTCCACAATAATTGGAACACGTTGAGCATTTCATTATTTTTGTATATAGACGACAACTTTTAAAACAAAATCATCGCAGTGTAGTCTGAATCTGGTTCAATTTCTTTAAAGAAACTAATCAAATTAACTTTCTCAAATTGAAGAAATAATTTTTTAATAGTAAAGTATATTTTTATTTTTTCACCTGAATCCTATAATTACTACTAAAATTATCTAGGAGTATTTTATTATAAGTATTCTTGAGAAGAACATATATTTCCTAATAAATAGGGTCGACACCTTATTTCTGATTGTGTGTGATCTGTTTTTAACAATTTCAAGTCCCTTCTAACTTGCATTTTTGCCAGTTGATTATTTCTCCATCTAAAATGGGTGGCAACGTAAATATGGAGACTGATTTCCCATTTCTGTAGCCCCCATTAATGAAGATACTTTTTTTCTTGTGTGTGAGAGCTCTTCATTATTGATGAAAGTATTCATTTTAAATCTAAATAAAAAATATTATTAGTTAAGAATTGTGATTCATAAGTTAGACATTAAAAAATCTTGTCAATTAAACTATAAGTAGAAACCCTTGCTTTAACTTGGAATATATTATCTAAAAAGAATAAAATTTTTCCTTGACGTTGGTGGGGATGGGGAAAAAAATTACATTAAGCTTTTATAGTACAATATGTTTAGGTGGACTTATTAATTGACATACCACTTTTATAATTACTTATATTTTTAGAATAAGAATGACTTGTAAGATTTAAAGTATGTCAACTGATTTTTGTACTTATATTAAATCTATTTTTAATAATAAGTTATTAGTGTACGTTGTTAGGAAAGATTCACATAGAGCCTGAGCTTTATAGTAAAAATTAATTTTTTATAGACTGTATTAATTAGTAAACAACTTAATATAGATAAATTCATCTCTTTAAGAATAAGAATAGTTCACATTAAAAATTTAGAGTATTTCCCTTAAATTTTGGCGATTAGAGCTTAAATTAATTTTAGGATTTACGGTTGCTTAAATTTACATGTTATGAGATCACAGTAGTTATAATGGATTGTACAAGAACTCATCATCGTTTCTGACGGAATATATTTAGGTGATAAGCGGTCAAATCTTACACTATTAACAACAACACATCATAAGTGTTAAGTCTAATGTCCATAAGCAGGGACTTGAACAATTATCTATGACTATTTTCAATTACGATATTTAATATAACTGTGCACCATATAAAATAGATAGGACTTTATGAATCAAGCTTCATCACCGTGAATAGAATTAGGTTAGAATATATTCATTACAGATAGATGATACAAATTTACTATTTTATCTTCTTTGTCTATGAAACATTTTTAAGTATTGAGTTAAGAATTCTAATTCTTCAAAACGTTTTAGAGGGTGAACTTCCCGAACATATATGGTGATTTATTATTTTCTCTCTCTATTAGCTTAACATTAGAAGTGATCTGATGTAATTGTGTACGTACGTATTTGTATTAATATATATTAAATAGAGAAGACTTGGACTTGGACCTTGGGCTTGGTCTTGGATCGAAACTTAAAATAAATATTTCATCTATACATAAGAAATTTTTACAGACAAGAGTAACATATATAGAAATAATGGTCATATCATACATATATATTTGTAATGCGATACAAGATGTGCAAAATAGGTCAAAAATAAAAGAGACCAAAACAGAAGATGGAGATAATGAAAGTTTATGTATACTCAATAATAATATTTTGAAGATCTCTTTTGAGAAATCTCTTCAAAATATCTAGGCATGGTTTCAAAACTGTATTCGTCCATGCTTCGTCAATATCTTTTTATCTATCTTCTTTCAAAATGTCCGTAGCAATTATATGATGCACTTACAACATTTTCACGCTTATTAATCGTTGAATCTTGTCAAGTTTGTTACAAATTAACATACGAGTATTACGCTTGATACTTCAATTTGAAGCTTGAAGAATCATCTGCTTTGATTCATAATCTCTGTCTATATTTGTTTCTTCCCTTAAATATCTGTCATTTTTAGGGACATTGATGGGCAGTCAGATTCCTTTGGTGTAATCTGCATCTGGAATGAAAATCTGTCGCACCTTATCCACTAGCCCTGCATGCAACACAAATTTAAAGAAGAGTTTTATTTAGTAGAACATATATTTGATAACCAAAAGTAGAAAATTATATAAGAAATTTTTTTAGCTAGCTGCATGATAGTATATCTTTATTGATACATAAAATAATTACAAAAATTACCTGCTTTGACCATTTGATCAACCCTCATGTCAACTCTACGGTTCAAGACTGATTGCTCAACATCAATCCAAATAAAGCAACTATCATACTTATATTTGAACATGAACACAGGATCTTCCACAAGTTTTTCAATATACGAATTTTACCCTCCAACAATAATTGGAACACGTTGAGTCTTCTGTTTTTTTTTCTATATAGACGACAACTTGCAAACAAAAAACTTCAGCTGTGAATTTTGAATCAAGTTCAATTTCACCTAAGAAAACGTAATCAAATTAACTTTCTCAGAATTGAATGAAATTATTCGTAAAAGATATTTTTCACTAGAATCTATAATTACTACTATAAAATTATCTAGGTAGTCATTTGATATAAGTATTCTTGAGAATAAACATATATACCTAACAAATAGTGTCGTACACCTTGTTTCTCAGTGTGTGTGATCTTGTTTGTAACAATTTCAAGTCCCTTGTAAACTTGCATTTTATCCGAGTTGATTATTTCTCCTCGAAAATGGGTGGCAACGTCAACAGAGAGACGGGATTTTCCCGTTCCTGTGGCCCCCATTATGAAGATCACTTTTTTCTTGTTGAACTCTTCATTGTTGATGAAAGTATTCATTTTATCTACCAAAAAAAATATTAATTAGTTTAGAATAGTGAATTCATAAAGTCAGACATTAAAAATCTTGTAAATATAAAACTAGTAAGTAGAAACCTTGCTTGACTTGGAATATACTATCTAAAAATATAAAATTTTCTTGATGGTGGATGTGAAAAAAAAAATTACATTCAGCTTTTATAGTAAAATCTTTTTGTGGACTTATTAATTGACATACCAATTTCATAATTACTGATATATTTTAGGATAAGAATGACTTTTAAAAGTTTATAGATATGTCAACTTGAATTTTGGTAATTATTATTAAATATATTTTAGGATAAAGTTATTAGTGTACGTTGTTAGGAGATCACATAGAGCTGGGCTTTTATAGTAAAAATGTAATTTTTTATAGACTTATTAATTAGTAAACCAAATTAAATATATATAAATTCATATCTTTAAGAATAAGAATAGTTCATTAAAAAATTTAGAGTATTTCACCTTAAATTTTGGCGATTAAGCTTAAATTATTTTAGGATGACGTTTCTAGATGTATATTGTTATGAGATCACAAGTAGTTACAAAAGGATTGTACAAAGAACTCAATAATATTTCTGACGGAATATATTTAAGTGATAATGCGTCAAATCTTACACTATTCAACAATACATTAGAAGTGTTAAGTCTAATGTTATAAGAGGGAAGTTAAAAATTATCGATAACTATTTCAAATACGAGTATTTATAACAACTTTAGCACCATATAATAATATATAAGGACTTTATTGAATCAAGCTTCAATCACCGTGATAGAATTAGGTAGAATATATTCATTACCGATAGATTACAAATTTACTATTTTATCTTCTTTGTCTATGTAACATTTTTAAGTATTGAGTAAAGAATTCTATTCTTCAAAATCCTTTTAGGGTGGAATCTTCCCGAACATTTATGGTGATTTATTATTTTATCACTCTATTATCTTGACATTATGAGTGATCTCATGTAACTATGTACGTACGTATTTGTATTAATATATATTAAATATAGAAGACTTGGACTTGGACCTTGGGCTTGGGCTTGGATCGAAACTTAAAATAAATATTTCATGTAAACATAAGAAATTTTTTCAGAACAGAGTAAACATATATAGAATAATGGTCATATAATATATATTATATATATATATAGATATATATATAAAGATATATATTGGTAAAATGCAAGATACAAATTGTACAAAATTAGGTAAAAAATTAAAAGAGGGACCAAAAAAAGAAGGAAGAAGATGGCGATAATGAATGTTATGTACACTCAATAATAATATTGTGATGATCGCTTTTGAGAAATCTTTTCACAATATCTAGGCATGGTTTCAAAACAATATTCGTCCGTGCTTCGTCAATATCTTTTTCTCAATCTTCTTTGAAAACGTCCGTACCCATTATATGATGCTCTGACCACATTTTCTCGCTTATTAATCGTCGAATCTTGTCAAGTTGGTTAAAAATTAACATACGAGTATTACGCTTGATATTTTAAATTGAAGCTTGAAGAATCATCTGCTTTGATTAATCATCTCTGTCTATATTTGTTTCTTCCCTTAAATATCTGTCCATTTTTAGGACACGAGGGACCGTCGGAGCGTTTGGTTTAATCTTGTATCTTGGAATGAAAATTTGGCTGACACACCCCATCACTAGCCCGCATGCAAACTAAAATTTAAAGAAAAGTTTTATTTAGTAGAAGATATATGTTAACCAAAGTAGAAAGATAGTATATTCTTTATTGAGACATTAAATAATTAAACACATTACCGCTTTGACCATTTGATCAACCACATGTCAACTCTACGGTTCAAGAGTCAAGATAATGCCTCAAGATCAATCAAAATAAAGCAACCTAGTCAACTATATTTGAACATAAACACATTGATTTCCAATGTTTTTCTATACACGAATTTGACCCTCCAAAATAATTGGACACGTTGAGTCTTCATTATTTTTTCTATAAAGCCGACAGCTGCCAAACAAAAATATTCAGATGTGATTAGTATGATCTGGACCGGGAAAATGGGTGTTGATGGCACTCGTTCTTATACCCACCAAGGACAGTCAGCCTAAAATCCATTATCTAACAAAGTGCGGAAGTAAGTAAATGACCAATTCCAACAACAATTTTATACATAAAAAAAAAAAAAACCAGTCATATTAATCAATCCCCAAAAACCAGGTGGTTGTCACGTTCACAAGCCCTAATGTAAATATTAGCATTGAAACAAAATAGAAGTCTAAAATGAAGTTGTCTTTTAAGTAAAAACAAATCATAACGGAGTAGGATAAGTCGCCGAAATGACAAGCCAGATACATCACAATTCTCCACAAGATCCTCGGAACGAAAAGAATGGAAGTTATCACAGAAATTTGGGCTCTAATAACCTATAAAATTTGTAGAAGCAAGGGTGATCCAAACAAGGGTTGATACCAAACAACGGGTCGAGGGTGGGTACCAACAAGGCAAACCTCTTTACACAAAAGTTAATGGAAAAAAATACGGGTAATTCTTACTCCCTATCTAGACCTCCACAATCAGCCTAAAAATTACAGTTTACCTACACACAACTCAATAACCCACACTCTCTATAGTTAACATATTATCAATAACAACTCAAGTATCAACACGTCACAAGCTTCACAGAAAAACACTCACAAGACAGCAAAACACACGTGTTACCAGTGAGTTTAAAAAGTCAGTTTCATTTGGGAGTTTGAGTTTGTGAGTAGTGGTTTTATCAAGGTATGGAATCGCTAAGGGTAAGATATGATTGTATCGGATATTGAGCATTTTGGTTTGGAAGGACTTGATGCGCAGTGATTAAGTCGGAAAGTTGATTGCCTTTTGATTGAAAAAAAATATAGGGAACGCTTTCACCTAAGGTTGTTTGGTTTTTTAGAGTATAAGAGTTTTTATAAATTTTAAGGATTATTGATCAATTATTAAGCAGAGTCAGCGAAGAGAAAAAGAGTTTGGTGTTGTATTGAAGAGTTCAAGGTATTTAAAAGTTGTGTCATCGAATGAATTTAGAAGATTGTGAAGGATGAAGGAATAAGAATACTTTGGTTGGAGTTTGTGAGTTAATTAAAGGGTCTATGAATGGACATAATAGTTCTAATATGACTATGATTGTGAATCAATTCGGATATAGACTACTATGCATGTCAACAATTTTTATGAAGATTGATGTTTTGATTTGGGTATTAAAACCCATGGAGATGTATAAGACTTATGTGTTGTTATTGTGGAGAAACGGTTCAGATTGTTAAGTGATTGTGGATACAATAGTGTGCGAATACAATTACATGGTTCATATGATGAATTTTTTTTGGAATCACTTGTTGTGCATGTGTACATAGATACGTGGATGGTAAATAGAGGATTATGTGCCCCATAGTATATAGGATAATTGGGGCGACCTAATATTATAAGTATTGGCCTAGGTATGGTTGATTAGAAATGACAATGAATCAGTGTATGTGAAAGTTTGTGTGGAGTTGACTTGGGTGGTGTGGTTGATATGGGTGTTGATATAAGAGTTTGATATCAATGAAAAGGTACTATCATATGTTTAAAAACTAATGTTATAAATTTTTTTTTGAGGACGTGTACTTGCCATGGAAATTCTAAAAAGAAAGAGAGGTGGTGCGGTAGCCCGAGTTTTTGAAAATTTGAGGAAAAAGTGTTTGTTTAAGAAGAAGATTTTAATACTACTGACGATTTGAAGAATAAGCTAAATGGTGGTGTGACTATTGAAGTTCTTTAGAATTAAAAGTTGACCTTAGTGAAGTATTGTAAAGGAGCAGTTGTGGTTCGATAAAACAAGTATGTGAGACAGTATTATCGAGACTAAATGGTGATTGTGGGTAAACTAGAAAATTAAAGCGATAGAGTCAAAAAATGCAAATTTTTGATATGAGCACTATTGAAAGAAGTATCTCGTCTTATTCGACTCTGTTTATAAATTCTTATATGGCCATCTACTTCGAGATTATGGTTTAGGTGTGATTGCTAACCTAAACAACATTTTTTCATATTACGGGTGAATTTTAGTGGTGGACGGGTATGTACCGATCTTGTGATTGTCTCATGGTATAGAGTGACCTCCTTGGGCTGGACTTGATGGCATTTCAGTCATGGACATATTTGGTGTGTTCGAGAAGAAAGTAGAAGTAAATATTGTTCTACATGCACACGCAAGTGCGTATGTATGATTGAAATTTTTTTATTTAGAAGAATTACATGAAGAGTTACAGTTATCTGCAATTTGTAATGGTTTTGCTCCTAGAGTGTACCATTGTGCGGTTGGCTTACTTATTCTTGTTCTATTTGATTATGTAGGTTTGATTCTACCTTGATGGATACCGAAGGTCTAAGATCAGATTTTTATACTTAAACTGTAAAAAAGATTGTGTTCTTGAAAAGGGAATTCGTTATAAGATGTGTTGAGCTTTGTGCACTATGAGTATGGGATGATGAGTTCAGGTTCAACTTCTGGTTTGTTGTAGCTAGTATCAATAGAACGTTATCTTGTCTAGTTATGTAGAGAAGGATTTGTCATGATATTTGTTATGGTTCCAAGGGGTTTCTGTTTGGTGGTTTCTTTTTTATATTGGGTTCAGTGTTAGTTTGCCGACGTGATAATCACTCGTGAGTCATAGATTTCAAAGTTTAATTCAAGGTTCACATAGAGTATCTTGATGGACAGGGTATTAAGGAGGAGCGCTTTAGAGCGATGAACACAACTAGTTAATAACTCAAGCCCTGATACATTCCATTATTCTTATTCTTCTTTCTTATGTTCGAGGATAGAACAGAGTATAGTGATTGATTAATGTAATGCCCCGGGAAGGTAGGGAAGGTAATTTTGAAAAATTCATAAAAATTACCTTTGTCCCCTACCAGTGAGTTAATTTTGTTTTAGATTAGTCGGTCAAGTTTGTTGTGAGAATGTTTTGAGGAATTTGAGGAACTTAGATTCATTGTTAATCGCGATTATTTAATTGACGGAATATTCTGTTAATTAATTGAATAGTTGACAGTTAATGGATCAAGCCCCATAACTATGCAAAGTGCCCTAATGTCCCATCTGTGAACATTAAAAATAGATGAAGTTAACACTTATAATACTTTTAGAGGAAAATAAGAATTATTAAATTGGAGGAAAAAAAGATCGTTGGGAAACAGGACTGCGCCGTCACACAAGGATCATGAACATCCAGGTAAGAGCAACCTAATGCTTGTAAATTTCATATGAAGTTGCATGATGTCCACACATATAATTAATTATAATAATAATGACAATTCATATTTGACGAATGTGTTAGTGGTTAGGACCAAAGTACTTTCCTTATTGTTTGTAGTTATAAATATGTTTTGTCAGAATAAAAAATCTATATAATATAGATTAATGTGACCTAGGAAATTATGGAAGATGTAACGTGATAATTGGAAACTATCTATTTTGATGAATGCTTTAATAGATGTTTGTTCAATTTAGATATTGACTCATTCTGTAGGTTTATCGAGTCTTATTACTGATATTGGATTGATATTTTCTTTATATGGTTATCATATTATGTTTTAAAATTTTGAATATAGGTAGATCATTAAATATATGGAGTAGTTGATTATACGACTACTATAGAATTACGAATATTGGAGTGGTTGGAGCATAAACCTCGGCTTAATGAATTGAAATATGAAAAATAGAGGGTGACATGATTAATGACATCAAAATTAGGAACTGATTTTAGGGTTGGGCAAGTTTTTGGGTCTAGGCTAGGATCATCGTATTATGAGTGTTTAGTTTTGAAATCTTATTGTGAGTCATTTATTTGATAGATTGCTTGAGTTGGCAAAGTTCAACGAAAAGGGATGTGGTTCGCGTTTGGAGTGCATGTTCGACTATTTGAGCAAAGTGGATTTCTAAACTCTTTAAGGTATGAAATCGTGTATCTTCTTGTGTGATGTTGATCATGATTGGAGACTGGTTCCTATTGTTGGTGTTGTATCTCCTTGTTGTAAATGCGCTTTGGTATCAAAAGGTTATTCCTATTTTTCATTGGAGCATGTCAATTGCATTGTATTGAGACATGATTGTGGTATAAGGATGTATCATTTCGAGAGTTCGTATCGCGCGCCGTGATGGATATTATATAGAGGGACGTATCGCGCGCCGCGATGGTTACTATATCGAGGGTCGTTCGTGCGCCGCGACAGATGCATGGACAGATATGTCCCTCATGGGGTCCCGGATGAGAGACAGCGGGTGAGTACGTTAAGAAAGGAACATGAACACGATATTGAATTGACCATAACATGGGATTGCACATTTTATTATGATGAACTTGAACAGTGTTTTGCTGATCTTGTGATTGTTTCTCGTGACGCTTGTGACAGTTTGAATGATTGAGTGTTATTGAGAATATGTAAACTGATAGAGCTGTGGTTATTGAGTGTGTGTTTGGTAAACTGTTGTTAAACTGTTAGCTTGTAGCGTGGAGGTCTAGATAGGGAAGTAGAAGTAACTGTATTTTGTTCTACTTAACTTGTGTTTAGAGCTTTGATTGTTGGTACCGCGTGGTTTGGGACTCACCCCTTGCTCTACAAATTTTTGTAGGTGATGACCCGAATACTGTGATACCTTCATTTCTTTCGTTCCGAGGCCATTAGATGGAGATTTGAGGTAGCTGTTGTCATATTAGCGAACTTTCCTTTTCCAGTTTATGACTTGTATTACTTGAAAGACAATTCATTTTAGACTTATATGTTGTTCAATTCTAATATTCCTATAGAGCTTGTGCACGGGAAACCTGGTTTGGGGATTGAATGAATATAGAATTGGTTTTTTTTATAGAAATTGTGTTGGATGATTACTTCCGGCCCCCCAACCTTTGTTAGATATTGGGTTTTAGGCTGTCTTGTCTCTGGTGGGATAAGACGAGTGCCATCACACCATTTCGGGTCGTGACCCAAAATGGATTGTGATGGCACTCGTCTTATCCACCAAGATAAGTCAGCCTAAAACCAAATATCTAAAAGTGGGAAGGAGTAAGGACAATTCAACAAAAAAAAACCAATTCTATTATTGAAACCAAGTCAGATTAATTCAATTCTAAAACTAGGTTGTCACGTGCACAAGCCTCTAATGTAAATATTAGAATTTACATAAAATAGGGTCTAAAATGAAGTTGTGTTTCAAGTAAAAATAAAATCATAATACTGGAGTAGGAAAGTTCGCTGAGGAGAACAAAGCAGCTATCCTCACAATCTCCAGAAGATGCTCGAAAAGAAAAGAATGACAGGTATCCGAAAGAATCCACGGTCGTATCCTACAAAAATTGTAGAAGCAAGGGGTTTGGAGGGTAAGTATCAAACCACGCGGCTGGTACCCAACAAGAAAACCTAGAAACACAAGTTAAGTGAACAAAATTACGGGTTACTCTTTGCAACTTTTATAAACTCCAGCAATACAGCGTAACAGTTACCAAAAACACAACTCAATAACAACACTCTATCAGTTTACACATTCCAAAACAACTCAATATTCAATGTCACAAAGCCTAACAGAGAACCAATCAAGATCAGCAAAACACATGTTCAAGTCATCCATAATAAAATGTTTTCAATGCCATGGGCATGCCAATGTCAAATATAGTGATGCTGTCTTTCTTAACGATACACACCCGCATGTCTCTCAGTCCGGGACCCATGGGGGACATATCGGCATGGCATCTGTGCGGCGCACGACACCGACCCTCGAAATAGAACCATCATGGGCGAGTACGTACCCTCGAAATATAATATCCATCGCGGCGCGCGATTACGACCTCGAAATGATACAGTCCTTAACCACAATCATGTCTCAGAGACAAGCAATGACATGCTCAAATGAAAATGGGAGATAATCATTTGATTACCTACTAGCGAATTAAACAACAAGGAACAACACCAACAAAAATAAGCAAAACAAGTCTCCAAATCATCTCAACACACCACAAAGGGAATACACGAATTTATACGCTTAACAAGAGGTTGAAAACTTGCCTCAAGTAGTTGAACAATCACTTCGGAACTTGAAATCTTCCACTTCGTTGAAGTTCCACTTTAAAGCATTATATTCAAATAATATCAACATAATAAGATTTCAAAGAAGAAAAAAATATCCACATCACTTTGTGTCTAGTCTAGAATCTAACTCACTCAAAAAACTTACTCGGTATACCAATCAAGTCCTTATGTTTAAGGTCAATTGATATTACAATTATCAAAATTCCAAGTTTCAAGCCTAGGGTCAAGTTTTAATTATTATTATTATTATTATTTTTAATAAGCCAAGTTGAAACAAATATGTCTTTTGACTTCTAAATGATGAAAACCAATTCGGGCAACAGTCGCAGGTCAAAAATAACCACATAAAGATCATGCTTGAACAAGTAAAACCTCATCATGGTTACTAGACACCTTCGTATAAGATTTAAGCTTCAGATAAAATCTTGAACCATACAAATGTTCCGTCACAATAACATACTGTATCCTATTCATAATATCTAAACTCTTATTTCCTAAGGATTAATTCTAAACTAAAGGCAATTGCTGCCAAATAATCACTACATTAAAGATAAAACCAAAAACTGGTACAAAGTTAAGTGTAAAGAGTAAGGGGTATATGACACCTATTTAGTCTACAACCTTACGGATAAATCATTCCCCTCCAATTTTAATATAATATTAGTTTCAGGCATGCATATATATGTAGAAATTATTGAAGAACATGTAGACTTGATGCAATTACCTGAAGCAGTTCGCAAGATGCCGAAACCCTTCGTAAGTTCCGTCTTTCTCCTTCCTTCTTTTCCTTTTATGAATTTATTAAGTACTAGTTGTGATAGGTTTTACCCACATATTTTATTAAATAAAGGCTAAATAGTATAGGGTCTTAAATAAATTATCACTTTAGCCATAAACTATCGATTAATTAACGTAAGTTAAACAAATATTCAAAACTCTAAAGAGGAGCCTTTTGAGTCATTACATTATCCACCACTAAAAATCATGTTCGTCCTCGAACATAGAGTAAAAAGAACATTACCTGCAGCCTTCCAAAAAGTTGAGGATATCTGGCCGCATTCAGACTCAGTCTCCACAGTTGCCTCTCCCACGATAGTTGATTCAATTGCACCTTCACTGAAGCATGAAGCAATCTCTTTTGTCCTAAGTTTTCGTATTTGCCATCCAAAATAGCTATGAGGCCCTCCTCAATGTTAAGTCGGACCCAACTCACAGAGTCAAGGAAATCAATGAGGATTCATCCAGAATATACGTCCGAAGCTAGCATAGAGACATGGTGGAAAACAGGGATGAAATGCTGACAAACTGGTGGGCAAGGCCAACTTATTAGGCTACCTCTCCCACTCAGCTCAAAATTTCAAAAGTTCCAAGTGGAACCTAGAGCTAGCTTGCCCTCTTCAAATCTCATCACACCATTTCATGGTGATACTCGAGCCAACATGAGTCACCCTCCATTAAAACTAAGGATCTAACTCTACGGTCTGCTTAACTCGTCTGTCGACTCTTGAGCTGTCAATAATCTGTACTGAATCATAAGACTTTCTCGAATTGCATCTCTAAGCAAGTCTGTATCCAAAGAGTCCATTTTCGTGATCCAACCAACCAATGGAGACCTACACGTCTTCCATACCAACGCCTCAAATGGGGCCATTAGATCTAGAGTTTAAATGTTATTATAGGCAAATTCCGCTAATGGTAAATGTGGATCCCATGTATACACCCAAAGCGATCACAACACGAACAAACCCTCGAAGCCTATCTTCAATACTGACATGAGGGTCACGCTAGATTGACCCTGTTTGAGGGTGATGAAATGTACGTACTCAGTCTAAATGAGTACCCAGACCATGTGTAAGTGTAATGCCTTCCAGAAATGAGAAGTAAATAGTGAACCTCGATCTGATGATGATAGAAATAGAACTCCATGTAGTCGCACATCTGACTGATATATAGCTCGACTAACTTTTCTGTGTATACTTTACCCGAACTGGGATGAAGTGGGAAGACTTTGGTCAGCTATCAACAACAACCAATAGAGTCATAAACCACCCCATGTGGTAGGCAAACCCACAACAAAGTCCATAGTAATCCATTCCATTCAGAGGAATAGGAAATCTAGATACCACCCCCGGGCGTGGTGCTCAAATTGACCTGCTGGCAGTCAAACACCTAGAAACAAGTTTGTTTTAATATCTCTCTTCATTCCACACCACCCAGTAATGCTGACTCGATCATGATCCATCTTCACCGGCTCCCGGAGGGATGGAATACCAAGAAAAATGGCCTCCTCAGGTCAATCTAATAAATCACCGTCTTGGGCACACAAATCCTGCCTCCGATCCTAAGACCACCATAAGAGTAAAGGGACAGCCTCCTTAGGATTCCCCTCGCATCGAATGAGACAACTTTCATCATTAAACTGGTGTGCACGGATCTTCTCGACTCATGAAGATCGAGCCTAGCCTCAATAAAAGCAATCATCCTATCCACTTGTCCTATGAGATCTGCAATCGTACAAGAATGTTAGCTAACAAATTTTTGAAATGCTTAGCCAATGGTGTCCCTCAATACTAAAGAGATGCAAGGATCCCCATGCTATGAGTTCTTTTACTCAAGCATCGGGACCACAACAGTGGCCTTCCCAGTATGATACAGAAAAAAGAATGGTCACACATAGTCCTCGGCAACTCAAGCCATCTCCGATGCCCCAAGTTCAAGATCTCTCTGACTAAGATATACTGGGAGGACTCCGATGATCAGTGCAAGATCTCACAAGAACTCGATTACCACATAATGATGCCATCATAACTCAGTTACCAAATACCAAGCCGCCAACTCTAGCATCATGAGTAGGGTAGTTCTTCTCAGGGGACTTCAATGCCATAGAAGCATAAGCAATCACTTTCCCCTTCTGCAGGAAACACACCACCAAAAACCATTCCTGAAGACACAATACACAGTAAAGTCTAAAATTATTTTCGCTTATCCTTCTCGACCTTCTCTCCACTTACAGGTAGAGTAACACAGGAGCAGAAGTCAATAAAGTCTTGAGTTTTGAAAGATCTCCTCACATCAGCAGGACCAATGAAAACCCACATCCTGTTAAGTCAATATAGTCAATGGAGATGCAATGAGTAGAGAAACTCTGAAACAAAATCGTCGATAATAGCCTGCCAAAATCCCATAAACTCCTAATCTCAGATAGGTTGAAGTAGGTCGCGGTCCAGCCTCTAACGGCAAAAAATGCCTCAAATCTTGGTCGGATCTACTCTAATACCCATCTTGGACACCACGGTGTCCCAAGAATGTCTACAGAGTAAGCAGAACTACACTTGGAGAACGGCATTACAACTTCTCTTCTCTCAACCAATTTGAAAAGTAAAACCTCAGTGTTGGACATGTCCCCTCAGTCTAGAGTAAACCAAGACGTATCGATGAAAACAATCACAAGAATCAATGTGATGGTCAAAACACCCCATTCAGCAAACTCATGATGTGTGTAGGGGCATTTGTCAATCGAAGGACATCACTAGAAACTCATAAGGTTCCATTTATCGGGTCCAAAAGTTGTCTTAGGGATATCTGATGCATATCTTCAACTGATGATACCAGACCTCAAAATCAATTAAAGAGAACAATGATTCTCCCTTAATGACAAATAAGTCAATCAATACGCGGACCGAGGATACTTATTCTTCAATGTACTTTGTTTCAAATGATCTGTGTGTTAATCAATACACATCCTCATAGTTCCCAGCCCTTTTCTTCAAAAAAACAATAAAGGGGCACACCCTAAGGGATACCTAGGGCGAATAAAACCATATCAATAAATCCTGTAGCTGAGCCTTAACTCTTTCAACGCGGCTGGTTGCCATTACGGTTATGGAGGGATAGAAAAGAAATAGGCTTAGTGCCCGACTCCAAAATCATAGCCAAAAAGTCAATATCCCTACAGGGAGGAACAGCTGAGGTCAGAAGTGGAAATACATCGCGGAAAAGCCCTGAACACGGGAATAGAGTCCATGGAGTGTGGTTCAACACTAGTATCCGAATTAAACAAAAAAAGTGTTAAGTAGAGACAAAACAACCCATTCAACCAATCTCTGAGCAGAATAAAAGAGATAACCTTGCTAGGATAAGAACGCTAACACTTTTCCACTCAACCCTCGGAACCAGGCAGTGCAAAAGTCACGTCTTAGCATTACAATAAAGGACAGCGTGATAGGAGAAAGCCTAATCCATACCCAAGATAACATCAAAGTATACCATCCCCAGAATGATAAGTCTACCCAGGGCATACCCCGACAAGAAATAAGACAGGATCGATACACTCGATCCACACTAGGGATTACCCAAGGGTGAGAAACACAAAAATAGGTACATTCATGCTATCACATTCATATCAAATTTGCAGCAAAATACGAGGAAATATAGAGAATGGCGAACCTGGATCAAACAACAAAGACGAGGTCGAGGCATACTGGGATGATACCTGTAATAACAGCATCAGAGGTCTCCCCTAGTCTCCAGGGTAAAGAAATAGCATTGGCCTCCTCGTCCACCCTCCATCCTGGGTGGTCAAATATTACCCTCACTCTGACGAGCCTGCACCACAACTGCTTAGAAACTCATCAACTCTACCTGACTGAAACTCTGCCCAGGACCTCTACCAGGGGTGCTGGGGGTCTAGTCTGCGAATGAAGAAATTAGGTCAAGGCCCACCACGACCCCTTTGTGAAGTACACTGCCGAACATTAGATGATCAGGATATCCACAAGTAAAACAAAATCTTTGAACATGGTAACTTTGTATGGACAATGGAGGAAACCCACTATAATTCTAGCCCTTGTAGGTCGACTGTGATGTGAACCGTACGAGCCCTGACCCGGGCCATAAAAAAACCCCGTAGAGTCTGGCCACCATCAAATGTGGAATAGATGCATGAATAGGTCCCCCCCCCCCCCCCCCCCCCCCACGTTGCTGTGAAAAGAACCACTCACTCTCTCTGATACCCTAACTCCATGAGACACATGAATGAAACGACCTGATATACGAGTCTTTTAGGGTCCCCAAACTCCATCTCTCTCATCAATTTTCCGCCTCTTTGGCGGCGCTCACAATGGACAGGAAAGAAATCCCCTCCCCTAGATGTCGAAACACAGCTGACATGATAGAGAAAGTCAATACCCTCCAAATCTCCGGATCATATCGTCTCATTTGGAATAAGGCCAACACATGCCTAGACAGACTGGCCAAAAACGCTCGTCTCATGCTCTGTACCTGATAATAAACATCATTGTCTCCGAATCTCAAACCTCAAGCGGACTCTCCCTCTCACACTCCAGGATAAAACGATCTTAATTGGATGAACTAGACAAAGCTGATCCTAAGTCACCAGGGAGATTCCAAACTGGCAAACCCCCTGAATAATCCTCCACCAGTCTCTCGCTGTGTCCACGCAGCTGGAGGTGTAGGCATATCGACCCCTGTGACTCTTGCTAATTCCAACACATCTAGTAAATCTCCTGGCCAGGTAGTTAGAAACTCATGAGCGTCCTCGCTTTTCAAACCCTGAAATGAGGTGGGTGCCATTCTTTCGAAATCTCTCATACCTACGCCTGCTCATCCTCTGTCAGGAACAACCATCGATGCAACTTTACCCCAAACTGCTGGTTGCAACATCATTTTTTTGTTCTTTGACCGCGGGATATACTGGTAGTGCCCCACCGCATCCTGAACAACTGGAGCTGTTGTTGTTCTTGGGTCTGAAGCCCCCTCTCTAGTACGATGAGTCATGTGGTGTGGTATTTGCACCACCACCTGAAAAAAATCCCCTAGCACACTTAACACCCTCAAGAGTGTGTATCATGAAGCAAGGGTGTGTGACTACAGGCTCGGAGGAAACAGGAACCGTCTCTCTGCCATCAATCTGGTTTGGAGAGACCCTCTCTAGCACGACCTCTCTATGGTGCTGCTCCCAGCCACGACCTCTGGCTACTTTCTTACTACAGCACGACCTCTAGCTCGAGATTACCCATACCCTAGCTGGTGGCCTCAAAACTGCCTCGAAGTGCCTCCCCTCTACCACCAGATAACAATTTAGTTATAGTCCTGTCATCTGTCAAAAGAGTATACCAACAACTCAGTACTAAAGAAGTTGAATACGCACGATGAGAAAGAAATGAACAAAAAGAAGTTTCCTGTAACCTCGTAGCCTCTCAAAGATAAGTACAGACGTCTCCGTTACTATCGTTGAGACTAACGTAGACTCGGACTTGTATACCACGTGAGGACCTCCGAACCTGGTCTCTTATACCGATTTGTCACGACCAAAAAAATGGAGTGTGATGGTACTCGTCGTATCCCCCACCAAGATCAAGTCAGCCTAAAACAAATTATCTAAAAAAGTGCGGAAAGTAATGACAATTAAACAACATTTCTATGATGATGAAACCAGTCAATTAATTCAATTCCGAAAACCAGGTTGTGTCACGGGCACAAGCCTCTAATGTAAATAGTAGAATGAAATAAAATAGGAGATAATGAAGTTGTCTTTCAAGTAAAAACAAAAATCATAAACTGTAGTAGGAAGTAAGTTCGCTTTTGAGATGACAAACAACCTACCTAACAATCCTCCACAAGATGCATCGGAACCGAAAAAAGAATGACGGTGGTATCACGAAGATCCAGGCTCGTATCCTTACCAAAAATTTGTAGAAGCAAGGGGTGAGTACCAAACCACTGAGGTACCCAAAACAAGCAAACCTCTAAATAAACACAAGTTAAGTGAATAAAATACCAGGGTACTCCCTCGCCCTTCTAAACTACACGCTAAACGTAACAGTTTACCAAACACACAACTCAATAACAACACTCTATCTGTTACACATTCGCAATAACAACTCAATATTTAACTAGCACAAGCTTCACAGGAAACAAATCACAAGAATCCCCAAGAAAAACACTAGTTCAAGTTCATCCATATTTAAAATGTGCAATAATGCCCATGGGATGACAATGTCAATTATCGTGATGCATTGTCTTCTTAACGATACACACCCGCTGTGTCTCTCAGTTCGGGACCCATGGGGGACATATCTGGGGGGTTTTCCAAATGCATCTGTCGGGGCGCATTGACACGAACCTCGATAATAGTAATCGTCAAGGCGCGCGGATTACATTCCTCGAAATATAAATATCATCGCCGGCCGCGAATAAGAAACCTCGAAATGATACATCCTTATACCACAATCATGTCTCAGAACAATGCAATTGACATGCTCAAATATGAAATGAGGAGATAATCATTGATACCAAAGCGCCAATTTACAACAAGGAAATCAACACCAACAAATAAGGCAACAAGTCTCAAATAATTCTCAACACCAACAAGGAATACAAGAATTTCATACGCTTAAACAAGAGGTTAGAAATAAACTCTGCCCAAATAGTTGAACAATCACTCGGAACATGAATCTTCCCCTTTCTTTGAAGGTCCAATTCAAAGCAATTATTAAATAATTTCCATAATAAGATTTCAAGACAAAAAAATATCCACACACTTGTGTCTAGTTAGACTCTAAACCACTCAGAAACCTACTCGAGTATACAATAAGTTCCGTAATGTTTAAGGTAAATTGATATTTCAATTATCAAAATTCCAAGTTTCAAGCCTAGGGTCAAGTTTTAATTATTATTATTATTATTATTTTTAATAAGCCAAGTTGAAACAAATAGTCATTTTGACTTTAATATGAGGAAAAAATGAAAAAGCACTTCGGGCAACAGTCGCAGGTCAAAAATAACCACATAAAGATCATGCTTGAACAAGTAAAATCTCATCATGGTTACTAGACACCTTCGTATAAGATTTAAGCTTCAGATAAAATCTTGAACCATAAAATGTTCCTGTCACGAATCCCCATACTGTCCTATTCATAATATCTGAACTCTATTCTAAGATTAATTTCTAAATAAAGGCAATGGCTGCCAAATCATCAATACATTAAAGACAAAACCAAAAATTGGTACAAAGTTAAGAGTAATGAGTAGGGGGGGGTATATGACACCTATTTAGTCTATAACCTATGGAATGAAATCAGTCCCTCCCATTTTTAATATAATATTCGTTTCAGGCATGCATAGAGAGTAGGAATTATTGAAGAACATGTAGACCTTGATGCAAATTACTGAGAAGTTCGCAAGATGGCGAACCATTCGTAAGTTCGTCTTATCCTTCCTTCTTTCCTTTTATGAATTATAAGACTAAGTGTGATCATAGTTTTACCCACATATTTTATTAAATAAAGGATAAAATTTTTGTTAGTTATAGGGTCTTAAATAAATAGCACTTTAGCCCATAAACTATCGAGTAATTAACTTAAGTTAAACAAAATTCAAAATTCTAAAGCGGAGCTTTTGGGTCATTAGATTCAATTTCACCTAAGAAAAAAGTAATCAAATTAGCTTTCTCCATAATTCAAAGAAATAATTTATTTTTAATAGTAAAGTTTATTTCCACTAGATAGAATTCTATAATTACTACAATAAATATCCAGATAGTCATTTGATATAAGTATTCCTGAGAATAAACGTATTATATCTAACGAATAGTGTCGTTTATACCCCATGTTCTCAAGCGGTTGATCTGGTTTCTAACAATTTTTAAGTCCTTGTAAAACTGCATTTTATGCGAGGTTATTATTTCTCCTCGAAAGGGTGGCGACGTCAAAAGAGAGACGGGATTTTCCAGTTCTTTTGCCACCATCCACTAAAATTACTTTTTTCTTGTTGAACTCTAATTGTTGATGAAAGTATTCTTTTCTCTATCAAAAAAAAAAAAATATTAATTAGTTTAGAATAGTAAATCATTTAAAGCCAGACATTAACATTAAAAAAATCTTTTAAATATAAAACAAGTAAGTAGAAACCTTGCTATTGGAATATACATCTAAAAATATAAAATTTCTTGATGGGGATGGAATAAAAAAAATACATTAAGCTGTATAGTAAAAATCTTTTTGTGGACTTATAATGACATACCACTTCATTAAATACTGATATATTAGGATTAAGAATGACTTTAAAAGTTTATGGATATGTCAACTTGAATTTTTGTAATTATTAGTAAATATATTTAGGATAACGTAGTAGGTACATTGTTAGGAGATCAAATAGAGATGGGCTGATAGTCTAAAATGTTAATTTTCATAATAGTCTTTTAATTAGTAAACAATATTAAATATAAATAAATTGCATATGTTTTTTAAGAATAAGAAATAAGAATATTCATTAAAAAATTTAGAGTTATTTCACCTTAAACTTTGGCGATTAAGCTTAAATTATTTTAGATTGACGTTTCTAGATGTATATTGTTGTAAGATCACAATGTACTTACAAAAAGGATGGTCAAAGAACTCAATAATATTTTGACAGACTATATTTAAGTGATAATGAGGTCAAATCTTACACATTCCACAACACATCATCAGTGTTAAGTCTAATTCAATAAGAGGGAAGTGAACAATTATCGATAAACTATTTCAATTACGCAGTATTATATGAACGTGTGCCCCACCCATTCTAAATAATAGATAAGGAATTTATTGAATTAATAAAGCTTCAATCCACGATGATAAAATAGGTCGAAATATATTCATTACCGATAGACTAACAAATTTACTATTTTATCTTACTTGTCTATGTAACGATTTTTACGTATTCAGTAAAGAATTGTATTCTTCAAATGCTTTTAGGGTGGGAATCTTCCCGAACATTTAGGTGATTATTATTTATCACTCTATTAGCTGACATTATGAGTGATCTATGTAGTAATGTACGTACGTATTGTATATAATATATATGAAATATAGAAGACTTGGACTTGGACCTTGGGCTTGGGCTTGGATAGAAACTTAAAATAAAATCATTTCATCTATAACATAGAATTTTTTTAAAGGACAAGAGTAAGTAAGCATATATAGAAATAATGGTCAACATTAATTACATAGATATTTGTAATGCTATACAAATGTACAAAAAAGAGGTCAAAAAAAAAGGGCCAAAATAGAGATGCGATAATGAAGTTTAGGTACAATCAATAATAATATGTGATGATGATTTGACAAACTCTCTCTCAATATCTACGCTTCGATGTTGCAAAACAGTATTCGGTACAGGCTTGCGTTCAATATCTTTTTTAATCTTTTTTGAAAACGTCTACCAAATTATATGAGGCACTGACCACCATTTTCATCGATATAATGCGTGAATCTTGTAAGTGGTTTTACAAAATATCATACGAGTATTACGCTTGGGACTGGCAATTGAAGACTTGAAGATCATCTGATTTTATTCATCACTCCGTAGATATATTGTTTCTTCCATAATTAATGTCCATTTTAGGGACCAGCGTGTTCCGTCGGATGTATTTTGTCTAATCTGCCACATATGGGAATGAAAATCTGTCGCACCTTCAACAATAGCCCTACATCCAACACAAAATTATATTTAAAGAAGAGTTTTTTTTTTAAAGAAGGAGTTTGATTTAAGTAGAAACAATATTTGATGAACCAAAAAAAGGTAGAAAAAGTATATAAATGCTTTTTAGTAGCTGCATGATAGATATATCTTTATTGAGTGCAAAAAATAAAAAAATCATTACAAAAGACCTGCTTTGACCATTTGATCAACACTCATGTAAATCTTACGGTTCAAAAGACTGCTTGCTCAACATCAATCCATTAATAAAGCAAAACTATCATACTTCATTTGAACAGAACACAGGATCTTCCACAAGTTTTCAATTACGATTTGACCCTCCAAAAATACTTGGAACACGTGAGTCTTCAATATTTTTCGATATAGACGACAGCTTGCAAGCGCAAAAATCTTAGTGTGAAGTTGAAATCTAGTTTCAATTAACCTAAAAGAGAAATGTAATCAAATTTAACTTTCTCATAAATTTGAAAGAAATTACTTGTTTGAATAGTAAATTATATTTTACTTAGAATCAATAATACTACAAAAAATATCTAGTTAGTATTTGATATAAGGATTCTTGAGAATAAAATATATTACCTAAAAATAGTGTAGTACACCTGTTTTATCAGCGTGGGTATTGTGTATATTGTTGTAACAATTGCAATGTCCCTTGTTTAAACTTGAATATTTTATCTGATTGGTATTTCCCCTCGAAAATGGGTGGCAACGTAATCAACAGAGGAGACGAGATTTCCCATTCCTGTGGCCCCCTATGAAGTAATTTTTTATGTTGAATCTTCATTGTTGATGAAATTATTCATTTTATATACGAAAAAAATATTAATATAATTAGTATAGACTGTGAACTCATAAAGGTCAGACATTAAAAAATCATTGTAAATATAAAACTGTAAGTAGAAACCTGCCTGTTTTGATTGATTGGAATATACTATCTAAAAAAATATTAAAAAATTTTTTGATGGTGGATTGTTGAAAACAAGAATAAAATTCAGTTTAATAGTAAAATTTCTTTTGTGGACTTATTAAATTGGACATACCCAATTTCATAATACTGATATATGGTAGGAATAAGAATGACTTAAAAAGTTTATAGATTATGTGAACTACAATGTTGGTAAATATTTTATTAAATATATGTTAGGATATAAAGTTATAGTGTACGTTTTAGGAAATCACATCAACGTTGGGCTTTGCTTTTATAGTAAAAATGTAACTTTTATAGACTTATTAATTTGAAACAAAATAAATATATAAAATTCATATCTTTAAGAATAAGGAATAGTTGATTAAAAAAATGTATACTATTTCACCTTAAATTTTGGAGATGATTAAGCTAAAGTATCTTTAGGATGAAGTTCTAGATGGTATATTGTTTATGAGATCACAAAAAAGTTATACAAAAGGAGTGTACAAGAACTCAATAACATTCTGGAAATATATTAAGTGATAATGCGTCAAATCTACACTATTAAAAAAAACACATCATAAGTGTTAAGTCTGATTCATAACAGGGAAAGTGAACAATACTGATAACTATTCAATTACTAGTATTTTTATATTAACTGTGCACCATATAATAATAGATAGTAACGGACTTATGGAATCAACACTTCAATCACCGTGATAGAATTAGGTAGAATATATTCATCACCGATAGCTTACAAAATTTACTATTTTATCTTCTTTGATAGTAACATTTTTAAGTATTGAGTAAAAATTCTATTACCAAAATCCTTTTTAGGGTGGAATCTTAACGAGCATTTTATGGTGATTATTATTTTATCACTCTTTAGCTTACATTATGAGTGATCTCATGTAAGTATGTACGTACGTATTTTTATTAATAGATAGTAATATAGGAAGAGTTGAATTGGACCTAGGGCTTGGGTTGCATCGAAAAAACGTAAAATTCAATTATGTTCATCTATACATAAGAATTTTTTGATAGATAAGAGTAACTATTATAGAAAGAAATAATGGTCAGATATAATATATATTTGTCATGCGATAACAATATATACAAAATAGGTCAAAAAATAAAGCGACCAAACAAAGATGGGGATGAATGAAAGTTTATGTTACACTAAATAATAATATTGTGATGATGCTTTGAGAAATCTCTTCACAATATCTAGGCATGGTTGCAAAAACAGTTTCGCCCATGCTTCGTCAATATCTTCTTCTGTCTATTCTTTTGAAAACGTAGTAGCAATTATATGATTCACTAACCACATTTTCTTGCTTAGTTATCGTTGAAGCTTGTCAGTTGGTACAAAATTTAACATATGAGTTATTATGCTGATACCTTGAAATTGAATCTTCAAGAATTCATCTGCTTTTGATTAATTATCTCCGTATATATTTGTTTATTCCCGTAAAGATCTGTCCATTTTAGGGGGACAACGATGGACGTCGGATTCCTTTCTGGTGTAATTTGCATCTTAGAATGAAAATTTGTTGCACCTCATCCCAATAGCCCTGCATTCACACAAATATAAAGAAGAGTTTTATTAGTAGCACATATATTGATACCAAAAGTAGAAAATTAATAAGAAAAGTTTGTAGGCTAGATGCCAGTGATAGTTATATTTATTGATAGATAAAATAATTACAAAAAAATTCATGCTTTGACCATTGATTAACTCTCATGTCAACTCTTCGGTTTCAAGGAATGATTGCCTTAACATAAAAATCCAAAAACTAAAGCAACTATCATATTTATATTTGAACATGAACATAGGATCTTCCACAAGTTTTTCAATATACGAATTTGACCGTCCAACAATAATTGAAAAACGTTGAGTCTTCAGTATTTTTTCTATATAGACGACAACTTGCAAACAAAAATCTTCAGCTGTGAAGTGTCACGACCAAAAAATGGGTGTGATGGTAGTTGTTTTATCCCACCAAGGCAAGTCAGCCTAAAATCCAATATCTAACAAAGTGCGGAAGTAAATGACAATCCAACAACAATTTATATTATGAAACCAAATCATATTAATTCAATACCCAAAACCAGGTTGTCATGTGCACAAGCCTCTAATGTAAATATTAGAATTTAATAAAATAGAAGTCTAAAATAAAGTTGTCTTTCAAGCTAATAGTAAAAACCAATGTCATAAATGGAGTAGGAAAGTTCGACTGAGATGACAAAGAATCTACCTCACAACCCTCCACAAAGATGCTCGGAAACCGAATAAGAATGACAGGTATCACGAAGATCCGGGCGTCTTACCCACAAAAATTTGTAGGAGCCAAGGGGATTGATGAGTACCAAACCACGCGGTACCGGTACCCACCAAGCAAACCTTAAACAAAGTTAAGTGAACCGAATACGGGTACTCCTTGCACCCTATCTAAATCCACTCTACAGCCTAACAGATTTGAAGTTTAAAGTTCCAAAACAATAACTCATAAACACACACTCATGCAGTTTACACATTCTAAAATAACAAATCTCATATTTCACAGAACAATCTTCGCAGAGAAAAGAAACACTCACAAGATCAGCAAAACACGGTTCAAGTTCATCAATAATAAAATGTTACACATGCTGCCAGAGATGCAAATGTCAAATATAGTGATGCATGTCTTTCGTAACGATACATACCCTCTGTTTCTCAGTCCGGGACCCATGGGAACATATCTGTCCATGCATCTATCGCGGCGCACGACACGACCCTCGATAATAATAACCTTCATGGAGCGCAATATGTTTCTCAAAATATAATATCCATTGTGGCGCGCGATACGAACCTCGAAATGATACATCCTCTTACCACAACCATGTCTCAGATACAATGCAAATGACATGCTCAAATGAAAATGAGATAACCATTTTGATAACAAAGAGCAAAAGCAATTATTACTACAAGGATACACACAAAAAATAGAAACAAATCTCCAAGTCATTCTCAAACACTGCATAGGATAATACAAAGACTTTCATACGCTTGACAAGGGTTTAGAAATCCACTTGCCTTAGCCAATCGAATAATTACTCTTAGACTTGAGCCTTCCCTTTCCGTTGAGCTTCCGAACCAATGGAATCTATTCAAGTATATATTCACAATAAGATTTCAAAACTAACAACACTCGTATCACTATATGTTCTAACCTAGACCCAAGAACTCAATCAATTATTTATAATCAAGTTCTGAAGTCTTGATGCCAATTAACATTCCAATTATCATATTGTCAAATTTCAAGCATATGATTAAATTCTAATTTCTCACCGTAAGAAAACTGAAAAATATGATCCAGTGGTATGCTAACTCCCAAAAAAAATATAACTTTTCAGTACTTCTGGAGCATACATCATAAACTACTAAATTATTATACCAAAGAAATCTTTGTATCCCAATTGACTTCATCTTTTCCACCTCCAATTTAATACAACAGATATATTATTATAATAATATTTTATATGGGTAATGTTCATAGAGACTTTAACGTTTATTAAAAAAAAAATGCCAGGACCCACGTTGATTAATAATATTTTCCATTCACTTCACTTAGGTTGATGTTCATCCGAGGGGGGAAAATGGGAGGGGAGCGGGGCGGGCCCGGCGGGCAGGGACGCCAAGACACGGGAAAGGCAAGGAAAGGAAAAAAGAGGGGGGGGGGGGGGTGGGAAGGGGTGGGGAGGAGGGCAGGAAGGGCTGGGGAGGAAGGGGAAGGAGGGGGTGTAGGGGGGGAAGGGGGAATAAGGGGGGGGGGGGGAAGGGGCGAATGGGGGGGAAGAAGGAAGGCGGGGAAGGGTGGGGGGGGGGGGGGGAAGGAAGGGGAGTGGGGGGGGATAGGGGGGGGGGAGAAGGGTGGGGGGGGGGGGGGGGGGGGGGGGATGGGGGGGTGGGGGGGGAGGGGGGGGGGGCGGGGCGGGGGGGAAGGAGGGGGAGGGGGGGGGGAAAGGGGTGGGGGGGAAGGAGGGGGGTGGGGGAAGTAGATGGGGAAGGGAAGGGGGTGGTGGGGAGTAGGAGGAAGAGGTTAAGGGTTGGGGTGATGGTGAGGGGGTAATGGGGGGGAGGAGTGGGTAGTAGGGGAGGGGAGGGGGAGGTTAAGTGGGTGTGGTGTGGGGGGGGGAGGTGGGTGGGGGAAGGGGGGGGGGGAGAAGGGAGGGGGGAAGGAAGAGTGGATGGGTGAAAGAGGTGGGGGGGGGGGGAAGGGGGGGGGGAAGGGGGGGGGGGGGGGAAGGAGGATAGGGGGGGGGGGGGGGGAAGAGAAGGGGGGGGGAGGGAAGGGGGGAAGGGAGGGGGGGGGTGGAAGGGGGGGGAGGGGGAAGGGGGGGTGGGGGGAAGGGAAGGGGGAGGGGGGGGGAGAGGGGGGGGGGGGCGGAGGAGGGGGGGGGGAGGAGTGGGGGGAGTAGAGGGGGAAGGGGGGGTGGGGAATGAGTTGGGGAAGGGGGGAAGGGGGGGAGGGAGTGGAGGGGGGAGGGGGGAGGGGGAGGGGGGGGGAGGGGGGGGAAGAGGGGGGGGAAGGGGGGGGGGGGGAGGGGGGGGGGGAAGAAAAGGGGGGGGGGAAGGAGTGGGGGGGGGGAGGGGGGGGGGGAAGGGGGGGAAGGGGGGGTGGGGGAAGGGGAGGGGGGGGAGGGGGGGGGGGGAAGGGGGGGGGGAAGGAAGGGGGGGAGAGGGGGGGGGGGGGGGAAGGAGAGTTGGGGGTGGGGGGGGAAGGGGAGTGAAGGGAGGGGGAGGGGGAGGGGGAAGGACGGGGGGGGAAGGGGGGGATGGAAGTGGGGGGGGGAAGGGGGGAGGGGGGGAGGGGGGGGGGGGGGGAAGGGGGGAAGGGGGGAGAGGAAGTGGAGGGGGGAGAGGGGGTGGGAGAAGGGGGAATGAGAGGGGGGGGGGGAGATGGGGGGAGAGGAAGAGGGGAAGTGGGAAGGGGGGGGGAAGGAGAAGGGAGGGGAAGAGGGGGAAGGGGGGGGAAGGGGAGGGGAGAAAGGGGTAGTCGGTTGGTTGTGGTGATTTGTGGGTGTTTTTTAATACCAGTTGGCGCTGGGGTTCGTTGAGTGGGGATGTGTGCCGAGACAAGCCGATACTCTAAAGCCGTTCTTTGGTAGTGGTTGATCACCTTGGGGAGGTTTGTTGTGTCGTAGGTCTCGCTTGTATGGGACTAAGGTGCGAATGACTAGACCCCCCTCTCCCGTTATTTCGACTGAACGTAGTTAACATCCGTCGACGACTTCATATTTGAAACTATGGTAGGAACGCTGTTTGTCGAGTGAGCGGGTAACTCGGCGGACCCACATTGGTAGTCCGTAGCTTTACTGAATCAGTTTCTTTGAGGTGTTGTTTTCTGGGTGGTGTGTTTTTGTGTGTGGTCATTGCCCTCCGTCTTTGCACTGTGTTCCCACCGTGGATGGTTCCGGTGCGTTAATTTTTTTGAATGCGTTGTTATTTACAGGTCGTATCACTTGGCGGCAAGGTGTCTTGTCTTTGTTTACTGGGGTTCTGATACTATGACGAGAATTTTTTGGGATATTAATCATTGACTTTGTCTTCGCTGGTGGATTTTTCCTCCAACTAACTCGTGGGTAATATGGTTTTTTAGGTGATCGCTGCAGACTTGTTTTATTCGCTGCGTTCGTGGCTTCTAGGGTTGATGGTGTATCATTTGTTGGTCTGTGGCTGGGGGACCAGTGGTGTAGGGGCGGTCTGTCTAGGTTGTATTTGTTTGGGTGTTCGCTATTGGGGGCTTACTCGGGAGGTTGTAGGGTTGTAAGTGGGGTTGGGACTAGTGTAATAGCTGGACCTAGTTGCGTTGGGCCGGTGTTGCACTACATGTGGGGGTTGTGCTGGCGTATGGGGAATGCGTCGTGGGGAATCGCTTGCTCCTGGATGTTTAGGACAATGGGGGGTAATGTAGTAAGGGGTGCGGTTGTTTGGGGGTCGGCGTTTACGGAGCATAGGGTGGAGGTGGGTTGGGACAGTCAATGTTGGGTGTGGGGTTTTGGAAACTAGGGGAAGTTGGGGGGTGGGGAGGGACAGGGGTAGGTGTGGTAGGGGGGGGGGGGGGGGGGGGGGGAGGGGAGTGGGGAAGGGGGAAGGGGGGGAAGTTCATTGTTGGTGACATTAATGACTGATGTAATGGGTGGTGGGCTGTAGGAGTTGGGGGGTTAGTATCAACTCAACTTTACTTTGCGTGACGGTCGTTTGTGGTTTCGTCGCAAGCCCGGACATTTGCCATGTTGCATTGAGCTGTCGTGGGTCCTTCACTTTTTTTGTTTCTTTGGTCGGGGCCTCATTCTGCCGGTAGTGAAGTAACGAGTTCCGCTTTTGCTACGTGGATTTGTTGTTCTAGTTGTCGTGTACTAGGGTGGGTGCGGTTTGCTCGCTTGCGCGGTGGGTCTTCTACGCGGTGGTCTAATTAGCGTTTGGTGGGGTATGCTGCTGTTAACGTCGACGTGGTTTGGTTCGTTTCATTAAGTTTAAATAAGAAGTGTTTATTGTTACGACTTAGTGGATTTGGCTACGGCGGGTTTATTGATGACCGTCGTTTGGCGTGGGTTGACTTTTGTGTTGGTGCGGGGGGTGGTTAATTCATATTCTTTTGCCGTTCGGGTGAGAGCTCAAGTGCTGGTTTTAGATTACACTGAGTCAGTGTGACCAAGTGAAAAATTGCCTGTTGGTTTGTTTGGATGCTTATTGCTATTGTTTTTTGTGCAGGTGTTGTTGGTGAATATGTTTGTTTTGAGTTGTGGTTGGTTGGGGGGAATCCTTTGATTTGGTTGGTCCTTGATTGTGTTTTTTTGAGGTTTTGTTGAAATATTGGATTATTACTTACTGTTGGTAATTTTGTTTGAAATGGTTTATTGTGTTTGTGTTTTTTTTTTTTGTTTTTTTAAAGTAATTTTTGTGTTGAATTTTTTTTTAATTTGAATAAGTGAGGGGGATTATTTCTTTTTTAATTTTTTTTTCTTGTTTTAGTTAATCTACTATACTTTACCGATGTCACTACAAAGTGTCACTTAAGTAATTAATTGAATAACAGATTTCCAACATAACAAAAAAATATTTATATTTAGTAGTATTCCTCTGCCAACCCAAATTAATTAACAAATTACACTCAAGTCCATTCATAGATGTATATAATATAATGCATCGATCTGGACAAAGAAGAAGTGAAAAATGGAGCGGGAGAGAGAGAGAGAGAGGAGGATGAGATAGAGAGAGAAGACGAGAGAGATAGAGAGAGGATACCTATATATAGATTATATAGATATATATAATATATATATTTATTGCTTACCTATTTTTTTTTGGTTCCGTCGCACAGGTTTTCCACAATTTTCTTTTTTCTTTCTTCCATAAAGGTGGTTCTTTGCCCTTTCTCTTTTTTTTTGTATATGAATTCACAAACCCTAATAATTTATTTCCCTTATGGGTCCAAGTGTAATTAAAAACTAAAAGAAACTTAACCCATTAAAGCATTAATTAAAATAGTTTATTATATTAATATCACTTGATTCCCCTAATCTAAATTAATATAAAATTTCAAAAAATGACTTTTCGGGTCATTACCATGATTCACCACTAAAACCATGTTCGTCTACGAAACATAAGAATAAAGAAATACCTGGAGCTTCAAAAAGTTGTGGATATTTTTTTTTTTTTTTTTTTCTTAGCACTCATGTGAGAAGACATTGTTCTCTCAACTTGCATCTCCCACTGATCGATGCTTCATGCACATTCATGAAGGCAAATTCTTGGTCCTATGCTTCCAAAATGCCTATCAAAAATAGCTACAGATCCTCCTCCAAAAAGTCAAGTTGGGAACACAAACTTCCAAAGAGTCAAGTGGAAAGCATATAAGATTAAGTACAACAATATACTTCCGAAGAAAGAAACATGATTTTTTTTGTGTGGTGTTTTCGTTGTTTTTTGTTTTTTTTTTTCCTTTTTTCCCACCTCCATAAAACAATAAGGCTCTAACTCTTGCGGTCTGCATAATCTTTGTGTAATTGGCTATTCAAAAGTCTATATGGATCATATACGGCTGCTCATAGCACTCGAAGCAATCTATACCAAGAGTCCACTCCACTGAATCAAAACCACAAATCGGAGATCTATAACGTTACCATACAACCCAAACGCCTCAAATTGGCAATCTGGATACTAGCGAGTGATAACTTTATTATAGGCAAACTCGCGAAAGGGTAAATGTCGATCCATCTAGCTCCAAAATCAAATCACACATGCCCGGAGCATTGTCCTCTCCAACCACCTGAATAGTCCGCTCAGACTGACAATCTGTATGAGGGTGAAAAGTTTGTACTTATCTAACTGAGTACCAAGGACCATGACTGTTTTTTGTAATGACTTCCAAAAAAGTTAGAATTAAATAATGAAACGGATCTAATATAAATAGAGTTAGGAACCCCATGTTAGTCGAACCACGATCTACCTTCTATAAACTTGTCTAACTTTTTTGTGTTAAATCACCCGAACCCGAAATGAAATGGGCAGACTTGGTCAGCCTATCAACAAGGACCCAAATTAGACGCATAATCACCAACGGAGGTAGGCAAAACCCACAACAAAGTCCATAGTAATCCGCTCCCCACTTTCCAAGTAGTAGGAAGAGTGAATTCGAACCTTCCTTACTATTGTGATACACAATCCGCGGCCGCTGGTGCTCACACTGGAACTGCTGAGCATAATCAAAAACCTCGAAAACAAAGTATGAAATATTCTCTTACCATACCACAGTAATTTTTTACAAGATAATGATACATCTTCGCCGGGTCCCTGATGGAGGAATACGGGGAGAACAATAGGCCTCCTCAAGAACTATTCTAATCAAAATCGCGGTTTAGGCACAACAAAATCTGCCCTGATTATCAAGGACACCATCCAGAATCAAGGAAGATGGAAAGCTCCTTCTCTTCCCTCCTCTCAATAAGTTATCGCAAATGAGAATCACTTTTCTCAGAAAACTGTTGTGCACGGATCTGCTCGACTAAAGAAGAACGAGCTCAATATAAGTAATCATCCAATCACTCTCTTCTGAAATCTGCATGCCAATCGGATAAGACTGTTTATAAGACTGTAGCTAAACATCTGGAATATTCAAGCCAATGTCTTCCTCAATACTAAGAGATCAAGACTCCCCATGCTAGAAGTCTTCCTACTCAAACGGCATCATCCACAAACATTTGGCCTTCCCCGGATGATACAGAATGGTCACATCATAGGCCTTCAGCCAAACTAAAGCCATCTTCGCTTTTGCCTCAAGTTCAAATCCCTCTCTAACTAAAAGATATTACTGTGAAGCTTGCTGATCAGTGAAGATTCACAATGCACTCCTTACAAATAATGATGCCATACCGTAAGTATAATCCCAACAACCGCCAACTCAAAGTGCCTGAGGGGTAGGGCGTTCTTTCGATGGGACTTCAATTGCCTAGAAAGAAAAGCATAAAGCAATCACATTTCCCCTTTGCATAACACACAGCCACCCAATCAAATCCCAAGAAGCATACAATGCAATGTAAAGTCTTACACCCTCCTCAGGTTAGAGTCAACACAGTAGCGAATGTGAAGTCAAAAAAAGTCTTGAAGTTTTTGAATGAACGCTCTGCTCACCACTCATCAGACCACTTTAAAACGCACATTCAAGCGATGATCAATCTATTAATGGAGCAGTGCAATAGTAGAAAAAACCTCTGAACAAAATCGTCGATAATAGCCTGCCAATCCACAAAACTCGGAATCTCAGTAGGTGAAGTAGGTCGCGTCCCAGCCTCTACGGGGAGCTCATTTTGGCCCCGGCGGATCTACTCTAATACCTGTCTCTTGGATACCCACTTCTTTGTCCCTAAGAATGTCACAGAAGTAAGCAAGAACCAAAATTTGAGAACTTGACATTACAATGTCTCTTCTTAAACCTTGGAAGTAAAATTCTCATTGTGTCGGACAGGGTCTCCTCAGTCTTGAGGAGTAAAACCAAGATGTCATCGATTTTAAAACAATCAAAAAGAATAAGGTATTGTCGAATCCAACTAATAAATACCTACATGAATGTTTTTGCAGGGGCATTAGTCAATCTGAAGGACATCACTAGAAACTCATAATGCCCATAACGAGTCCGAAAAAGCAAGGTTAGGGATATCTGATGCACTAACTTCAACTGATGGATAACCAGACCTCAACAATCTTAGAGCAATGATTCTCCTGTAATTGATCAATAACGTCATCATACGCGGAGGAAAAGAAGAGGATACTTATTCTTAACTGTTACTTGGTTCCAACTCTCTGTATGTAATCAATACAAACTCAGTTAGTGCCTATCTTTTTCTTCACAAACAAAACAGGGGCACCCCGGGTAATACACTCGGGTGATTATAAAACCCGTACTTAATAAATCCACAATGACCTTCAATTCTTTCAACTTTATGGGGGCACATAGATGGTAGGGAGGTTATAAAAAGGGCTTAGTGCCCAGCTCTAAACAATAGCAAAATCGACACCCTATCGGGAGGAAAGAACACCCTGGAAGATCAGAAGGAAATAGAAGGGATAATTACATAGGGAAAACTCCTTGAACCACTGGAACAGAGTCCATGGGAGATGGTTCAACGCTGATATCACGAATAATATAAAAGCCTAAGTAAGACCAACACCCCCTCTCCATCAATCTTTGAGCGCGGATAAAAAAGATGACTTATCTAGGATAAGAACCACTAACACTCTTCCACTCAACCCTTAGAACACCAGGCATTGCTAAAGTCACAATCTTAGATTTACAATCAAAGACATCATGATAAAGAGAAAGCCAATCCATACCCAAGATAACATCAAAGTCTACAATCCCCAGAATGATTAAGTCTACCCAAGTATCATACCCATTCAAAAAAACAAGACATAATCAATACACTCGATCCACCACTAAGGGCTTACCCACGGGTGTAGAAACACAAATAGGTACAGTCATACTATCACATATCATATCAAATTAAGAAGCAAAATACATAGACACATAATAGGATGTAGAACCTGGATCAAACAACACAGACGCAGGTCGATGGCATACTGGATGATTCCTATAATAATAGCATCAGAGGTCTCCGCCTCAGGTCTCCCGGGGAAAACATAGCAGTGGCCTCCTCGTCCACCTCCAGCCTGGGTGGTACCTCTACCCCCACTTTGCTGAGCTCCAACACTACTACTACAAACATTATCACCTCTACCTGACTGAACTCTGCCACGACCTCTACCCTGTGGTGCTGGTGGTCTAGTCTGGAATGAATAATTAGGTCGAGGCCGACCACGATCTCTTTGAGAAGTACACTGCCGCATTAGATGATCGGGATCTCCACAAGTAAAATAAAATTTCTGACCTAGGAACTGTTGTGTGAACCCTGAAAACCCCCTATAAATGTCTCGACCTGTAGGTCGCTGCTGTGAACTGTACGAGCCCTGACCCGGGCTATAAGACCCGCTAGATGTCTTTTCCACCCTTAAATGTCGGCATAGGTGGCTGAATAGGTCCCCTCTGCTGAAAGAACACTCACATCTCTGTGATCCCCTATCTCTAGATGAGGCACATGAAACGGAACTGATATACGGATAATTTTAGGGTCCCCAAACTCCTCTCTCTCCTTCATTCCGTCCGCCTCTTGGCGACGCTGAAGTCACAATGGGAAGGAAGAAGCAAACCCTCCCTTAGATGTCCAACACAGCAGACCATAATAGAGAAGGTCAATTCCCCTCACAAATCTGTGGATCCTCTCTGTCTCATTTGGAATAATGGCAAAACCATGCCTAACACTGTTTTTTAAACGTGTCCTCATACTCTGTACCGATCACCATCATGTCTTAGACTCTCAAACCTCAAGCGAATCTCTTCTCTTCTCTCCACGCTCCAGTGGGATAAAACGATCGTGGAATCACTAGAAACTGCTCCCAAGTCACTGAGGGGGATCACACTGGCAAAACCAACCACTGAAAAAGGTCCCTCCACCAGTCCTCTCGCTGGTCCACGAAGCTGGAGGGTACATATCGAACCACATGTGACTCCTAATCCACCCACCTCTAGTAAACTCTCGGCATGTAGTTAGAAACTCATGAGCGTTCTCGATCTTCCACCCTGACTAATGTGGGTTCAGCTTCGAAATCTTCTCATACCTATGCTTCTCTTCCTCTGTCATGAACACCATCGGTGTAAACTTTCACCTACTACTATGTGCAAACTAATTTCTAACCGCGGGAGTCTACATACTGATCAACTAGAGCTTGGTTTTTACTCTGGGTCTGATCCCCCTCTCTATACGGAGTCATGTGGTTTTGGTAGTCCCACCACCAACCCCTGAGAATTCCCTCCCATCTAGCCCACTTAACACCCTCAATAGGGTATACTACAAAAAGGTGGTGACTACATATCTGGAGGAACCTGGTCCTCTCTCTCTCCAGCAATTTAGGTTCTATAGAGACCTCATCTGCATGACCCTGCACTGGTGCTGCTCCATTCCAACGTCCACGACCTCTGCTACTGTCGTACTACTAGCACGACCTCTTTCTCGAGATCTTACCCCTACCCTTAGCTGGGGCTTCACAACTGCATCAAGAAGTGCCTCCCCTCTATCACACATTAACATTGTTCCTAGTCCTCTTCATATGTCAAAAGAGTATACCCAACTCAGTACTAAAGAAGGTGAAATACGGCACAATGAGAAAGAATGAACAACAGAAAGTTTTCCTAGTAATCCTTATGCCTCTCGAGAGATAAGTACAGAGTTGCCGTACTGATGCCTTCGACTCCTACGTATACTCGGCTTGTATCATGTGAGACGTATGAATAATGGGCTTCTAGTACACTTTCCCGTCATCGAAACCGCAAAATGGAGTGGATGCATTCGTTTTATCCCTCTAAGCCAAGTCATCCAAAAACCCAATATCTAACACAGTGCGGAAGTAAATGACAATCCAACACAATTTCTATTAGTAAACCAAGTCATATTAATTCAATCCCAATCCCCAAAACAGGTTGTCACATGCACAAGCTCTAATGTAATATTAGAATTGAAATAAAATAAGAAGTCTAAAATACAGGTGTCTTTCAGTAAAACCAGGTCATAAACTGGTGTATGAAAGTTCGCTGAAGAATGACAAGCAGCTACCTCCAACCCCTCAACCCTCCACAAGATGCCCGTCGGACACAAAAGAATGACAAATAAACGAAGATCCTTGCTCTAACCCTACAAAATTTGTAGAAAAGCAAGGGGTGAGTACCAAGCCAACGCGGTAACTAACAAGCAAACCCCTAAACATAATTAAGTTGACCAATACGGTAGCTCCTTTCAACCCTAATCTAGACCCTCCACACTACAGCGTAAAGTTTACTCAGTTTTAACCTAAACACATAACTCAATACCACACTCTATTCTGTTTAACCCATTCTCAATAGCAACTCAATATTCAACAGTCCACAATCTTTCGCAGAGAAACCTCACAAGATCAGCAAACACGTGTTCAGTTCATCAATAATAAATGTACAATGCCATGAGATGCAATGTCAATATATTGATGCATTCTTTCTTAACGATGCACATCCACATGTAGCTTATTAACGGGGACCCCATGGGGGACATATGTGACCATGCCAATCTTTGTGAGAACGCACGACACGACCCTCAATAACAGTAACCCTTTGCGGTGTGGCTTACTCCCTCTGAAATTAATATGCATCACTGCGTGCGATACGACCTCGTAACTGGTACATTCCCTTTACCATACCATGTCTCAGATACAATGGCAAATTACATGCTAAAATGAAAATTAGGAGATAACCATTTGATAACAAAGCGCATTTACTACATGAAACATACCAACAATAGCCCAAACCATCTCCAAGTCATTCTCAACACTACACAAGGAATCCACTAAGTTCATACGCTTGGACCAGGGTTACAATCCTATTTTCCTAGCCAAGTCGAATATACTCTTGGACTTGATCGATCTCTTTCCGTTAGCTTACCCTGAACCAATGGAATCTATTCAAGTATATATTCACAATAAGATTTTACACTAACAACAACCCATACTCACTATATTTCTAACCTAGTACCCCAAACTCCATCAATTATTGAATCAATTCAACTGTTGTGTCAATTAACATTCCCATTATCATATTGTCCAAGTTTCAAGCATAAGATTAGTTCATTCTCAGCGTAATGAAAACTTAAAACTAAACATCCACTTGAATGCCATGTCCCCAAAAAAATATAACTTTCAGTGCTTCTGGGCATACACCAATATACTACTAAATAATATTCCAACATCTTTGTATCCCAATTGACTTCAGCGTTCCAACTCCAATTAATAAAACATTATAATTTTTTAAAACAAAATTTTATATAACATTTCATAATGGGTAATGTTCATAGACTTTTAACATTCTTTAAAAAAATATTTCCAGGAACACCACGTTGATTAGCTATATTTTTTCATTAACTTCATCCTTTAGCTTGAGGTTATCCTATTTATGACAATTATGTTTCTTTTTTCGGCCTTCTTTCATGTACCTCAAACACTTTAATTCAATGAAACGAAAAAATTTCAATACTTTACCGATTCACTTACATTTTCCCCTAAGCAACTTAATGATAACATATTTTCCAGCTACACAAAATATTTATAATTCTAGTAGTACTTTCTCTGCAACCAAATTTAATTAAACTACTACACTCGAGTCCCATCAAATATGTATACAATATATGCATCGATCTGTACCAGTCTCTTCTTCATGTACCGTACATACACTTTGAAATTCAATGAAAGAAAAAAAGATTTAATATATTTTGTTTGCTACCTATTGTTTCTGTTTCTGGGTTCCGCCGCAAGTGTCCCAAGTTTTCTTTCTCTTTCGTCCGCAACGTGAGTTTTCTACTTGCCCTTCTCTCTTGTTTTATTATGAATTCCAAATCCTAATAATTTATTTCCCTATATGGGTCATGTTGTATGAAACTAGTAATAAACTTAACCCATTAAGCATTAATTAAAATTAGTTACTTAATAATTGATTATCAATTGATTCACTCTAATTAAATTAATATTTAAAATTTAAAAATGACTTTTCGGGTCATTACATGAAGTCTGAATCTGGTTCAATTTAACCTAAGAAAATGTAATCAAATTAACCTTCTCAGAATTGAAATAAATAAGTTTTTAATAGAAAAGTATATTTTTCACTAGAATTTATAATAACTACAATAAAATTATGTAGGTTGTCATTTCGATATAAAGTATTCGTGAGAATAAACATATATTGCCTAACCAAATAGTGTCGTAATCAACCTGTTTCTCAGCGTGTTTGTCGTGTTTGGTAACAATTTTCAATTCCCTTGTAATTGCATTTTATCCGAGTTTGATTATTTCTCCCTCGAAAATGGGTGGCAACGTCACAGAGATACTGAATTTTCCCATTCCTGTGGCCCCCCATTATGAAGAGCGCTTTTTTCTTGTTGACTCTTCATTTGTTGATGAAGTATTCATTTTATCTGCGAAAAAAATATTAATTAGTTTATAATAGTGAATTCATAAAAGTCAGACATTAAATTAAAAATCCTTGTAAATAAAACTAGTAAGTTGTGGAACCTTGCTTACTCATAATATCTATCTAACAATATATTTTCTTATGGTGGATGAGAAAAAAAAAATCACATTCAGCTTTTCTAGTAAATCTTTTGTGGAATTATTAATAATTGACATACAATTACATATTACTGATATTTTTAGGAAAGAATGACTTTCAAAGTTTATAGATAGTCAACTTGATTTTTGGTCTTAGTATTAATATATTTTGGATAATTTTTAGTGTAAGTTGTTAGTATTTACTAAGCTGGATTAAGATAGTAAAAAATAAGTTTTATAGACTTATTAATTAGTAAACCAAATTAACATATATATAACTTTCATATCGTTAGAATAAGAATAGTTTCATGAAAAATTGAGTATTTAACCTTAATTTTTCGCGATTAAGATTAAATATTTTAGGATGACGGTTCAGATGTATATTGTTATAGAAAGAAACACAAATAGTTACAACAGGATTGTAAAAGAATTAATAATATTCTGACTGAAATATTTAAGTGATAATTCGTTCAAATCTTACACTAATTCAAAAACACATCATAAGTGTTAATTTTATTCCATAAGACGGAAGGGAACATTCATCGATAATTATGTCAATTAACATATTTGATACAACTTGTGCACCATATATCTATATAAGGGAACTTTATTTTCAAAATAGCCTTCAATCACACCGTGATAGATTTATGTAGAATATATTCATTACCGATAGATTACACTTTAAAATATTTTATCTTCTTTGTCTAGGTATATTTTTTTTTAAGTATTGCGTTAGAATTCTATTTCATAAAAATCCTTTTAGGGTGGAATCTTCCTTACATTTATGGTGATTTATTTATTGTATCACCGAGTAGCTTGACAATAATGAGTGATCCCATGTAATTATGTAATACGTAGTTGTATAATGATATCATTAAATATAGACATGGAGCTGTGGACCTCTGCTTTTGGTTGGATCGAAACTTAAAAACATATTTCATCTATACCTAGATTTTTTTACATACAAGAGTAACATATATAGACATAAGGTACCAAACTATCATCATAATTTTTGTAATGCATACAACTGTCCAAAATAGGGGGGTCAAAAATAAAAAGACCAAAACAAAGAGGCGTAATGAAAATTTTATTGACACTCCTAATAATAATTGTTGATGATCGCTTTGAGAAATCGCTTCACAATATATGCATGGGTGTTCAAAACAGTATTCGCCATGCTTCGCTCAATGTCTTCTTCTATCTTCTTGCAAAACGTCCGTAGCAGTTACGATGCACTGACCTTATTTTATATCGCTTATTATCGTTGAATCTTGTCAAAAATTCATTACACATACATATGAGTATTATGCTTGATACTTAAAATTGGAGCTGGAAGATATCATCTGTTTTGATTCATCAGCTCTTCGTCCTATATTTTGTTTTTCCCTTAAAGATCTGTCCCATTTCAGGGACACCGATGGACCGTTTGATCTTTAGTGTAATGCTGTCATCTATACTGAAATCCCCTAGCCCTGCATGCCACACAAATTTAAAGAAGAGTTTTATTAGTAGAACAAGATATTTGACAACTAAAAAAGTAGAACATTATATAATAAAATTTTTTAGCTAGCTGGCATGATAGTTATCTTTATTGATACCATAAAATAATTACAAAAAAATTCCTACTTTTGACCATTTGATCAACCCTCATGTGACTCTACTTTCAAGCCTTATTTCTCAACATCTATTCCACTAAGCACTACATACTTATATTTGAACATGAACACAGGATCTTCCACAAGTTTTTTCAATATACGGATTTTGAACCCTCCACAATATAGTGGACTACTGTCGTTTAGTCTTCAGTATTTTTTCTACATAGATGAAAGCTTGCAAACAAAAATCTTCAGTTGTGAAGTCTGAATCTGGTTCAATTTCACCTAAGAAAATGTAATCAAATTAACTTTCTAAGAATTCAAAGAAATATTTTGTTAATAGTTTAGTATATTTTTCACTGGAATCTATAATTACTACTATAAAATTATCTAGGTAGTCATTTGATATTATTATTCTTGGGAATAAACATATATACCTAACAAATAGTGTCGTACACCTTCTTTCTCAGTGTGTGTGATCTTGTTTGTAACAATTTCAAGTCCCTTGTAAACCTTCATTTTATTCTAGTTGTTTATTTCTCCTCGAAAATGGGTAGCAAGTTCAACAGAGATACGGGATTTTCCCGCCCCATTATAATGAAGATCACTTTCTCTTGTTGAACACTTTAAATGTTGATTGAAAAGATCATTTTATCTACACAAGCAAAAATATAATAGTTTATAATAGTGATGTTATAATGTTAGACATTGAAAAATCTGTAATATAAAAGCTAGTAAGTGAACCTTTCTTGACTTGGAAATTCCTATCTAAAATATAAAATTTTCTGATGGTGGATTTAAAAATAAAATTAATTCATTTCATAGGAACATCTTTTGTGGACTTATGAATTGAACATACCATTGCATAAATTAAGGATATCTTTTAGGATAGAATAATAACTTTTAAAAGTTTATCGATATGTCAACGGAATTTTGGTAATTATTATTAATATATTAGGGGATAAAATTATTGGTGTACATAGTTAGGAGATCACACAGAGCTGGGCTTTTTTATTAAAAATATGATTTTTTATAGACTTATTAATTAGTAAACCAAATTAAACATATACAAATTTATATCTTTTAGAATAAGAATAGTTTATTAAAAAATTTAGAGATATTGTTACCTTAAAATTTGGCAATTATGCTTAAATTCTATTAGAATGTAATTTCTAGATGTCAATGTTTATGAGAACACAAGTAGTTACAAGGCATTGTACAAAGACTCCATAATATTCTGATGATATATTCACGGATTATGTGTCAAAATTTACAACTATTCAACAACCATCATATTGATGTTCAGTCTAATTCCATAATAGGAACTTGAGCAATTTATACAGAACATTTCAATTACGAGTATTATATAACTTTGTGCACCATCAATAATTGATAAGTCTTATTGAATCCATCTTTATCACCGTGATAGAATTAGGTAGATATATTCATTACAGATAGATTACAATTTACTATTTCATCTTCGTTGTCTTATGTAACATTTTTAAGTATTGAGTTAGATTCTATTCTCAAAATCCTTTAGGTGGAATCTTTCCCGAACATTATGGTGATTTATTATTTTATCCCTCAATTACCTTGACACTATGACTGGTCTCATGTAATTGTGTACGTACATATTTTTATCAATATATATTAAATATAAAAGACATGGACTTGAACTTGGGGCTAGTGCTTGGATCGAAAAATAAAATAAATATTTAATCTATATATAAGAATTTTTTACAGAGAAAAGTAACTTATATATTTGTTATGCGATACAAACTTTACAAAAGAGCTCAAAAATTAAAGAGACCAAAACAGAAGATGGTGATAATGACAGTTTATGTACACTCAATAATAATATTTTGATGACTTTTTTTGGAATTCTTACTTAACAATACCTAGGCATGGGTGCAATGCGTATCGCTGTCCATGCTTCGTCCAAATGTTCTTCTCTATGTTTTGAAAACTTTTATACACTAATATGATGCACTGAACCCACATTTTTTCGCTTATTAAATTGTTGAATCTTGTCAGTTGGTTTACCAATTAACATATGTGTTTATGCTTGATACTACTTGAAATTGTAAAGCTTGAAGAATCATCTGCTTTGATTCTCACTTCCGTTGTATTGGTTTTCTTTCTTCCCTAAATATATGTACTTGACGACACTGATGGCCGTCGGATTCCTTTAGTGTAGTCGCATCTGAATGAAATGTGGTCGCATCTTAATCCACTAGAGCCCTGCATCAACACAAATTTAGAAAAAAACGTGAGTTATTTTAGTAGAACATATATTTGGATAACGCAAAAGTATTATTAAGAAAAATTATATAGAGAAAGTTTTTAGCTAGCTGCATGATAAGTATTTCTCATTGATACATAAAACCAATACAAAAACTACCTTCTTTAAATCCTTTGATCACCCCATGTAAACTCGAAACGGTTCAAGCTGATTGCTCAACATCAATCAAATAAAGAAACTATCATACTTATTTTGAACATACAAGATCTTCCACAAGTTTTTCAATATACGAGTTTGACCCTCCATCAATATTTTGGAACACGTTGAGTCTTCACATTTTTTTCTATATCGACGACAACGTGCAAAAAAAAATCTTCAGCTGTGAAATATGAATCTTGTTCAATTTCACCAAGAACTGTGGATCAAATTAATTTCTCAGATTGAAACAAATTTTTTTTAATAGCTGGTATAAACTAAGAAAAAAAATTTTTTCAACTAGAATTATAATTATTACTATAAAATTAAAGCTAGGGTAGTCATTTGAATATAAGGTAACTCTTCTAGATAACATATATACCTAAAAAATAGAGTTGTACACCTTGTTTCTCAGTTTGTGTGATGATCTTGTTTGTAACAATTTGAATTCCCTTGTAAACTTTCATTTTATCCGAGTTGATTATTTCTCCTCGAAAATGGGTGTCAAGGTCAACAGAGAGATGGGATTTTCCCGTTCCTGTGGCCCCCATGATGAAGATCACTTTTTTCTTGTTGAAGTATTCATTGTTGATGAAAGTATTCAATTTATCTACACACAAAAAATTAATTAGTTTATAATAGTGAATTCATAACGTCATACATTAAAAAATCTTGTAAATATAAAGCTAGTAAGTAGAAACCTTGCTTACTTGATATACTATCTAAAATATAATCTTTTTTTCTTATGGTGCAGTTAAAAATAAAATTATCGTGTCAGCTTTATAGTAAAAATCTTTTGTGGACTTATTAAGTGACATACCAATTCATATTATGATATATTTTAGGGATACGAAGGACGTTTAAAAAAAAAAGTTTATTAGATACTGTCAACTTGAATTTTGGTAATTCTTATAAATATACTTTTAGGGATAGTGTCCAAGTAACCCCCTCAAACCCTGCCCGCAATCCCAGAGACACATTATACTTACTAAGGTCCTATTACCTGAACTTATTTTTAATTAATATTTTTTTTACCTCTTTTTAGCCTACGTGACACTATCTTGTGGTCCACGAATGGTTGAACTTTTTTTTTTCAAACTAGCCACGTAGTCTAAAGGGGTATAAATTCCTTATCAAATAAGTTCAGGGGGGTACTAGGACTCTTAGTACAGTATAAGTGTGTCCTCTGAGATTTTCTGGCATATGTTGAGGGGTAGTGTGTTTCGTTTGTTTGGAGATCACATAGAGGCCTGCTTTTAGAGTAAAAATATTATTTTTTTTATCGACTTATTAATTAGTAAACCAAATTAAATATAAATAAATCATATCTTAAGAATAAGAATAGTTTGAATTAAAAAATTTAGAGTATTTCACCTTAAATTTTAGCCGATTACGCTTAATTATTTTAGGATGACGTTTCTAGATGTATATTGTATGAATCAACAAGTAGTTACAAAAGGATATATGTAAAGAGTGTTTTACAAAGAACCTCAATATATTTCTGAACGGAATATAGTTAAGTTGATATGCTCAATCCTTACACTATCAACAACACATCATCTGTGTTAAGTCTATTTCATAAGGGGAAGTGAAACAATTATCGATAATTTTTCAATTACGAGTATTTCGTATTGGTATTAATATATAGTAATTCTAAGACTTGGACTTGACCTTGGACTTGTGCTGATCGAAACTTAAATAACTATTTCATTATCTTCATAATTTTTTTTATGACTAGAGTAACATATATAAAATAGGTCATATCATACATATATATTTGTAATGGCGATACAAAGTGTACACATAGGTGAAAAATTAAGAATCCAAAACCGAATTATGGTGATAATGACATGTTATGTACACTCAATAATATATGTAAATGCCTAGTTTTTGAGAAATCTCTTCACAATTCTAGACATGGTTTGCAAAATCAGGTATTTGTCCATGCTCGTCAAGATCTTCTTCTCTACTCTTCTTTGAAAACCGTCCGTAAGCAAGAACCTGATCCCAAACCCGATTTTCTCGCTTATTACCGTTGAATCTTCATTTGGTACAATTAACATCCCGAGTATACTCTCATACTTGCAATTGAAGCTTGAAGAATCATCTACTTTGATTTATATCTTCTCTATATTAGTTTCTTTCTTCCTAAATATCTTTCCATTTCAGGGACAATCGAGGACAGTCGGATTCCTTTGGTGTAATCTGCATCTGAATGAAAATCGTCGCCCCTCCTCACTGCCCTGCATGCAACACAATTTAAAGAAGTTGTTTTATTTAGTAGAACATATATTTGATAACCAAACGTATTATGAAGCAAGCATTATCTAAGAAAAGTTTTTTAGCTTCTACCTAAGAGTGTCCTCTTGATTAAAACATAAAATAATTTACAAAAATTACCTTCTTTTACCTTCTTGCCCATTTGTTTGCAAAATACAAAAATCTTCAAGTGGAAGTCCTGAATCTGGTTCAATTCACTAAGAAAATGTGATCAAATTCCTTTCTTTCTCAAGAATTGAAACAATCCTTTTAATAGTATAGTTATTTTTACTAGAATCTATAATTACTACTATAAAATTATCTAGGTATTCATTTGAATATAAAAAGTTGCTTATGATATAAATCATAGTACCATAACAACTAGGGTTGTACACTTTGTTTTCTCAGTGTTGTGGATCTTGGTGGTAACAATTACATAGTCCCTTGTAAAAGTTACTTTTTCCGAGTTATTATTTCTCCTCGAAAATGTGGTGGCAAGTAACAGAGTGACGAGATTTTCCCTTTCTATGGCCCCCATTATAAAGATCATTTTCTTTCTTGTTGAAATCTTTTTGTTGATGAAGTTCTTCATTTCTATCTACAACAACAAAAATTTATTTTAATAGTGAATTCATAAAGTCAGACATTAAAAAAATCTGTATATATAAGCTTAAGTAGAAACCCTTGCTTGGCTTTGATAGACTCCTAAAAATATAATTTACTTGGTAGGGTCGAGTGGAAAAAAAATATATAATCTTTTATGTAAAATTTTTGTTACTTATTAATTTCATACAATTTCATAATTACGATATATTACTCGATAAGAATGACTTTTAAAAAGTTTAGATATGTCCCACTTGAATTTGGTAATTATTATGTAATATATTTTTAGAATAAAGTTTTAGTGTTCGTTGTTTTAGATCACATAGATGCTGGGGCTTTTTATATTTAAAATGTGATTTTTATAGACTTATTAATTATTAAACCACATTAAAATATATATATCTGCTATATTTTCGATAATAATATTTCATTAAAAAAGTTAGAGATAATTGCACCTTAAATTTTAGAGATTAACTTATATTGATTTAGGATGAACTTTTCGAGATGGATATTTCTATGAGAACACAAGTAGTTACAAAGGATTGTACAAAGAACCAATAATATTTTGATGAAATATATCCAGTGATACTGTGTCAAATGACACTATTCAAACACACATCATAAGTGTTAAGTCTATTCCATGAGAGGGAATGAAACAATTATTCAGACCGATTCAATTACGAGTATTTATAATACTTGTGCCCCTATAATAATTGATAAGGATTTATGAATGAAGCTCTATCACCACCCGTGATAGAATTAGGGTAGAATATATTTATTATTAACCGATAGATTACAAGTTTTACTATTTGAATCTTCTGGTTCTCTGTATATTTTTAAGTATTGGAGTTAAGTATTCCTATCTTTATAAAAATCTTTAAAATCCTTTTTAGGGATGAAGCTATCCTATCTCCCCAAAGACAATTTATTTATATGGTGATTTAGTTATTTTTTATCATCAATCACACTCTACCTCTACTTAGAGACATACATCTGCTCATCTTAAAACTTAATGGAGTGATCTTCACTCACAGACATGGAAATTATAGAAAAGTACATGTACGTAATTTATATATTATATAATTAATATGAGAAGCGGACGTTGGACTCGTTTATAGCTTGGCCCTTTGTATTCTTTTGATTTTTCTGTATTGTTTAGATTCTTTGAGAATTATTGTGCTTTTCTGTAGCATTTCCTCCCTTTTACGGCTTTTTTATTATGCTTATTGTTTTTCGCGTAATTCTTATCGCTTCTTTTTACCTCCCTTTCTCTTCTTCTTTCTTGCCTTTTCGCCACAATCCGGTGGTCGTGGTTGCCGGGTTTGCTCTCACATACCTCTTCCTCTCTCTTCCCTTCATCGCCAGACGTACGACCCGTTTGGGTCCGACCTCCCCCTTTATTCTCTTGTTTGGCCTTTTTTTATTAGGGGCATGGGGCTTCTCTCTATGTTTTCAGTAGGTACTTCCTATTTCCTTCTGCCTCTCCTCAACCATCGGAATAATAAAGAGTTCATCTCGAGATAGAGTTAGTTGTAACAGGGAGCAAGAGTACATATATAGAATAAGGGTCTATATCATACATATATATTTGTTATGATACAATCGTACCAAAAGAAGGTGACAATAAAGATCCCGAAACAAGATGGCAATAATAACATTTAGGTACGCTTACTAATCACGTCGTGAGATTATTTTTTGAGAAATCTCTTCACAATATCTAGTCAGGGTTTCAAAACAGTATTTGTCCATGCTTCGCAAAATCTCCTATCTATCTTCTGATTGAAAATGTCATGTAGGCAAGAATATGATTCACTGACGTATTTTATCCACACTTGATAATCGGTGAAACGTTGTGAAGATTGTACTTACAATAAACATACGAGGTGATCGTGCTTGATACTTGAAATTGAAGCTTGAAGAATCATCTTCTTTGATTCAATCATCTCGTCTATATTTGTGTCTTCCTTAAATATATGCCCGTTCAGGGACACCGATGGCCTGTCGTGAGGTGTCCTGTTGGTGTAATCTTTATCTGGAATGAAATCCATCGCACCTCATCAACTATCCTGCTGCAACACAAATTTATTAGAAGGGTTCTATTAGTAATCATTATTTGATCACCAACAATATTATTAAATAAATTATATAGGAAAAGTTTTTGCTAGTTTCATGATATTATACTGGATTGATACATACTAAAAATTATAAAAATTACCTGCTTGAACCATTTGACCACACTCATTGTAACACTCTAGGTTCAAGACTTGATTTATCAACATCATCCAAATAAAGCAACTGTTATACTTATATTTCTACATGAACAGAGGATCTCCACAGTTTTCTCAATATACGATTTTGACCTCCACATAATTTGAACACATTGAGTCTGTCATATTTTTTCTATTATAGAAGACAACTTGCAAACAAAAATCTGCAGCTGTGAAGTCTGATCTGGGGGGTTTTTTTTGGTTTTTTTTTTTTTTTTTTTTTGGGGTTTTTTTTTTTTTCATTTTCACTGTAATGACCCGCTCGGTCCTTTTGGCAACTAGGACTAGTTTGACTCTTCTGAAAAATTCAAAGAGGTATTTTAACTATTGTGATACCTGGTAGGACTTTTGTACCTATATCTATATTATAATTAATATACTTGAATAGTATTGGGTTGAATCAGAATTTTTTTTAATAACTCTTACCATTTGATATAATAAAATAGATTAGTTAGGTAAATTTTATAAGAAAAAAAATAAAGTTAGAAACTACCTGCGAGTCTAGAGGAACCAACGTTTACCGTCGAACATTGAATTCAGGAACCAATCCACAATTTATTAAGTTTAATATATAATTTGTAGTGTGAACTTGTAGTATATAATAAAATAGGAATTTTTAGAGGTGAATAAAATCGTAGGATAGTTACTGTAATGCATATTTTTATTAACCTTCAAAGTGACTCTAGTTTGATTGGGGTAATGAAGACCTATTATTACATATCATTGGAACATTAACTTCGCGGCATTTATATGTATAATTCTGTAAAAATTTTAAACACTTGACCGTATTCTTTTGAAGAAAAGAAAGCATGTGGTCTCAGCATACTGTAAAAAACAAAATCTTGGTTCTCTAATTGATTCTTATTGTATTTATTTTATCAAATTCATGAGACTAAGTGTTTGAATTCTTGAATAGGTATTAATGTTGGATTTAGCAAGTGGTAGGTAAGAACAGAGAGAATATGAAATGTGAGAACTACTTTGAGGGAAATGAAAAGTTCATTTGCAAAGTGCAAAACATGACAAGTCATTTCCTCTCATATCGTGCAAAAGAAGGGCAATTGTTGTCCTTATAGACGATAAACCTTCTTACTGTTAGAGAGCTAGAAGAGAGGCCCCAATCCGCCGGCGGCGTTCGTAACTTTGGCTTCGGCTTGTCTTCGCTTCGGATTGTATTTTGCAAATGATTTGATGATTTTTGGACTAAAATTTATCAATAAGTTTTTTGTTAAATCAAATAAATCCTATTAATATTATCTCTTATAGATTTTTGCGGTCGTAACGGTACATTTTCAAACAGTGTTTTTACTCTTTCAAAAAATCGTTACATTCCAAAAAAATCGTTATTTCCTAACCGACATAATTTTTCCCAAAAGTTGTTATTTTTGTTTCAAAAGACACAACTTTCTGGATACATGGGTCTGAACAGATTTCACTGAATAGACACCTTCCTTGTTTTAAAATGGCTTATAAACATGAGTCAATTTTCGATTTTTTAAAACACTGAAAATTTTTCCTTCTCTGCATTTTAGTTTTTCTCTCAAATAAAATCACTGTGTCTATCGATTGGTTCTGGTGTGACTTTGTTGTTGGTTTTAAGTTCGTGTGAAGTTAAAGAGTTTTTGTACCGCTATTTCTTTTAACGGTTAATCCGTTTTAATATTGGGATAAATGAATCTATAACCTTTGGTACAGTGAGGGATAATTCTTAACGGACACACAGTAGTTTCTGTGGACTCGGATTAATTCTTGTATTTTATGTATTTTCTGCTTCATTTTATTTTTGTTTCTCTTCATTGGTTAACCTTATAAATTCAGGTTACTATAAGAATAACAATCTTAAGAAATTTAACTGTTTCTGTATTTGAGGTTTCTGGAGATTAAAACCTTTATGGTGTCTACTCTGCTTGAATTTTTAAAATTCATTCGATTATAGATTAAAAGAACATAAAAATTTTATCATTAAATCAGAAACAATTTGTGTAAAGATTTGTTCTTTACTATTATTATTTCAAATACTTAACATATATGCCATTTGTGACAGAAAAAAATAATGACTAATTCAAGTCAAAGAAATGTTTGAAGAGTAAGTAACTCACAACAACGGTTTGCACAAAGTCTTCAAATGCTACCTTAGCGGTCTGTTGAGAAAAACCTGCAAGTTTTGGCTGGAGTCGACTTTAAGAGATGGGCAGCAAAAGATTGTTCTTCTATTCTCACTACGTTGAGTCTGTAGCAGTTCATTAATGAGATGTTCCTTGTTATGTGAGATGAAACCTGGCTGATGACTGATCTTGGTAATAGATAGCAGGGACCTCAGATTTTTTGTATAAAATTATATTTTAGTGGTTTGCAAGATGATCTGTACAATGTTACAACAATGCCAAACCTCAAAAGACTCAGGGATGCTTTAGAAAAGAAGTACAAACAATAAGATTGTTCGGAATGAAGAAATTCATTGTGGCAAATTTCTGGACTATAAGATATAGACGTAAGACTGTCGTCACCGAAGTTCAAGAATTGCAGGTCCATAATCCATGATCTCCTTGTGAAAAAGGTATAAATTTATTTTAATACCTATGTTAGAAATATTAAGGTTTCCCTTATACTCATATAATCTTTAATTTAGGATTGAATTGTGAATGATGATCTTCAAGTGCTGCAATTATTGAAAAGTTACCTCCATTTGGAAGGACTTCAAAAATTACTTGAAACCAAACGCAAGGGTGATTGTTGAATATTTCAGTAAGGTTGAGAATCGAAGAGGATACTAAGGCTGCCAGGAAAAGAGGTCCACGGTCATTCACCAAATAATTTGAGTTAAATTTTGTTGACGAAAATTCTCAACAAAATTCAAGAACAGAAAAAAGCATCTGGTCCAAAAAGCAATCTCTGCTAAGAAGAATTCAATGGAAACTGATTTAAATGTGGAAAACATGGTCATAGGGCTAATGAATTCCGGTCCAAGATTACAAGAAAAATAAGGATCAAGCAATTTGGTGAATCAAAGGAGAATGGACGATCTCTGTGCAATGCTTTCAGAATGTAACTGGGTTGAACTCAAGAGAATGGTGATAGATTTTGTTTTCCTCATGCCATTTTTGTGTCAATAAGAATTTTTTTTCATCATATACTCCAGCACTTAAAGAGGAAACATTGTTTATGGCAACTCCGATTTGCAAGTGGAAGAACTAGTCAATTCCTATTAAAGGATGGACATCGGGCAGGTTGTGACTTTGAATAGGGTCTCATATGTTCCATAATTGAGAAAGAATTAAGTTTCAATTCCGTTCTGACCAAGAATGAATTTACATGTGTATTTGTATGGCATTGATATGATAAAGATCTTGCTTCTTCTTACTTCCCTTGATTCAATTGTTAGGGCATGAAGACGTTGGACATGTTAATAACAAAACCTTGCGAAACTGATTAACTTAAATATTTTGGGCCAAAATTTTGAGTACAATAAATCAAATATGACAATTTGTGTGAATCTAAGTATGCTAGCATTCTTATAATATGTTGAAAGAATTCAACTCCTTTACAATTGATTCAACTTATCAATTTGTGACATGAAGTCAACACCATACACTGTGGGAAAAATGTAATTTTTTATAACTTTTATTGACGATTGGCACTAGATATCGTTATGTCTATTTGCTAAATAGTAAGGATGAAGCAATAGATGCATTTAGGAATAGAAAACTGAAGTTTGAAATCAGTTAGATAAAAAAATTAATGATCAGAAGTGGATGGGTGGAGAATATGAATCTCCATTTGCGAAATATGTTGAGAAATGAATAAGTCCATCAAACTATGCTGCCATACCCTCCTCAGTCTCATGAATTGCAGAAAGGAAAAATCGAACTTTAAAAGAAAATATTATGCATACTTTATAAGTTCATGTTTACCAAAATCACTTGTGGGGGAAACTATCCTTACAGCACTCAAATACTTAACAGAGTGCCTCATCTCAAGAAACAATGTAATTACATATTAGAAATGGAAAGGTAGAAAAATCCAATTTTGAAATATTTCAAACTGTGAGGGTGTCCTAGCCAATGAGTCCAAGTTCCTATACTAAGAGGGTAAACATAGGACCTAAGACCGTGGAGTTGTATTTCATTGATATGCCACAACAGTAAGGCAATGTCGATTTTTGTTAAGAAGTTCGAACATCCGGATTTCATGATAATACGTATTGGAATAAGATAGTGCTGAATTTTTTTTAACTATCTATCCGTATAAAACAATACTGAGTCATCTAGTGGGGGATCTAAAAAACCCTGAGAAAACCAAAAGAGAATGAAACAATGAAGAACTTCCAAGACGCATAAACGTCAAAGACATCTACTTCATGTGGATCAGATTTTGTAACATTTCCTTCTAGTGAGCCTCAAACATTCAAGGAACATGTTGTCTAGCGCACTCAACCTCTTTGAAGGAGGCTTGTTAATAGTGAAATTGAATCACTCTTAAGCACTCATACTTTGGAGTTGGTTGATCTTCCTCTGGGAACAAGCCCTTGGGTTCAAATGGATCTTTGAAAGGAGTGAAAGACGATGGAACTATTGATAAATATAAAGTAAGACCTTGTTGTCAAGGTTTTGACAAAAAAAAGGTCTTCATTATTTTGACACATACTCGCCGTGACTAAATTAATCAAGTTGGATGTTTAATTCACTAGCTGCAGTATACTTCTTGAAATTCATCAATGGATGTGAAAACATCTCTTAATGGAGAGATTGAAGAGGAATTTGTACATAGAACAGCTGAGGGTTTTGTAGTTCCTTGTAAAGAAAAGAAAGTGACAAACTTTATTAGAGTCACTTTATGGACTAAAACAGCCACCAAAACAATGGCATGCAAGTTTGATCAACCATGTTTTTGCACATGGCTTTAAGTGAATAAAAAAAAAAAAAAAAAAAATTAATAAAAAAAAAAATGTTATAATGTGTTACATTACAGATACTCCAACTCAGGAAGTTACGTTTGCCTATAGTAGATATTAGTTTATAATGAGCAAGACATTGGTCTAAGATAAAAGCTTAGAAGTGTTGCGTGCTAATAAGTTTGAATATGAAAGATTAGGAGTTTTCCTGATGTGATATTAGGAATTACAATTCTTAAAACTCCTACGGTCTAGCATTGTCTCAAACTCATTATATTCAAAAGAATACTTGAAAAATTCAGAATTTTGAATTTAAAAGGGCCAAGACTCCAATTGAATGTACACCTTCATCTTGAAAGATAAAGGTGATGTCAGTCTCAATTGGACTATGCTAGCGTATTGAGAAGCGTAATGTATGTCAGAGAATTGTACACGATCAGACATCGCTTGCACTATCACTAAACTGAGTTGATACACAATAACCTAATCATATCATTGGTTGACAATGAGAATTTTTGGGATACTTAGATTAACACTCAAAACTATGTTTTAAACATTACAACAAATATCCAGCCATTCCTTGAAAGTATAGTGATCATTTGGATACTGGGTCAACTGAAACCAAATCCACAAGTGGATAGTTTTTTAATATTGTGAGAGGAAGCAATATCTGGAAATCATCCAAACAACATGTATATCTCCGCTCCACAATGGAGTCCTGATTCGTTGCTTTAGACAAGCCAGGAAGAATCGAATGGCTTCCGGAATTTCTTAGAAGATAGTCCATTTGGCCCAAACCAATGCCCGTTTATGCATACATATGAGATTCAACTGCAATAGGAAGGGCTGGAAGCATTATGTTAACCGGCAAGTCTCGTCTACCTAAGACGAAGACATAAACTCTGTGAGACAGAAACTACTCTCAAGGTGGAATTATCCATAACAATGCTATATGAGTTAAAAAGAGAATGTGTCGGATCCACTTCAAAAGTCTAAATAGAGAGGGATTTGAGAATCCATCAACGGGAATGAGACTATGGCCGAGAAAAGTCATCGTGGTGGTAACTCTACTAGAATACTGGAGATCCCCGAAGCATCTAGGTTCAAATAGATCAAACAAGTCATTGATGACGGTCAACATTGTCAAAGAAAAAACCTACTTATTATCTTTATGGTTCATTCTCATGATGGGACATTGTTTAGTAACCAGTGACAAAGACATAAGGACTTTTTAATGATTCTAAGTTTGATACAGGGAATATCAAATGATGTATATTTGGCTAACACATTTAGAAGACCTATTTAAGTTGAAATGTAACCGCTTCAAGGAGAATTCGGTAAGGCAATTCTTTAGCACTTACTATCCAAGATGGTCCATGCTTAAACGAACAAAAACATGGAACTAAGGACCAGTTCAGGTTTGATTGTGTGACATATGTTGTCTAGTTATAACACCATAGCTCGACTGTTCAAAGATATCAAATCTATGCATTGACCGAGTATTCCGATATATGTTTCACTACGGAAGTTTAAAGGGAAACCACGTATCCAGCTACGATTAACCTTACTTAACAAACCACATGTTTTTTCATGCATATGTTTTAACAATATCCTTCCCCATTCATGAGGGGATTTTTTGGGATTTAGCAAGTGTGATATGGGGAAAATAAAGAGAGATATAAAAGTAGGAACTCTTTGGAGGAAAATGAAAATCATTTGCAACGTTCAATGAAAAGTCATTTCCCATATCGGCAAAGAAGGGAATATTGTTGTCCTTATAGAAGGAAAACTTCCATTACTTATAAAGAGCTAAGAAGAAGATGCCCCCTTGCGCCGCCGCCGTCGTCTCTCGGCCCGCTTGATTGGATTTGAATTTTGCAAATGATGTGAGTGATTGATAACTTTTTTGATCAAAATTTATTAATAACTTTTTGTAAATGCAAAATAAATCCTGTAAGATTTCTCTTATAAGTTGTGGTTCACGGTAAACATTCTAAAGTGTTACTCATCGAAATGTCTTACTTTCCAAAAATGCTTACTTTCCAAAAAAAATCTTTATTTTCCTAACAGACACAATTTTCTGAACACGTGGTGATTTTTTCAAAAAGACACAACTTTCTGGCTAAAATGAGTATGAACAGATTTCATTGAACGGTACACTTCCTTGCTGAAAATGGCTATAAAGGAAGTCAATTTTGATTTTTAAAATTCTGAAAAGTTTTTCCTTCTCTGCATTTATTTTTCTATCAATAAATCAAATTGGTCGATCGACTGATTCAGTGTGACTTTTGTTGTTTTTAGTTCGTTGTAAGTAAAGAAATATTGAGGTACCTCTATTTCCTTAACAGGTTTAATCTATTTTATCTTGGGAGAAATTAATCCAGAACTTGTACAGTTAGGGGATTAATTTCGTAAGGACACACAGTAGTTTCTGTGGACTCAGATTAATCAATTTTATTTTATATATTTTCTACTTCATCTATTTCTGTTTTTCTGTTCATTGGATTACGACTATAAATTCATGTTACTATTGGAATATAATTTTATTTAGGTTTATAATTATATATCTTAACATTTACTCTAGGGTATTTGGAGAGGATAGATATTTTCTTCAGACTTGAAATCTAGCCTGATCGATTAATTTTTGCATACACATTAGCAAGATTTTGGAGCTTGATTAGAAGTATGAGTGAATTTTAGGGTCTAGGACAGACATTAATAATATGAATGATTCTACAACTCGCTAACGTCACTAAATATTCCATCATTTGTAGATCTTGAACATTCCGAACTTTCGTGAAAAGGGAAGGAATGGTGACTATCTTGAGATTTGTGACACAATTCCGCACGTGAGGTAGTTAAGACTTTTTAGACTTGTTGAAGGAAGTTTTCCTATTAAAGATAAAAATGGAAAAGAGACAAGTAGTAGGGTGAATGAGGGGGGGCGTGTATCACTGGTGTGACTTGCATTTTGTATGGAGTACCGTTAGTATAAAACTAAAGTTACACGATAATGCGGATTGTAACTTGAGAATTCCAAGCATATCGGCCATTAGCTGATATCTTATTTACTTGAAATTTTGTGTGATTTTGTGTTTCTTCTTTATTACCCCTATAGGTGTTGATAGTTAAGGTGGTTATGTATTATGTTGATATTGACTGAGAGAGTGCATCACCATCCCTTTATTTGTGAAATCATATTGTGTACATGCTTCACATGAATTGGGTATAAGTTGGGCAGATGGAGATCGTCGTGCTGGGTATGGAAGATTTAAGATTTTAATTTGGGCACAAAGAGACGCGTCTGTGCGAAATTTTTTGATATTATTATGTGCGTTTAGATCATCTGCACCCACTTGAAATCGTCCGTTCGGTATATGACCTCGCTAGTCCCCCATGTTCATGAGCTCTCGATGTATTTTCGAGTAGTATCATGTAGAATACGGTTGAGAAAGTACTGGTATTCTAGAATATCCTCACGGGTAATCATATTGCATTGCATTTCATCCGTCATTCCATTCTTGGTGATGATGTGTTTTGTTGTGTATTGTGGAAAGTACTTGCATGTTTGATTACCTTATTGATAGAAACTTAATGTCACGACCCAAAACGAGCCTCGAGGGGCAACCCACATTTACTCTTCTATGTGAGCGAACCAACCAATCTATCCACCAGTTCACCATACTAAACAGAAAATAATCGGAATACTTAAAACTCATTACGAAATCAATTAATAACTTCTAAAATTATCATTACTATCCCCAAAACCTGAAGTCATCAGCACAAAACTTCTATCCTCAATTACACATCTAAGATTCTTAAGAACTAAAAAAAAAGTAAAAGAGATGTCCATGTCTTGAACTTCAAGAACACCAAGACGCGAAGGATAATATCATCCGGCTAGGAACAATAGCTCCCCCTGAAATCTGATTATGCTGAGTCTGGCTAGAGTTGCTGTTGAGTCCAAGTTGATGTGCACGTTTCTGCACTTCCACAAATTACAAAGAAAAACAATACATTAGGGTCATTACAAAACACACATACTGAGTAGGTCTCATCGGCCAACTCAAAATGAATGCAATATATATCAGATAATAACATAAAATCGACTACCATACTAAACAGATCACAACAACAAGTACCATAACCATTGTCCACCACCCAAGCACAACTATGAGTACTCCATGCCTCCACACCATACCAGTTGTAAATAGTTCTTTACAGTGAGTCTATAACATGATCAAGTTCATTATTTTTAAACTATCCTGTGTCGGAACGTTACACCCGATCCTCTTACTACTACCTGGTGTCTGGAACGTGAACACCGATCCTTACTACTATCCTGGTGTCGGAACGTGACACCCGATCCATTATACCTATCCTGGTGTCGTAACGTGACACCCGCTCCATACTACTATCCTGGTGTCAGAACTGACACCCGATCCATTCTACTATCCTGTTGTCGGAACGTGAAACTCGATCCATTACTACTAGCCTGGTGTCGGAACATGACACCCCGATCCATTACTACCTATTTTGGTGTCGGAATGTGACACCTGATCCCTTACTACATCCTGGGTCGGAATCGTGACACCCGATCCATTACTACTATCCTGTGTCTGAACGGTGACACCTGATCCAGTAATACTAATCCTGGTTCGAACGTGACACCCCGATCCATTAACCTCATCTTTCCAACCCATTTACAATTACATAATCCCATCATACAAGCATACAATTAACATATAGAAGACTTTCAATACTACCCAATACATATCCTCTCTATTAAAGAGTTTTACTAAGAAATAGCAGTAAACCATAACTCCTCCCCGAGAATCGTGATCACCAATCTACTTCTCCAATGGCTTTGCTTTCCCTTCGTTCTTCTCTCTCTCTCGCTCATCTCATCTGTTCTTTTTCTATTTTGTTCTTATTCAAAACCCTTTTTATTTTACCTAATGTCAATAAATTAAGTATAAAAGATGATAAAAATACCACACTTTTTTTTCAATTTAACCCCCACTAAATTAATATTAACTTACTCCACTACGTATAATTATAACATGGAATAGTGCCCAAACGACCCTACAAACTTTACAGAAATCCGACCAAGTCGGGTACGCACCATGACAGTCCATCACGACGTGACGTTCCGTCGCTATTCCGCACAAAGTTCAGAAACTCAAGTTCTGTTGAAGATTTGTGACGTTCCGTCGTGCCAACGACGGTCTGTCCTGCCATTCGTCTTGACGTTCACAGAGTCGAGCTCAGTACTCCAATTTTCAGGTTCTAAGTGGGTTTTGAACGATACACCCTCGACGGTCCTTCGCGCCCATGACGGTCTGTCGTGGATCGTCGACCCAGACAGTTATTACCAGAAATAAACTCTATGCTCAGAACGACTAACAGGTCGTTACACTTAAATATTAAGTGTAATATATATATACTTATATAATTTAATAATTTATCTTTTTAATATAATTCACTTCACTACTTCTTCGTTGTCAGTCAATGAGACATACTGGGTACACGGGTTTCGTACACCTGCTCCTTGTTGCCTCTCTCTAGTTCAGTTCAATTCCGAGTAGTGGAACATCTGTGAAGACACTTTTGGTCCCGAGTTGAGTGGTCTTGGACTTGTGTTGAGTTGCTTGGCTGTTCATGGCCCACACTCCCTCTATCTTTCTTTTTTGTTATTCTAATGCAGGAAGGATTATCCCTGATGTTAGATTTGTCATGGTAGTTTCTCAAACTTGCATCATATTTTAAAGAATCTTTTCCTTATGACTCCAATTCTTGGGTAGTACTTTTTTTCAGTTTTACGCATTCGTACTTGATAAAAAACTCAGAGTTTGGATAGAGTTGGCTATTTTTTGTCTTTTCAGCATTCTTAGTTTTAAGTTTGTTTAAATATGTTTGTTGGCTTACCCATTGGTTTGGGAACATCGGTGGCCATCACGACTGCTTGATTTTGGGTTATGAAAAATGGGTATCAAGCCCAGGTTTCATAGGTCACGAGTACAAGACAATGTCGAGTAGAGTCTTGGGAATCGGTATGAAGACGTCCATACCTATCTTTGAGATTCTATAGGACATTTTAGGAAAAATTGTGTTCTTTCATGCAAACGACCAAAAACCGAAGAACCCCCCCCCCCCCCAAAGACACACCCCCCCCCCCCCCTCACTCTCTGCGCACACTTGACCTTGTTGAAATTCTAATCTTGATATCTCATCCTCTAAGATGGTGAAACTCGTACAACGAAAAGTGGTGGTCAGAATCCTATTCCTGCACTTGCTTCTGCGAACACTATACGAGGTAGAGAGAAGAGACGAGCTCAAGGTCGGGGTAAGGGACGTATTGCAGCACCTGTGGAAAGTCAAGTACCAATAGTTACCCAGGATCGTGATAGGACCATACCTCCTGATGTAGAGGTTATTCATGGGGATGTTCAAGATCGTGTCAATGGGGATGGACCAGCTCAGGCTCCACCCAGTACTATTGTCACCCCAGTTCTTCAAGATACCTTGGCTCGTATATTATGAAACCTAAAGGGGATGGCTCAGACAAGAGCTTTTCCTGTAACTTCTGATGGTTCAGAGACCTGTGTCGGAGATCAGACTTTATATCCGATAGTTACTCCATATTCTCAGACTCCCAAGACTCATCCAGCTTCTGCTGTAGCTCCTTATTTGGATAGTATGGAGTTTCCAGATATGACATCATATTTGGTGAACAAGCCGTCTATGACAATTCATGAGCAAAAGATGTTTAGGAGGTTCATACTAATGAATCCTCCTACTTATATTGGTGACTTAACTGAGATCATTGAATTTATAAGTTAGTTGTCATGAGAGGTTGGCATAATCTTGATTGGTGGAGTCCGTTTTTAGTTGACTATATTGTTTTTAATAGATACTGGCTCTTCCAAACAGTTTGTGGAGGGACTATATTGTAGTAGGATCGCGGATCCCGCTCCACTATTCTGGACTCATTTACTCAAGCATTGTCTATCAAAATTTATTTTCCATGTTGTGAGAGGGAGCCCAGAGGACCGTGTTTTGGGAGGGTTTGCAGGCAAGGTTGTACGTTTAGTTGCAAGTACTAGGGAAATTTCTCCTGCCTAGACATGCTTCGATGATACTTCCTACAGAGGCTTAAATGATGTGAGGAGTGTGTGGTCTAGGGGCTGATTATTCTGATTCTTCTAAGAGTTTCTAAGGTTGCTGCTTCTATTGTTCCATTCCAGAAAGTGGTGGATGCTGCTGCGGAGTTTGAGATGATTCGACGTGAGGGATTTGAGAAGCGTGAGGTCAATAGGACCCGTTACTCTGGTGATTTTGATGGTGCTCTGCCTAGGAGTCGGGGTTTTGTAGGGAGAGGTTATAACTCTCAGTCCAGTAGACTAATTCATGATGCTATACATGTGTCTGAGGTTGGTTACACTATGCATAGTTCTTCGAGCTCAGTGCATAATTCACATAGTTCATCTTCTAGGCCTATAGTTTGTGGATGGCATTCTGGTCAGTCAGGTTCCTCTCATCAGCCTGTGTCCCTAGGAGCTGTTTTGAGTGTGGTGATATGGGACACTTTGTGAGAGAATGTCCTAAGACCAAACGTGGTGGCTTACATCAGGGTTCTCAGGCTTCGACTTCAAGGGTTGCACAACCTATAGCTAGGACTGGTACAAAGAATTGTAGAGGTGGTTCTCATTCAAGTAGAGGTGGTTCTCCTTTTGGTCGAGGTGGTAATCGTGGAGGTTCACAATCTGATGGAGGTCGTTCTCACTATAGTGTTTTCTAGTAAGGCCAGATGCTGGGCTTCCGATGCTATTTCAACAGTTAATTCGTTTGGGTCATCGACCAACTATTGTATTATTTATCCAGGCTCTACCTATTCTTGGTGTGTCCAAATATTTTTCCTCCTAGTCTAGATTATATTTGAGTCTCTTGATTTGTCGATACATGTTTCTACTCCTGTCGTGGGATGTGTAGTTGGTAGATTGGGTTTATCGATTATGTACGTTCCTTGAATTGGGTATGCCACTCATGCGTATTTAAAGGTCTTAGTAATAGATTTTGTATAACATATGCTTTGTATGATTGGTTTAATCTTCTTACCACGCAAATTTAAATTGCCATGCCAAGACAATTACTATAGCTATGCCTGGTTTCTATCGTAAGAATGAAGGTGTTCTCTTAGTCCACCCCCAAGGGGTTTGATATCATTTCGTAAGACTCGTTCAGCTAGTACGAGAGGATGTTTTGGATTTTTTTGGCACACCTTCAGATCCTAGTTTTGAGACTCCTATGCTTATAAGTCTATTCCAGTGTGAGTAATTTTCATAGGTATTCCGACCGATTTGCCAGTCTTCCCACCAGATCGTGATATTGATTTTGTATTGATCTGGAGCTAGGACCTTTAGCCTATTTCTAATTCCTCCTTATCATACTGCACCGGCGGAATTGAAAGAGTGGAACGATAAGTTACAGGAATTGTTGAAAAAGGTTGTCTAGACCGAGTGTATCTCCAGGGGTGCTCTAGGTGTTATGTGTAAAGAAGAAAATGGGATCGATGCGTATATGTATTGGACTATCAACAGTTGACCAATAGACCAGCAGAAATAGGTTCCCGATACCTCGTATTGATGCACTTATTTGATCAGTTGCAGGGTGCTTCAGTTTCTCGCAACATGATTTGAGATCTGGCTATCACTCAGCTAAAAGTTAGGTAGGGCATATCCCTAAGACAACTTTTCGAATTCACTTTTGACCATTCGAGGTTTTGGTGTGTTTTGTGGATTGACTAATTCCCCCTGCAACTTTTATGGACTTGATGAATGGAGTTTTCAGACCGTATTTGGATTCTGTTGTTAGTGTATTCATAGACGATACATTGACATACTCACGCACTAAGGAGGAACATGAACATCATTTGAGGATCGTTCTCTGGATTATAAAGGAGAAAAAGCTTTATGCAAAGTTTTCGAAGTGTGAGTTTTGTCTTAGTTTGGTAGCATTCATAGGAAATGTAGTGTCTAATGTGGGTATCATGGTGGATCCTAAGAATATTAAGGAATTTAGAGATTGGGTCAGTCCTGTTTCAGTTAAAGAGAATCAGAGTTTCTTAGGCCTTACTGGTTATTATAGAAGGTTCGTGTCACGCCCCGAGCTACCCCTGAGACGCGGACACAAAACCTAGGACCACAAGTGATCCCAAGCTAACCCTGCTGGTATGATAATGAGCATACTAAATATAATAAACTATTGTTGAGAATATCCATATTCTATAATGAGATATTTGAAAACAATGAGTTTAATACAAAAGAAATATTAACTCAATACTAAGCTAAATATATGTCTAAAAATAGCCTCTAAATTAGAATAGAAATACTGGGACAAGCCCCAGCTAAATCTAGAAAACTGAACGAAAAGACAAAGACTGAAATGAAATTCCTATACCATGTCCTCCAAGGAGAATGAGGACTCACCCCTCAATCTGCTGAAACTAGAGATCAGGAACTCGAGGCTAAATGCGTATGGTTGGATGCACTTGAGAAACCTGAACCTACATCATGAGAAGATGTAGTGCACGTAGCCGCATAACTTGAAATTTATTGAGCAGTAGATGAGTACAGATGAAATAAGACATACCAGAACAATCACACAACCAGTGGTAATAATCTGAATGTGATTGTGATTTCTGACTAACTGGATGCAATGAACAATTATAACATGCTGAAACTGAATAATGAAAAATTATAAATGGTCAATGCACTAAAGTCGGACTGAACTGTGGGATCTACAATACCGATAATACAACCACATAGCTAAAATGTGGAGTCCGAAATGTGATACGCCCCATCGGGAGGAACCATATACCCTGCCAAAGGTATAAAAGAGGCTGGCGTGATCCCAAAACTAAAAAACAACCCCCCTTGAAATCAAATTGGTCCCCCCCAGGAGGGGACTTACACCTACTCAGCTATATTTTCCTGGGACTATGGGTTCGCTAAACCTAGTCCAACTTTGGTAGTATGGCTGACCCCAATGAATTCTGTAAATTAACTTATTAAATCTGCATTCTCTTAAAGAACCGGAGAGATCAAAACTGAACAGGCAACTGAGAATGCACCTTTATCTGTTAATTATGCCTTTATAACTGAGGCATGGTATATCTGAAGTGTCTGAAAATATATGACCTAGCATTGTATTCAAGAACTAAGAAATCAAATCTAGGTTCTGAAATATGCAATAAACTGAATAATACTATGATAAATGATTTGGACATTAAAAAAATTAATAAGTTCTAAGTTCTAGAAAACCCTATATCAATCATGATATGAGAATCAAAATCTTACTAACACTACGGACCCAATAGGTTGAAAAAGAACCCACTAGTAAAATCCCACATACTTGGTGATAAAATCCACGAAAAAATACATAAGTTTCTGGGCTGGAACTCTTGGAGATTGTGGAGTTCTTGAACTAGTGTTCTTGAGATTTTTTTTCTCTCTTGCTTCTAATTTTCTATGTTTTGATTTAATGATTTGACTTGGATGTATTTTAATTATGTTTCTAGGCTTAAATTGACTAAAATCTTACGATTTAGGGTAAAAACGACGTAACTTAGGGTTTAAACGGAGTGGGATAGGTCAAAAAGACCCCTAGGAAGGTTGCAGTCGGGCCTCACGACAACGAGGACTGACGGTTCGTCCTGCGCCCGACGCCCCATCGTTGAGTCAATCGTGAGGGCCTGTTCGACAGGGCTTTACTAAAATAGGCATAATGTTTAACTCAGAGGTCTGGTTTTAGCATGGTCGATGGATATTGAAAGATAATTCAATTATATATCTGTGGGTAGGTCATGCGAGACCTAATAAATTTTGTGGTAAGAGTAGTGATCATTTTAAATTGACCCAACTACATTTCCCCTTAAATGCTGCACATTCTCCACCAAATTAGACCCACGGACCGTAGGTCCACTACAAGCCATGCTGGTCATCCATAACTCTTGTCAGAGAGTGGTTGAAGGGAGTCTTGATCAACGGTCACGGAATAGTGACCGTCGTTTGACCTACAGACCGTAAGTTCGTCCGTCGTCCAAGACTTAGCCAATTTTCTAGGCTAAAATTTTTGACCAATTTTTCTAGGCTGAAATTTTTTGGAGTTTCTGATCCCATCGACGGTTGTGTAGGATGGACCATGGTTCAGGTTACAGTCCTTCGATGCCACCGTTGATAGAACATGTACATTTTTTTAAAAACTAATTTTAGGTCTGTTTTGGCTATGGGGAATTACAATATCTCCCCCTTGGAAACATTTGTCCTCGAATGAAGACTAAACTAGCTGAAATAGAGGGAGAGAGATGCAAACCCCACTACTAAACCCTTAGAACTGTGTTCTGACTGAAATGAGTTCTGATTACATGCAATTACGCTAAAAATGATAGTACAAATTGAGGGTACATGGTTCAAAAACTGAATTTACGCATAAATGATTGTAAAACTAAAGAGGAACTATTACCTCAAGCTAGAGTTGAATCGGAAGGAAAAAGGTAAGGATACTTGGCTTTCATGTTTGCTTCGGCTTCCCAAGTAGCTCCTCTACGGCCTGACCGCTCCACAAAAAAACCCCCTGACTGGAAGCGAACTTCTTGTTTCTCACCTTCTAACCCGACGGTCAGAATCCAACTGGTACATCTCATAATAACTACTATCGCACCCCCCCACTCTCTAATGGCACTAATCGAGGCTGGGTCCCCAGTACTTCTTCAAATGAGATGTGGAGACTGGATTCACTGCTGGTAATTTTGCGTTTAATTCTAACTCATAGCCACCTTGCCAGCCTTTTCAACATCTTGTAAGGTCCTACATAGCGTAGGACTGAGCTTCCCTTTTTCAAATCTCTTCACCCCTTTCATAGGTTGAGACTTTTAGAAAAATCTAATCATCAACTTGGAACTCTAGTTCCGTTGCTCTTTACATTTGCATAAGATTTCTGACGACTTTGGGTTGTCTTAAGTCTATCTCTAATGATTTCACTTTCTCCATATCATAAAGGACTGACTCTGGCTCAATCAAAGCGTTGTTCCACCTACTTCAACCAACCAACAGGAGTATACTCTACGCCCATATAAAGACTCATAAGGGGCCATCTAAATTCCGTAATGGTCGCTATTATTGTAGGCAAACTCCATAAGGTAAGGTGATCATCCAACTACCTTTGAAATCGATTACGTAAGCTCTCACCTATCCTCTAAGGGTCTAAATGGTACGCTCTTCTTGCCCATACGGTCTGTTGCGGAATGTTTTAACTAACGGCTAACTAAGTACCAGACCTTTTTGAAATGACTTCCAGAAATGAGAGGTAAACTGTAGTACCATTATTGGAGATTATAGACACAGAACCATGCAACCTCAACAATTTCAGTAAGGTAAAGCTTGTCATAGTACTCTGACGAATATGTAGTCTTGATTGCCAAAAAGCAAGAAGACTTAGTCATCCTATCAACTATCACCCAAATTTAGTCATGTTGTTTGCGAGTACAAGGTAAACCTGTGATGAAATCCATAATGATCACATCCCACTTCCAAGTAGGAATATCGATCTCTTGAGTCATACCTCCTTGTTTCTGATGTTCTACCTTGACTTGCTGGCAATTGGGCACTTACTCACAAAGTCTGCTATATCCCTCTTCATGTCATTCAACCAATAGACTTCCCGCAGATCGCGGTATATCTTAGTGGCAACTGAATGAATAGAATACCTTGAGTTATGAGCTTCTGCAAGAATATGTTGTGTCAACTCTCCCACATCAGGAACACACAATCTACCTTGATAGCGAAGTACACCATCTCCCCCTTGGGAGAAAACCTCAACTCTTTGATTGTTGACTGCACCCTTTGGTTCAAGCAAGATCAGATCACTCTGTTGTTTTTCCTTAACCTTAACTACCAAAGACGATTCTTCCCCATTCTGAACTGTTACACCATTGTCTGATATGCTCATAAGGCAAACTCCCAAGCGAGCAAGCCTGTGAACATCCTTCACTAGCTACTTTGTTTTTTCCTCAACATGGGATACACTACCGATAGATAATCTACTAAGAGCATCGGCCACTACATTCGCCTTTCCAGGATGATAATGCACACTCATATCATAATCCTTAAGGAACTCAAGCAATGTCCTCTGGCGAAGATTCAACTCTTTCTGGGTGAACACATACTAAAGGCTCTAATGATCGGTGAACACATCTTCATGAACAATATACAAGTAGTGTCTCAATATCTTGAGTGCAAACACCACTACTGCAAGCTCGAGTTCATGAGTTGGATAGTTCTTCTCATGCACCTTAAGCTTTCTAGAGGCATAAGATATAACCTTATCTCTTTTCATCAACACAATCAAGGCCAACTTTGGATGTATCGCAATAGATCACATAACCATCTGAACCCTGTGGTAGAGTCAGGATAGGAGTTGTAGTCAATCTAGTTTTCAATTCTGTGAAGCTTTTCTCACAATCATCTGACTATTTGAACTTGACCATCTTCTGAGTCAACTTAGTCAATGGTAAGGCTACGGATGAAAATCCTTCAATGAACCTTCTGTAATAACCTGCTAAACCTAAGAAACTTCTGATATCTGTAGTAGAGGTAGGTATGTGCCATTGTTTCACTGCTTCTATCTTTTGTGAATCAATGCGGATCCCTTCGCTAGATACAATGTGACCAAGGAAAGCAACGGATTGCAACCAAAACTCACATTTACTAAACTTAGCAAATAACTGCCAATCTTTGAGAGTCTGCAGAACGACTCTCAAATGACTTGCATGTTCTTCCTCACTCCTAGAGTAAATGAGGATATCATCAATGAATACAATAACGAACAAGTCTAAGTATTGTTTCCTCCACTCCTAGAGTTTAAATGAGGAGGAGGATTAGAGGTTAAATGAGGATCGGAGGGATCACAATGAATAAATTAACGAACAGGTCTAAGTATTGTTTGAACATTGCTGTTCAATCAAATCCAATGAATGAAGTGCCAGGAGGTAGTATGTAGTATTTGTTAGTCAATAGGAAGGGAGGTAGTATAGTATTTGTTTAGTCCAACACAACATAACTACCAAATTCATTAATGAAATACCTAGTTCTGAAGCGCGATTGGTTTGGGAATGTCACTATCTCTAACTCTGAGATGATGATAAACCCGATTGCGGGTTATCTTTGGCGAAAAACTAGCACCCTGAAGTTGGTTCAAACAAGTCAATCAATCCCTGGGAGGGATACTTGTACTTGATTTTGACCGTGTTCAGTCATTATAGTCAAGGCACATTCTTCCGAGAAAAATCTTTTTCTTTACGAACAATACTGATGCACCCCATGGTTGAAATAATAGGTCTGATGTGGAACCCTTATCTAGAAGGTCTTTCAAATCCTCTTTTAAATTCCTTAAGGCTCTGCTGGTGGAAGCCATTCTATAAGGAGGATAGAATAGGCTTGTATCTAAAGGAGATCAATCCAAAGGAGATGTCCCTTTTCGGGAGAAGAAACCTCTGGAAACATTTTTGGAATAATTCTGAAATTCACAAACTGTTGGAACTGACTCAAGAGATGGGGTCTCAAGGCTAGATTCCTTAACCCGAACTAGATGATAAAGATAACCCTTATAAATCATCTTTATGGCCTTAAGGTATGAAATAAATCAACCCATAGATGCTAGGCTAGTACGCTTCCATTCTAAGATTGGTTCGTTTGGAAACTGAAAATGAATAATGTTAGTTCTACAATTAATTGAGGCATAACACGAGTGTAACAAATCCATGCCTAGAATGACATCAAAGTCTACCATTTCTAACTCTACTAGATCTGCAGAGGGGAGAGGTGGACTTTCTAAGAGAGACTATGACATGGTTAATTTTCTGTATTACCCGTCTAGCTATAAATTTGGGCCACCGGAACATGTAGTAGAGACTGAGAAAGGTTCTGACGAGAGTTTTCTGGGACGAATTACTTTATTTGGACTTACTATATTGGAGTTAACAAAAGAAAAGAAACATGTATGTTATCTTTTCAAACTGAGGTGACATATCTCAGTTCCACATTCCTTGAGTTTGTAAGATGCCAATCTCCAAATATTACTACCAAGTTACAACATCACACCCCAAATTATTTTCTTGACCTCATCAATGAACTTCTGTGGGTCTTACCATCTTGCCGATCGAAAAATGTAGGCGGATTAATCCAACAAAATCACAAAAACTATGGCTACCATAATCAGTCATTCTATTAGTAGGAACTAGAACCTATTGATTAATCTGGGTTGGTCATACTCTGAGCCAAAAGCTGAATTGGCGGTTCTGAAAACTCGCATTTGAACTTCCTTACATAGTACTAAAGGAACTGGCCTTAGCATTAGTGCATTAGCATTCCAGGCCTAACGATTACAAGAAGGAATGGTCTTAAGCGCACAAACATCAAAGTTAGAAATGGAATTTTATCATTAACATTCGAACGATCATGATACAAAAGTTGAGTTTTCCTAAAACACTTTATAGCCTCCTTAAAATTAGATGTGGTGCACTTCACACCCATGAAAAAAACTCTACTTAGTGTGGATTTTTCAGACATCTTAGGACTCTTGAACCTAGTGCTCTGATACAAAGTTTTGTCATGCCTCGAGCTACCTCCGAGACGCGGACACGGAACCTAGGACCACAAGTGATCCCAAGCTAACCCTGTTAACATAATCAGGAGCATACTAAAGATAATAAACTGTTGCGGAATCTAAATCATACTTAAAATGAAAAAAATGGGGAATATCCATATTCTATAACTAAGATATTTGAAAAAAAGAGTTTAAATTAACTCGAATACTAAGCTGAATCGAACTATCTCTAGAAAAATAGCCTTAAAATAGCTAGAAATATGGGGACAAGCGCCAGCTGGAAATTTTGCCAAAACTGAAACTAAATGACTAAAAACTAAAATAAACTCATGACTGTTTCCTTGGAAAATGAGGACTACCAATGAATCTGCTGAACTATGAGATCGGGAGGAAACTTATCTATGAGTGATGTGGATCCTGAGAACCTGATGAAACCTACATCACGAGAAATGTAGCACAACTTATGCGTCAGTACTTGAAAGGTTGAAAGGTACTGAGCATGACAGATAGAGTAAAGTAAAAACTAAAATACACATCTGAGCCAAGCACAAAAACAAGTATAAAATATGAACGGAGGTGCTGTTCTGAGCTAATTTGATGCAATAACCAATTCATAACTGCTGAAACTGCTATGGAGTTCTTACTGATCAACTGGTCCCTGACCCCGTATGACTGAACTGTGGGAGAGATTACTAATAAACCATAAGAAAACCACATGAGCTAAATATGAGTCTGATTGTATACGCCACACCGGGGAGAGGACCCCAATATACCCTGTAAAAAAGTATTTGATAACGGGACATGCTGGAGTGATCCACATACTGTGATTGCACACAGAGAACTCTACAAACCTACTCAGCTAACAAAAAAAGTAGTTCTGGGGGACTATTGGGTACGCTAAAACCCTAGTCCAACTCGGTATTATGATACTCCCAATGAATCGTAAAAGAAACTTATTATATCACGATTTCTGTATGTAAATACTGGAAAGCTCGAAACCGAACATTCAAACAGAGATGAAACAATTAATTCGGTAAGGTTAATTATGCATTTATACTGAGGATTAGATTGAAGTGTCTAAATTTATGACCTACGCATGTGTAATTCAACAAACTAATGAAATACAAGCTAGGGTTCTCATATTAATGCAATAAATGAATAATAATATGATAATTTCATTTGGAACATATTACTAATAAGTTCATGAAGTTCTAAAACTTAGATCTAATCATGATGATGGGGAATCATGAATCAACCTGAAAACTTACAGACCCAAGGGTGAAAGGAACCCACTAGTGAAAAAAATCCCACTATTCTGGTGATGAAATCCACGGAAAAAAAATAACTAAGTTGGGGTGGGGGTTGGGATGGAACTGCGGGAGCTTGTGGGGTTCTTGAAAACTAGGTCTTGAGCTTTGTTTATCCTCTCTTGCTTCTAATTTTCTAAGTTTTTAATTAATGATTTGACTTGGATATGTTTTAATTATGTTTCTTGTCTTAAACTGACTAAAATCTTTTGATTTAGGGTCAAAACGAAGTAACTTAGGGTTTAAACAGAGTGGAAAAGGTCAAAAAGACCCCTAGGAAGGTGGCTGTCGGGCCTCACGATGGGCAGGATTGATGGTCCGTCATGTGCCCGACGCCCCGTCATTCGGTCCATCGTGAGGCCTTGTTCATAAGGACTTTACTAAAATGGGCATAACTTTTTACTCGAAGGTAGGTTTTAGCATGGTGGTTCGTTGTTCTAGTGAAAAGTTAATTCAATTATCTATATGTGGGTATATCATGAGAGACCTAATTCATTTTGTTTTAAGAGTAATGCTCATGTTAAGATGACCCAACTGCATTTCCCATTAACTGGCTGCAAATTTTCCACCTACGGTCAGACCCACGGACCGTAGGTCCACCTACGAATCGTGATGGTCATCCATAGCTCTTGTCAGAGAGTGGTTGAAGGGAGTCTTGATTGACGATCACGGACTACGTACCGTCGTTTGAACTACGGCCCATAAGTCCGTCCGTCATCCAAGACTTAACCAATTTTTCTAGGCAGAAATTTTTGGGAGTTTCTTATCCCATCGATGGTTGTGCAGGATAGAACTGGTTCAGGCTGCGGTTCGTTGATGCCACCGTTGGTATCACCTGCTGATTTTTCTGAAAAACTAATTTTTTGTCTGTTTTGGCTACGGGGGTGTTCATTTTATCTACAAAAAAAAAATTAGTTTATAATAGTGAATTCTTCAAGTCAGACATTCAAAAATCTATTAAATATAAATCTAGTAAGTAGAAACCTTGCTTGACTTGGAATGTACTATCTAAAAATATAAAATTATCTTGATGGTGGATAAGAAAAAAAAATTACATTAAGCTTTTATAGTAAAAAATTTTGTGGAATTATTAATTGACATACCAATTTCATATATACTGCTACATTTTAAGATAAGAATGACTTTTAAAAGTTTATAGATATGTCAACTTGAATTTTGGTAATAATTATTAAATATATTTTAGGAATAAAGCGTTAGTGTACGGTCTGTTAGGAGACACATAGAGCTGGCTTTTATTAGTAAAATGTGATTTTTTTTTATAGATTAGTAATTAGTAAACCAAATTAAATATATATAAATTCAATATCTTTAGATAAGAATATTAATTAAAAAAATTAGAAATATGTCACCTTAAACTTTGGGGGATCAAGCTTAAATTATTTAGGATGACGTTTCTAGATGTATATTGTTTTGAGATCACAAGTAGTACAAAAGGATTGTACAAAGAACTCAATAGTATTCCGACGGATATAATTCAAAGTGATAATGCGTGTCAAATTACATATTCAAACAAAACACATTATAAGTGTTAAGTCTAATTCCATAAGAGGGAAAGTGAAACAATTACGATAACTATCAAATGACGAGTATTTATTATTACTTGTGCACCATATAATATAGATAATTGGACTTTATTGAATCAGCTTCATCACGTTGATAGAAAATTAGTAGAATATATTCATTACCGATAGATTACAAATTTACGATTATCTCTTGGTCTATTGTAATATTTTTAAGTATTGAGTTTAAGGACGTCTATTCTTCAAACTCCTTTTAGGGGTCGGAATCTTCCCGACAGTTATGTGATTATTATTTTATCAACTCTATTAGATTGACATTAGATGACCATGTAATTGTGTACCGTAGGTATTGGTATTAAATATAGTAAATATAGAAGACTAGACTGGACTTGGGGCTTGGGCTGGATCGGACTTAAAATAAATAATTTCATCATAGATAAGAACTTTTGTTACAGACAAGAGAACATATATAGAAATAAGGGTCATATCCTTATATATATTGGTAATGCAATACAAAACTGTACAAAATAGGTCAAAAAACATAAAGGGACCAAAACAAAAGATTGGCGATAATGACTATTTGTGTACACCAATAATTAATATTTTTTATGATGATCGTTTTTGAGAAATCTCTCACAATACTAGCATCAGGTTGCAAACAATACGTAATCGTTGCCTATTGTCACGTTGTTACCCAACTTCACCTTACGCGTCTCTCAACTCTAAACCTTGTCTTGCTGGTGGATGTTGCCCACCCATTCCCTTCCTCTTTTATCTTTTTGTGGACTATTAATTGGACATGCCAATTCATAAATTACTGAGAGAGGGGAGGAGAAGAAGGACAGGGGAAAAGGGGAGAGAGTAGGGCACGGAAGGGGGGCAAGGAGGAGGAAATAGAGGACGAGAAGGGAGGGGGGACGGTGGGAGGAGAGGACAGAGAGGGGAGCGGGGAGAGGAAAAAGGGGAGGGTGGAGAGACGGAGGAAGGAGGAACCAGAGTGAAAGAGAGAGGAAAAAGGCAGAGCGGGGAAAAGAAGAAGAGGAGCTGCGCAGAAGCCGGGAAATCACGGTTGATCCGACAAATATTAAAATGGCTAACTTTAAAAAGATAGTTGAATTACTTAACAAACATTATTTTTTTTAAAAAAAAATGTTGTGAATTGTCAGTTTATCTGAATTAACATTTTGAACCAAACAATTGATTCAAACTCATAAACATGGATTAAATGGTCTTGTTTAACAACTATGAAGGATATTATAGATCCTTAAGTCATTATAAAGCCCTAGTTAAATTAAACGACAACTACATTATTTTAAGAAACTTGACTTGTTTTTCCTATTAAAAATTTGGACTATATAGTTAGTTCAAATTCATAAAAATGAATTCAAAGCTTTTCAATAACTATAAAAGAACATAAAAAGATCTTAAGTTATTCTAATAGGCATAAATTGTCCAACTTAAAAAGTTTCGGAAATATGGAAAACTTGAATAGAAAAATAAAAATATATCTACCAAGGATTCATCTAAATTAACAATAATAAATAAAAAAGCTAAAGAACACAACACACAAAAAGAAGAGATAAAGAGAATCTAAACTAAACAAACACAATAATAAACAAGATAAGAGAAAACTAGGATTTTTGCCCGAACTTTCAGCCACTATTTGGCTGCTGCACATTGCTGCTGTTGTGCTCAAATTAGACCTTTTAAAGTCCGATTTTTGACTTCCCAGCTTATTGGGCTACTGTTAACGCTGCTGAGTTCAAATTAGACTCTTTTGAGTCCAAAATCTTTTGATTTTTCAGCCACTTTAAACTGTTGTTTCTGCTGTCTTCTTTGTGTTTTTAACCCAACAATATCAAGCTTTCCTGTCAAGAGCTTAGAGGAGGACTTGATAGAGGAGGTGTATGCGAGAGAATGTGAGTCCAATTGGACTCGATAGAAGAGTTTCATGCAGAAAAGAAAAAGATAAGAGAGATCAATATTTGATCAACCTACGAAGATATTAAAGAAAACGCTTTGAAAAGTTCATAATGATTAAACCAAAATAAGAAATAAATAAAATAAAAGGAAAAAAAACACAGAAACTACAATTCAACAATTAGAGGGAATGAAATCAAGCAACATTTTTAGCAATGGATAAAGTCTCATATTACAAAATAAACCAGTGAACACTATCACACACATAACAAACCAAACCTTCACTTAATCATGGTCTGGAAACACATTGATATTTAGACATTAAGGTAAACCTTACTACAATAAGTAACAAATAAGAAAGGAAAGGCATTGAAATTTAAGCAAGAAATAACAAATCTTCACTCTAATAAAACTATTCGTCTAACCTAAAGATTAATCCAAAAAGAACTCAAAAGAAAAAACTTAAAATTCTAATGAAAAATTTCTTACTGTGAACTTTAAAATAGCCTGGAATAGTAATATTGCAACACAAAGCTTTCTTAGATCTAAATTATTATTCGGAAATCAGACATTCCAAACTAGGACACAGATGGCAGGAATACAACTAAAGGCAAAATTTAAAGAAAACCGATGCATGTTTCTATCAGTATTATGCTTTGACAAGAAAGATAAATTTGAAAATGAACAAGTTTTGGCAAAAACAGACTACAAACTTTCTCAACACGATAAGTGAGTCTTTGGAGTCCCACAAGTTCAAACAAATATTTCAGGGGAAGCAATCCAATATTAAAGAGCAAAACTTATATTGCTAATTAATTCATTCAAACAGGGTAGGTGGAAGGGATGAAACCATGAGTTGTGTTAGCAAGAGCAGGGCCTTTTTTAGGCTATTTCTAATCATCGGGATATAATACGAAATCAACCAAGTGAAATTTGCTATTAATGATAGACGGATTCATATCTCATAAAAAAAATCTCAAAAGAATTTAAACTCATATCAGCAATACTAGAAGCCTTCTATACGACCTGGAGGCTAAGAAATTTGAGCAAGTAACAAAATGCAGTGGAAATAATTATGAGCGTCATACTCTAACTTAAACAATTACGGAAGAGGCACAAAGGTTACACTTGAATGTAAGCTAAACTGGAAGGGAAAGATTCAAGGCCATAAGGAACTCAAATAGTAGGCAACCACAACTTATTAGACTTCATAACGGTAAAACTTAATCCTAAGTTGGAAATTTGACAATTAAACAAAAGGGGTTCTCAAGCTTCCCGATAAAGTAGGAGAAAACCTGTAATTTACTATGAACATAATCAAGTGCGGCCAATCCAATATACTGGAAGTTCCTAACTACAAATCATTAGGAAGACAAAGAAATAAACAAAATAATTAAGACTGGACATTTTCACTAAATGAGAGAATCAAACTGAGTTTTATACAACTGCGCAACTATAGCTTCCAAAGCTTATACTCGAGACCAAACTATAAATTCTTATATAATCTAGAATCTGAAAACAAAACAGACGAAAGCACTGCATAATGCAGAATCTAAGCAGGCAAAATTAAACTATGAAGAAGGAAATATAAGTGATTACCTTGTTCTGAGCAGCCAACCGGGACAACGAATTTGGAAGATGACCCCACCACCTCTTTCGACTCGAACAACAACAAAAATTGAACTATTGAACCAAGATTTCCCAACCTTTTTTCAGGTACTCTCCTATTTCAAAAAATCCTCCCATGAGAAGTGGAGAGAAGTGTATTTATAAGAGGGGAAATGGGCAAGAAAAAAAGGGTCTGGATTGATGTGGGAGAATCCCAAATTCAAAAATGCTCCAAGGATTAGGCTTGGATAGCTACAATCGTACCAATTCCCACAGACTGAAGACGAGAGCCCTCTGATTTAGGGCAAGGACAATGAAGCATTAAGATAGTTTCGTATAAGGGTAAGAAGAGAGAAGATCGCGAGACACGCGTAAGGCTCGATTCGCTGTGCTCACATGTTCAGCGCTCTTCTGGATTCGACTTCGGGAATTTGGTTAGTTTTTTTCCGGGTAAATATTGCTGGAGTTGTGCGTTTGCTGTTGAAATATTGAGGAGAACGGAAAAAGTATGGGTGTCTTAAGATGGCAATGGGTCGAGTTTTCGGATCAGTGATTAGCTGTGTTGATGCTTTGAATTGCATTTGCTGAGTGGGTTTTCTAAAGGGATAGGTGATTTGTGCTTAGGAAAAATGGGTTTCTCTTTTAATTGGGTCTAAATGCTGAGATCCAATTTGAAAAATAGGTTCTCAAGTCTTGAAAATAATAAGATGATGATATTTGAGAATAAAATAAGTTATTTATTCAATCAATTATAAGATTCTTCATTTTAAAATAAATGTGAAATAATCAACTAATTGTCGAAAATAAGACTAATTGAAATTTGAATAGTTTAAGGAAAAGATAAGTATAAGGTTAAATATTATTTTTACACATATTTTAAAATATTTATAAAAAATAAAGTCAAACACAAAAACTTGTATGTATGTATATAGTGAAATATGTATTTTCTTCTAAACACAAAACAAAATCAAGTCTGAAAACATTTTTAGATTTTTCAAAACAACTATTTCCAATTGTCTTAAATTCAAGAAGCTTAAAAAGTAATCAAATTGTGGAGGGTCAAAATTGGAGTGTCAACAGCTGCCCCTCATTTGACTTGGGTTGATGAAAGAAATCCGAGGCAAATGAAATTGACAAATCCAATTTTGACCAACCACATCTTCACCTTTCAGAAAAAGAGCTTTTGCTATGGACTTTAGGAATTAAGTCCGGACCCGAAAGTGGGTTTCCTACATAAGCTCATGCTATTGAGAAATTCAGGCCATTTGTAGTTCGATAAGCCGCTTGTGACTGCAATGATTTCACAGAAATACAAAGCTATTTTCGTTGTCGAGTATGGAGAAGCCCGAAAAGCTCTGAAAAGCAAAGGATTACAAATGTTGGAGTACAATCGATTTTTCAAACCTTGAACCCTCCTACATATCCCTACTTTAGGGAAATCAGAACTGTTTTCTCCGTTCAACTCAATCGTTGAAAAAGGAAATCTGTGTATGCGGAATTTACCTTTAGCTAAGGTTAGTTGGACAAAATAATTTGAATTTCTGGAGAAGTTATATGCCAAAATCTTAATTAATGCAATTGGGGGGGTTGGGCCCTTCACATCCATAGGTAATAACTTACGCGAGCATAACTTCCAAAGCTCTTGGTGCATTGTCACTCAAATTGAAAATTTGCCTCCGGTGAGAGTTGAAAAATTTCACTAAAGGCGAAACTGAAACTTAAACTGTTAAACCCAAGAAAATACCCGCATGCCTTAGGATAGGAATGTGGTTTGATTTGCAAACATCTCACTTCTGAATTGTGGTTTGATTGTGTCAGAACATGACACTCCGATCTAAGAATATCGTATCGGAACGTGACACTCCGATCCAATAATACCGTGTCGGAACGTGACACTCCAATCCAATTATCCTATAATTTTATTTCATAAAACCTTCTTTATTCCAGGCGTCATTTTACTAGAGAGGGTTCAAGATTAGAAATTTAACAGTCTTATAATTTTAGGCAAACCACAAACCATACAATCAAGACATACAACCACACAACAGATACATAGTAGACTTACAATATCAACTTAATTAATCATATCACTCTCTATTGAGAGTTTATCTATCAAATAGAAATAAATCATAACCTACCTCCACCGAAAAATCGAAGTCAAGCAAGCTACTTCTCCAATACTTTTCCTTTCCTCAATGCCTCCGACTTTTCCAATCTATCAAGCATATATGCATAATTTATAAGTTTACAAGCCTATAAATACTCATATTATTTTATGTCTAGTCCACACTCAAAACTCACCTAATTCTATCATTAATTTCCTAAAGTTCAAACATAAAGGTAAATCTTAATTCCTCCAATTAACACAACTTAATGAAATTTAAATAATTTTAATAACCTAGTATTTATTATATATCTATCTATCTCACTATATGTGACAAACTAACATTACAACATGATACAACTAATTAAATACACCATAAATATCCTATACGACTGTGATAAAACCCGTGGGGCGCAGTAAACCTATATGTTATATATCTGCCGTCTCTAAGGCAGTAATGGTCATTTTACGGATAATGGTAGTATCCTTCATTCTCTCTAGTGGACACATGCCATATTTAAAGTCCTTTGTTTTTCTAACTTACCAAATGCATATGCTAATTTTTTTGGTACTGCTGGAATTAATTCTCATACAAGAGTTTTGTCCAACCAGTACACAACAAGAATCAATGATAAATGTTAATTACTTGCGAGTATAACATATACCTAGGATGCCACTTTATCCTCTATGCACCTTTTAAATGACATGTGTTTAATTATTAATTATAAGGATCAATAACTTTAACTTCAAGAAACATACTTAATGATGTATTGAATTTTGGATTATATGCTTTTTATTTATCTTAAGTTGATATATGGCTAGACGGATAACAACACAAATACATATATACACCGTTATATTCAACCAATAGTTTTGGCAAGAGAGCAATCTCATAATGACTTTCAAGATATTATTTCTAATTTCTTGAAACCATCTCGCTGTAAATTAACAAATAAATGGCAGTAAACATTATCTTCAATACAATGCCATGATCTAACCTTAATTCCAAACCAACCTTAATTACATAATCAATATAATAAACTAAGACACAATCAATACCAAAATATATTCAACACCATAAGAAGTACACCATCAATCACAACATCAATCACACCTATTACTTCTGATTTCCCTCAACTCTAGTCAGCCTCCCGCATATCATGTTCCAGGGTAAGCTATCCATTCAAGCTCGTGTTGATACAATCCTAAATCAATATTTGCTAAAACCAGGGGTATTACTAAACCATCCACCACACAACTCATAATGCACAAACCATCAAAGATCTTATCAAGAATACATTCTATCAACAAAACATTTCCTTGAGCTTAAGCTATAAAAATCTGTCTTAGACATTTAGTAAGTCACTAGGAGAATCGAACTCATTTGATCCAATATGGAAAGTCAAGTAAACCACCATCAAGTGAACACCCCAGCATATAGAACTTCCTAACAATACAATCGAAATGCAGATCATTAGCTATCATAGACAAACCTTAAGAGTGACAAAACTATAACTAATGGTACTCACTTCATCACACATAGCCCAAAACATGATACCCGATGATGAGAATTAAATCTATATGTCTACTATCAAACAATTGGTCGCTCTCTTATAAATTCTTATATTTAAAGTTGTGGTGTTAATTCACTAGTATACTTTAACTTTTTCAAACAACACCAAATATTTTATCACTGGAATGAACAAGTCTAACCAAGAATGCCACCCTACCAGAAGAAAAATCACAGAATCGGTACACCCGATCCACTATCTAGGACTCACCCATAGATGTAAAAACACACACGGATGTAGAAAGTGAATCATACTCTAAACTACGCCCACAATGAAGTAGTTCCTCATTCTAAGCTACTTCCATAGTGCCCATATCAACATGTTCATTCATTGACTCATTCTCTTAGATTTTCTAGCTAACCACAATCACCAATTTAGTCCCTATTACAATAACACACATATACTTGGTTTATCGAACACCACATCCACTTAATTCAACACTTTTAATACTAACAAAACATCATAATTGCATCGATCATCTGTCGTACTCCTAAAAAATAATTAGTATTAATGTATTTTTATCGAATACATATTTAAACTATGGCTATCTCTCTTTCTATTTAAGTATTTCATAAAAAAATGTGAATTTTCCAAACAAGGCCAATATCACTAATTTCGAGTTTGATAATACCTATTCATCAAGATAAAATTATGAAATCACCCCAAGGGTTTATAAAAGATGTCTTATTCCTTAACTTTTCTCAAATTCTTTCCATGGTGTAAAATTAATATATCAACCCTTGAATATTTAAGACTTTTTGTTCTCTTGCTCGCTTACCGATCTTATTCCTTAACCAATAATCTATAATATTTTACCTACTCTAAACTAATACTTTAAGGAAATCCTCCTTTCGGGAGTCCTTTTAATTAATCAAACTTGACAAAAAATCAATCAAACTATGCATTAGAGTCCTTCCATAGGTTTTTAGGAGTAATATCCTGCTGTAAGCCATATTAATTTTTTTACTTTTTGTTTTAACCTCACCAATTTATACATTTATAAACCTACCACCACAAAAGTAGATTCGAAATGAAACATTTGAATTGTAAATCGAACAATGTAACTCAATCTCCTTATCTATCAACATGACTGATACCTTGATGATTTTTTTTATGAATTTACATATCTTAACTTATCGTTGATCGTCTCTTCATCGATCTTATCATATCCTTGGCTAAAAATTCAACCTTAGTCATTAACAAACTCAAAATCACAAGACAACTTATCATCACACTCAAGCTGAACGTAGGTAACTCCTCTCTTAAGTCTTATTACATAGTGTTTAACCAATCTAATAAACATGTGACACTGTTACAATAATCATAGTAAAATATTTAAAACTACATCCCTCTGAATCCCATTTCTCAACTTCCTAAATATACCTCTTTAGCCCTTGTAATTAGAGAAGATATTCTTGTTCTCACCTTTTCTGAAGGCTACACTACATTCCACATTTTTTTCATTACGAATCTAGCTCCTTTAATTCTATGTGAGCGGTGACACAACATTCCTCAAAACTTTTCATACAACCACGTTACTCACTGAATAGTAGAAATCACAACCTTACATACTCACATGTATTTATTACCATACAAAGTTTATCGAACAAAAAAAATACATTTAATTATGTAGTTTCATCCCAATCACAATTCCTCATCAATCCCTTATAATCATTATTAACTCTAATCACCTCCATTGTCTTAAATTAAGATTCCTCTTATTAAACATTATATTAAAACACCTCATAATACACACTATAAATAGAATGCCTCTACAATTTTAATGTAAGCACCACCGAAACGCAGCTGTTGTTCGGAATTAAAAACAATTATCTTGCGGCGCCAAATCCATCTCCACCGTTCCAAAAATCAACACAGCCCAGATATCAGGAACATGTAGTTCCAATTTTAAGCCCCGATCCATTAAGTTAATTTTAGAAACACGATCTGAAGGCTGCTGGTCCGAGAAAAGGTATGCAACAAAATAAAATTCTTCTCTCTCTTACTCTCCTCTTCTCTCTTGGTGAAAGAAAACTAAACCTCTTTCAAAACTCTCTTAATGTCCTTTATGTAATTTCAAGAGAATACTAATGATGTTCACTTTTTTCTCTTAGATGATCCTCTATTGTACAATGTGCTTTTCCTTACAAAAGTCAAAATCAACTACAAACAGGATTAACGAATTTTAAATTCTTTTTCCTAATAATTGGAAACTAAATAAGAGATAATTTCAATTCAAATCCTTTTTTCGAGTAGGATTAGCCTAGTTTTCCTCGCAACTTTGAAGCACATACTAAATTCAGCAGAATTGGTGAAAGATCTTTCAAGACTTGTTGCCACTGAAAAACTGATTCTAAATGAGATTTTCGATACTTAGTAAAACAAACACTAAATCATATCGTCATATATCACATCCTCCTTTTTACATTATTCATATAGCTAGAACTTTCATCATAAAAAAGTGAACCTTTTTCCTCGACAATACACCTTAAACTCAGGTATACCATCAAATTTAATGGCCTAACTCATTTTATAAACATTTCTTACTAAATCTTCAATTTTGTTCTTCCTCTCCCCAAGTATACTCACTAGGACTTCTTGTCCATTGTGTTTTATCATCCTTGTATCATCTACTTGTTTTGAGCTCGAGATAAATCATCATAGTCCATATTCAGACATTTAACCCTCACACATACATTTTCACAACCTAAAGCATTATACCGTATTTATAGTTCCCACAACTAGAAACTTCCTCCTTAAACAATGCCCAATTTCCAAGCGCGCCCTTAGTAAGAACTAGTGGAAAGTAAAACCGGATCTCATATCTAAACATGCGCTAGCCATATACGCAATACCCTTAAAATATCGTTAGTATCTACAGCTTTTGACAAGTTGCATATTTATTCTACATAACACTATGACTAATACCTCCTCTTAAATCTCCGTCTTTATATGCCCGTCACTGAACACATCTTAACCTAACGAGACTATAGTACAGATTCTATACAATAGCCAGCATGCTTCTATCCATTGAATAGATCCAAAATATTATTCAATTCATTCTTAGATCAGGTCAACGACAAAAATAACAAACATCATAAATTTACGAAGTCAAACATATATATTATTGTAATGGTCGTATCATAAACTTTTTTTTTTATTGTATACACTTAATCTATTAAGCCATGATAAAGATTATGCCCTCAATTGCCTTAACCGTAACTTCATCTTTCTCATTCTCTGAGAAACTCTCATGCCTACTTCAATATGCCTTAAGTATATAAAACAACTGATGTATGGAATAGTACTATTAAGAAGAAGAAGTTTTGACTATCACTTCCACAAGAAAATAGAGTTTTATTTCCACAAACACAATACCCCCACTTTTTCCTTCTCGCCGGTGCAACCTGATACTGATCCTCAACATTCTGCAAAATCGAGTTAGGTTTTCTTCTAATGTCCTTCCAGTAACAGCTGCATTTCCCTATGCATTTAAAGAACTACTAACAACCAAGAGAATATCTACTACATGTGGCCAGTTCATCTCAAGCCTATAATTCGTAAAAAGGAACAAAAACATACCAAAGCAACTCTAGGGTTTTTTGCGGGTCGAAATTTGAGGGGCACAATTCTTGATCCCCTCCTGCTTTGTTTTTGATTTGGCAGGAAGAAATTTGATGTCAGCTCTTGAGAGGCAGTTAAATTTGTATCAAGATCTATGGTTCTTTCCTAACTACACTTAAAAAAAATTAAGTAAATCATATCTAAATTAACGCATACTCTCTAGAAAGAGAGCCAATACAAGATTATGCTCTGTCATAAAAACCTAAAACAAACGAGTTTATGCTTAGCATATCCAAGGAAATGAAAACATGTTCATTAACTAAACAACCACTACCCAGTGTGTTTCGCGAAGAGTGAGGTTTGGGAGGGGGGATCGTGTACACGTAACCATACCGCTTCTTACACTAAGTGTGAGGTTTTAACGAGACGCTATTTGGACTAGGCAATTGGCTCAAGAACAAAAAAGACTGAGAAAAGATGTATGAAGTCAAGACACAATGGGATTTCTACGAAACAATAGACAATTAAACCAGTTCCATTAACGACACTACTCGTGAAAAAGAAACTTCACAGAAACCAAACTCAAAAAAGTTTTTCACTCCAAACTATGCAAAGGTGTCGAGTTTACACTTTCAGCGGCCATCTGGCTGTATTTCTGTTTAAAACTGTATTGATTTTTTCCAAGGAGTGGGCTGAGTAGAAAACTTTCTGTCATCTTTTAATTCCAGATATACAGGACAATTAATATAATTTAACCCACACTGTCACAACATAATCTTTCAAATTAAGTTATTCAGGCTCCTTGTATCTAAACCTATAAAGGTCTTTGAGTTTGAGGTATATAGTTTACCCTACTCGATGAAGCTATGTCAAATTCTTATTTGACATGAATTTAAGCAATACAAAAAAAAATAACAAAAGCTGTTTTTCTTTATCATAGGCATCAATTGAGAAACCCCCAAAATTAAGGGTGGACTTTTCCACTGTGACAAAGTTGCTTCTTTGTTTTGGATAAAGTAAAGTTGGTAGTATAGGTAAAATGCATCAAGAAGATTAATGAATGATCAGCTAGGACAAACTCCTTTAACGCTCTCGTTTATCTATGTATTATCTATTTATGCCCTTTTTATTTTCAACACCTGTTTTTTGGGCTTTTCATCTACTGGAAACCCTCTCTTTCCTTCTACGCTCTTTCTTTGTATTCCCTACTCCACAACGCCAATCTTCAAATTCTTTACCTCAATTTTGTGGCACTAATCCTAGAATCAAGAACAAAGCTGAAAAGTCCAAATTGATCACATATGCGCACAATGCGTGGAGAAGGTTCTGGGATAAGATGGCCAACAACTTATCTCGGCATTCATTGGGTGACAAGATTACGTCATAGGATTTTGGAATGGGGTAGTTGGAGAATGATCACTAGGATCATTAACAAATTGGAAGAGTCATACCTCTCTATGGTTTGCAGACTGACACTAGTCAATAGTGGTTCTGGAACACTTTTGCCTTTCTTATTTGATATCAATTTTTCCTACAGCTGCATTGTAAGTAGAAGAATAGATGCACGAGAAGAAAACTCTCTGGCAGTGGAAATGAAGGTAAGAAAACATATCACCCCCATCTACTGGGATGGGTTAGGGAGCTATTGTAAGACAAAAGGTAGGGGGTCTAAAAATTCCATAAACATGAAGAACAAACCAGAGTTTTGATGATACTAATGGTTTGTGTGTCAATATATCCATTTTCTACTTATGAGGGAATGTTTTGTGGAAAGAAGACAATTGTTTTGCAAAATTATGCATGTGAAGACAAAAAGGAATGAGTAAGATTGTAACAAAACACACACTATTTGGTCAGCTCAATCTGGAGAGCTATCAGGAACGTATGGCCTTAATGCAATCAGAAAAAGGTGAAATTTGGGAAGGACAGCGAACATCTCTTTTGGCAGTGAAAAAATGGTGCACGGCAAGGATCTAATGAAACAACAACATCCAGAATCGCTTCTCATACAATCGTCCAATCAGCAACACTTCCTAATCCACGCTTTCTGCCATGATCTACTTGTGGACGAGGTGTGTTCGAGGTGTGGAACTTATTCCTATTGAGAATACATATGAATGATTTGGGAGATGGAAAAAGTTGCAAAGAATTCAGTACAGGCCCTTAGGTTTAAATAACCCAATCGAGGAGAGACAGCTGGAAATGGAGTCAGATAAGAAGTGGGAAGTTCTCCCTGTCACCTCACTCGTACACTTGGGAGTTGATTCAGCATTGGTGAGGACAGGGGATTGGCCCTTTAGATGATGATTTTGGAACCAAAGTGCGATACCAAGTTTATTTGTTTCACTGCATGGCTTTTTGGAAAAGAGGCAGTCTTCGCTACACCCGCTTCTGAATGTACTCCTATGATTTACTCTCTAATATTCTCATGCAGCTGTCTTCCAGCTCTCATCCACCTAACTTTCGCTGAGTGTTTTTCTGATGTGGGGACCAATACTTGTAGACAATCAACCTGTACTCTTTTTGTTGTCATGCGAGTTGGCCTAATGAACGTCATTTCTATCCGTTGGGGATGTTTTTATAGCTAAAACGAATCAGATGGGTGTAAACTTGGATGCATAGCTGTTGATACTCTGTCATCTTCCGCGTCCAAAGATGCTGGAACAGATGGAATGGTACTCAGAAGGAGGAGAGATTGGAAGATTGTCCTGCCTGTGATTTGGTGGTCCATCGATGGAGATGAACAAGGGGTGGTTTTTCTTGTCTGGAAGGAGTACAAACACCAAGCCTCTTACAAATTCCTTTGGTGGTGATGATCGCTTAGCCTATGGTTTGTATTTTTGGTGTGAGCAAGTCTGATGGACTTATCCGTTGACTCTATAACAGAAGACCGTTTTTGATGTTTAAAAACTTTTTGTAACGATAACTTCAAACACAAGACGTAAGTTGTAATACTTTTGTTGGGAAACAATACTTGTTAATGTAGGTTATATAGATGTAATGTTACCATTCTCACAAAAAAAAAGGTCCTATTATCACGAAAGGAAATTTGCACTTAAATGGCAAATTTTTCATGGTGCAAGGACATGGTCTGCCTCAAGATTAGGAAGGTGGACTCATTACACCAATAAAAAGAAATAAATGATCTCTCATCAAGTCTCCTCTCTAGTTCCATGTATTACTTGGGTCTCCCTCTGCAATAGATCCCATCCTAATAGTACAAAAACAACATTTTATAGGTTCCACAACTAGTAGTCCTGGCACAACTCTGCTAAATCAACAGAGCACTCCAAGATCATCACTTGATACAGTTATACAACCCAAACTAATAAAAATTATAAAACACAAAACTCAAAGTTAATAAGCATATACTTTACAGTTGCTTGCAAACCAAAGAGTTTAAGATATAAATTGGTCCTTATATAATAAGGCAGTGGTTCTGGAAGAAAGAACAAAGAGTAGATGCTATACCTTTAAGAGCCGGTAACGCTCGCAATCGAGATAAAGCAGACGCACGATTAATGTGCTGGGATCTATCCTCCACAGCCTAACAAAATCACAAATACCCAAACAAATAAAATTCCAGTTAAATATCTAAAAGGGTTCGATAAAACTACAATCCTTTAGCAAAGTCATTCTAAAACCAAACCTGGAGCAACAATCCCTGTTGGCTTTATGCTTTAACGCACAGCTCACTCATGTTGCGATGCTGTCCCACCAGACTGAGCCTTGAAAGTGCTCAATTCACCTGCTTCTCACTCCCTCCTCCGACATCAAACAAGTACTCTCCTCTGCTTTACCATACCTTTGTATACCCTTCCGCATTGCCATCGTCTGTCTGGTCTTTTAGCTAAACAATAACGACCCCTCCAATTCGTTTAAACTTGCTATCCAATAGTTAACAGAAAACAATACTTAACTCGATTTGTACTCGAACTGATAGATAAATTTGGAGCTGAGTATGAGCACGAAATGCACATGATTTGGGTAGTGAGTTAATCAGCTGGTGTTCTATGATGATATTTTAAAGAAGATTCAGAAACGCTTTTGAAAACGAAACGAACCATATGGATTCTCAATATTAAACCGTTCTTTTTTCTGTTCAAAACCTTTTTAGGAGGATGAGACATAAAGTGAGATTTGGCCAATCATTACTTAAACTCATGGCCAAACTTTCATTTTGTTTTTATTTGTCACGTATGATTTCATAATATATATATGATATTAGCTAAAATCTGAAATAGTTGAAACTCTTTTCCTAAGTATTTAAATTATACAAATTAATTCTTCCCTACTTATGAGGTCCTAAACTACTCCTAATGTTAGTTCCTTTTACCAACTTATATTTATCTTCTCAATTTTTAAGGGCACACTTTTAAACATATACCAAATAAAAAAGAATTATAGTTGATAAATTATAGTAAAGTTTGAATGAACTCTGGCTCCGTAACCCAATATATTAAATGTATACATTCGAGGAACATATACATTGTATGATTTTGCTAGCCTATTTGCTTGCAATTGAAGAATTCGCTGGCCTTTTTTTCGCTTCAATATCTGTATAGTTTGGCATTTGTAACAATTGAATCAAAGTAAAATGTTTGAATATTGTATAACTATAAGTGTATATGAAGAGATATATGTTATTCAAATGTGTATATACATTTTTCTCCCTCTCGCTTTAATATAAAACAGAAACACAATTTACAAACACTTATGTTGTATAAAGCGAGATACAATTATATAATTCACTAGCCTAGTTCCTCTGCAATCTCATTGTTATAAAATTGTATTCATAACAAATCGAATCTAAGTAAAATGTTCATATATTGTATAATTTAATTGTAATGAAAAGATATTTGGGGTGGGTTTTTTTTTGCTGTATATATATAATTTTCTCTCGCTTTAAATTTATAACGAAAATCAGAAATACAGCATCAGTCTTCTACACTCTCTTTGCTATGTGTGGGCGAGAGAGGGCGAGTAGAGGGGTGAGTGGGCAGCGAAGAATGGGAGATGGGGGCGAGCGAGATTAGGGAGAGATGTGACTGACAAATTTTGCTATGTGACACAATAAATCAAACTAGCTACTACTCATCATGGCTTTTAGACATTAGTTTGTTATTATGTACAACTATCGCCTATTTTTTAAGTAGCTCACTTAACGTAAAATTAATGCAATATTGTAAGTGTATGTATATTATTTAATGTGGGCAAAAAATCAAACTCTCTCAAACATATAAAATAATATTTAAAAAAGAATCATTTTTTTTCTAAAAAACCACTCATAATTTCCATATTTTGACCTGATGCACTGAAAAAACTAATGAAAAATAATTATTTTCTATGATATCGTCCTGATTAGCCATTTAAAGGGTAAAACTTATCCCACCGATGTTTTGCAACCAGTCCCATACATGCACCCATGTGTTTAGAATTTACAACTCATTTTACTTTATCTTAATTAATTAACATGTGTTTGCATAATAATAAAAATTCTTAATTTGGTATAAAACGTCCAATGCAGGTAAGCTTTTTCATATTTTAAATTAACCCAAATTTATTATAATGTAACCCAATTCATAAAAGGTGATCCAACTAAAATGGAACAAATAATTAATTTTTTATTACATTTTGATTAATATAAATTTTCTCTCAATTAGCTAAATATCTTATTTATATTCTCTTTATTCCTTTTTTTAATCTCTTGTTCTCAGTTAGGATATCTGGAACTCAAACTTTAAATGAACTAACATATTTTTATTCTTTTCATTAGTATTATTGTCATAATGGCATGAGGATAGGGATAAGAGAAATGATTATTTTTATTCATTTACTTATTATTTTGGGTACACACAAAAGAATAATATAATATTTATACATATTTGCTTAATAATGTTATCTTTATTGAAATAATTATTTTCTAAATATGAATGCACATCATTATCTCTTTCTTTCTTCTTCCTTTTACTCTCTTGTTGTCATAATTTTTTTTAAATGTGACGAGATCCAAATAAAAAATGAAGAGACAAGAATTGAAAGGATCGGGAGGGAGGGTGTAAGATAACGATGTCCTATCTTTTTTATAATTTTTAAATTCTATGAAGTTCAAAATCAAGTCAATCATGTGAGCTTATATATTGAGTAATTTCAAATGATTTCAACGAAAAGGGCCTAAAATGCCCTTAAACAATGAAAATTTGTACAATATTACCCTCCATTTACCTAATGAGTATGATCCGTTTGACATAGCTGTATTTTTGCGTCGGAAGGTGGACGCCAAGGTTATTTTAGGACCTATAGGTGAATGGAGGATAATTTTGTACTAATTCAAATACTTGAGGGATATTTTAGGTCCATCTCCGTGTATTATATTATTTGATAAATATTATGTTTGAATAAATTGTATCATTTTTCATTGTTACACAATATCGTATATTCATAATTTAAATGGTACATATACCACAAAAGAGAGTAGGTTATTGAATATAGATAGTATAAAATGGTGTAATAAAAAATAAATATAATTATTACATATCAAACAAAGAAAAAATAAGAAGTAAATATTAAGGTAACGGTGATCATCAAATCAATTGCTATGTAAAATTGATCTTTCCATAGTTATCTAATGATGTAGTTAAACAATACAATAGAATTTAAATAACAGTCAAACAAACACTATGATTAAGTCAAGGGAAAAGGGTAAAAAATGTCCTTAAACTATGTGAAAGGAACAAAAATGTCCTCCGTTTATAGTTTGGCTTAAAAATGCCCTCAACATCAAAATTTTGGTTCAAAAATGCCCTTATACGATGCAAAAGGATAAAAAATGCCCTCCTATTATAGTTTGGTAAAAAAATGCTCTTACCGTCAATACTTTGGTTCAAAAATACTTTTATTGTTATTAAATGGATCAAAAATGCTCATTTTTCAAATAAATATATTATTATTTTCTTTTTGACACATTCTTTTTCAATTAATTTTTTTTTTAAAAAAGAAAATGTTTATCTTACTTCAATTCAGAAAAGAATAAAAAATAAAAATATTTTTTATTTTATTATCATTATTTTTTATCGTTATATAAATATAAATTAATGATGAATATACTAGAATATTATGTATATGACATATATTATCTATCAAAAAGGTACATTTTTATTTGTTGAAATGATTTAGAAGAAAGAAAACAAGAATAGTGTTCTTTAATAATATATTAATTTTGAAAAAGATGTGTTTAAAAAGAAAAAAGGAAAAATGCACAAGTACCCCCTAGACTATGACCGAAAAGCTCATAGACACACCTTTACTAAACTAAGGTCCTATTACCTCTTGAACTTTTTTTTTTTGGGTAATTTTATATACTTTTTGTCTTACGATGCACAATCCGTAACTCCATCAAATTGAGGCGCGTGGGAGATATTTGGATGTCACTAAGCCTAAAAAGTGCACAAAACTATATAAAAAATAAGTTCGAGGAGTAATAGGAGCTTAGTTTAGTTAAGGTGTTTTTTGGAATTTGAGTCTAGGGGGATACTAATGAACTTTCCAAGAAAAAAAATATTAATTGGGAAAAGGAAATTTTTGACTCATTTTGTAACTATAGGGGCATTTCTGGACCAAAGTATTGACTATAAGGGCATTTTAAAGGTAAATATTCGATGGTAAAATTATTTTTGAGCAAAACTATAAATGTAGGACATTTTTGTTCCTTTCTCTTAATATAAGGGAACTTTTAACCTTTTCCCCTTAAATCAACAATACAATACAATATAATACAATACCAGGCTAACAACCATCCAAAAAAATTAGTAAGTTACATTTTTAAATTATTTGTGTTAATAGAAACACCTTGCATCTACAAGTATCGATTTTTGGCCAAATCTATGGAATGACTAGACGAAATTAATTTTACACTATTGTATAATTGTTTATCTAAAATATTAGAGTTTCAAGTAGTTTTTTTTTTTTTTGAGCAACTTTCACCTATAACAAACATAGAAATTATATTTGTATATTATAACTATAATTTTCATAATTGCGCTGTAACGATTAATATTTGTATATTATAACTATAATTTGCATAATTGCGCTGCAACGACCCGCTGATCGTTTTGAAAACTAGGACTATTTTGACTCCTTTTGAATACTTAAAGGGGTATTTTTAAACTATTTGATAACTACGAATATCTAGTTGATGAGAATTTACTAAATAATTAACATTGTAATAGTTAATAGGGCATATGTATAAATACTCCTTAAAATTTGACTCATAATATTAAAATATATTAGTAGGTTATTTTAGAATAAAGAAATAAAAGTTAAAAACAACCTATATGGAGACGAGAGGAACCAAACTACTACGGCGGCATTGATTTCCAGGTAAACCAATCCAGATTCAATAATGTTTATATATAATGATATGGTGCACTTGAAGTAATATAATAAAATAAGTTGTTAGAGGTGATTAAGCCCTATGGTAGTTTAATTGGAGTGTATTATATTCTGTTAAATATCAAAGGTGGACTAAGGTATTGAGAAGTAATGATCAATGAATTCTTAATCCATTGGTAACACATTATGCATTTAAATTTATAATTATTTCCTTAAAAAGTTAGCAATTTGACGGTCAATGCACTTGAAGAAAAGAAAGACCGGTTCCCGCACTACTGTTTCTGTGGTTCTGTTAATTGATTCTTTTTGTACTTATTTTATCAAATTAAGATCATCGTTTTTTGTATACATTGAATTGGGCAATGAATTATTGTGTAAATATTAATGATTCTACATTGAATTCTAGGGTAAATTTGGAGAGGTTCAATATTAAATTCTTGGCTTGGAAATTTATACAAATATATAAATTTGGCTACAATTTTATCAAGGTTGGAGCTAGATTAGCAATATTATTAGTTTAAGGTCTATGATAGACATATAATGATTTGGAACACAAACTCTTTACTTACGATATTGTAATCACTGGTATGATCGTGAACTTTCCGAATTTTGTGAAAATGGGAATAACTACCTTGAGGATCGTTGCACGAGTTTTGACACTTGTTGGTATGTTGAGTCTTTTTAGACTTGTTGAAGGACAGTTTCTTTCCATAATTACAGATTAAAAAATGAAACCAGACAAACTGGGGTAGTGGCGAAAGATGGGGGTCTGTAGCATGGTGTGCGGGCATGGTACATACCGGTGTTATAAAAAGGAAAATTACTACTATAGAATGTGGATTGTAATTTGAGAATGCCAAAGAATATGGATATTAGGTGATATATTATTGACTTGAAATCCTTGTGTGATTGTGTTTTCTTTATTAAAGCTACATAGTTGTGATAATCGAGGTGGTTATGTAGTATGTCGATATTCGAATAATTCAGGTGCATCATCATCCCCTTTATTGAAATAATATTGTGTACATGCATTGACATTAGATTGAGTATAATTTGGGCACGTGGAGATCGTCCGTGTTGAAGATGGTGAGATGTTAAGATTGTAAATTGAGCACGTGGAGACCTTCTGTACGAAAATTGTTTGATATTATGATAGTGCGTTGAGATCATCCGCACAGACATGTTGAGATCGTACGTGTCGTTATATAGACCCTCAGTGAGAGTTTTGTGCGAGTCCCCCCATGGGTCCATGAAACTCTCAGCTGTATTTTCCGAGGAGTATCATGTGTATACCGATTTGAGTAGTTCAGGGTAATCTGAGACATATCATTACATGGTAATCACATTGCATTGCAATTAATCTATCTTCATTAGTGATGATTAGATGTTTCGTTTGGTGTTTGGAAAGTAACCTTATGTTGATTTCCGTTATTGGTAAAACGCCAAATAGTAGGTGTATATATTATATACTCTGTATAATTTAAGACTTTATTTCTATATAAACTCTCGTCACTACTTCTTTGCATTGTCGGTCAATGAGACATACTGGGTACACATGGTTTCGTACTCATACTACACTTGTTACACTCTTTTGGTGGCAGATTCGATTCCGAAGTGAGACCTCTCGATAGCAATTTGAGTCCGAGTTTAGAGTGTCATGGAAGTTTTTGTGATCTGCTTTGCTATTTTCCGGGCCTACATCTCCCGCTAATATATTTTATACTATTCAATTCTTTGTAATTCATATTCGACCTGATATCCTTATTAGATTTGTCATTTTATTTTCAAACTTGCTTCAGGTAATTCTAGAACTTCTTGTACTTATAGACCCATTCTGTTGGTAAGTTTTTTTTTCGGTTTTTCCGCATTCCGTACTTATAAGGACTCACGTATTGAAGATGACTTCTTGTTTTTTTTTTTTTTTCCATCATTATTAGTTAGTTTGTTAAAATATATTGGGTTTGTTGCGCTTACTAGTGGTGGGAATATAGGTACATCTCAACGAATTCGTGATTTTTGGGTCGTGAAAAATTTTGGTATCAGATCCCTAAGGTTCATCGGTCCTCATGAGTACAAGAGCACTGCTAGTATATTCCTTGCAGATCGATATAAAGATATCTTTTACATATCATCGAGAGGCTATGGCATTAGGATATATTCTTTTATTCCTTTTCCTTTTCATTCCCCTACGTGCACACTTGACCTTGTTGAAAGTTTAATCTTGATATCTCATTCTCTCATATGGTGAAAACTCGAACAACCGATGTGGGTGGGTCAGAACCTATTCCTGCGCCTGCTTCTGTGAACACTATCAGAGTTAGACGCAAGAGACGAGCTCCAGTTCGGGGTGGGTTCCCCGTATTGCATGCAGCACCTGTAGAAGGTCATGTCCAATAGTTACGGCCATGGTCTGATATGACCGTACCTTCTTGATGGCGAGATATGTATGGGTACTGCCATGATCTGTCGATGGGGATGAGCTGGATCAGGATCCACCCAGTACTATTTTCACCCCAGTGCTTCAAGATACCTTGGCTCGTTCGTATGTTAGGACTCCTAGAGGGGATGGCTCTGTTAAGAGCTTTGCCTGTCACTTCTGATGGCTCGCAGACCCGTGTCAGAGGTCAGAATCCATATCCGATAGTTGCTCCAGATTCTCAGACTCCTAGGACTCAGCCAACTACTGTTGTAGCTCCTCGTTTGGATAGTATGGAGTTTCCAGATATTGCATCACAGTTAGCAACAACCTGTCTCTAAAATTGAGGAGCCCAGATGTTTAGGAAGGTTGAGAGATAATGAATCCTCCTAACTTTCACTGGTGACTTAACTGAAGATCTATGAATTTATAGTTAGTATTCACGAAGTTTCATATCTTTATTGTGGATTCCTCATGGAGTGAAATACACAACATGCAGATGAGCTAGCTCCGCCAAGCAGTGGGGGCAGGGATTATATTAGTAGTAGGCAACTGGATGCTCCTCCTCCACTATCCCGGGCTCAGTTTTCCGTATTTCTTATCAAAATTTTGTTCCACAAGTGATAAAGGGAGACCAAGAGGACACCAAATTTGAGGGTTTTGGCAGCAGGTTGTATGTAAGTTTGCTGAGTATGAGTAAATTTTCATGCCTTGGCTAGACAATGCTTCGTGATACTTCCTATAGAGGCTGAGAGAGTTGGAGGAGTTGTGTTTAAGGGATTATTATCCCGATTCGCTAGGAGTTTTTCAGGTTGTGCTTCTGGTGTTTCCATTCCAGAAAGTGGTGGATCTTCTAAGAAGTTGGGAGATGAATTCGACGTGAAGGTATTTGAGCAGCGTGAGGGAAAGAGGACCCGTTATTCATGTGATTTTGGTGTGTGCTCCTCCTAGGAAGTCGAGGTTAGTAGGGAGAGGTTATCACCCTCAGTCCACAAACCCATTCATGATTCTATAAGCTGCGCTGAGCTGTACACTATGAATCGTTTCTTCGAGTCTAAATGCATACTTCACAGGTTTCCATCTTCTAGGCCCTATAGTTCGGGAGGGCATTCTGGTAAGTCAGGGTCCCTCATTAAGCCTGCGTGTCGTAGGGATATTTTGAGTGGTGGTGAATAGGTACACTTTTGTGAGAGACTTCACTAAGGAATAGACGTGGTGGGCTTAACAATCAGGGTGTTCTCAGGCTTCGCTTCCAGGCTTCCCAAACTCCCATCTAGGGGGTGGTCCGTATAAAATGGTAGGGTGGTTTCTCATTCAGTAGGGTGTTCTCCTTCTGGTGGGTGCTGGCATAGGAGGTTCACAATCCTAATTAAGGTCATTCTCACTGTTATGCTTTTCCAGTAGGCCAGAGGCTGAATGCTTCAGTGCTCTTATCACACATGTATTATTCTCCGGTTTGTTCATCAATCGATCAGCTATGTATTCTTTGATCCAGGCTCTACTTATTATCCTTGTCAACATTGTTACTCCGAGTATAGATATATTGTGTGAGTATCTTTATTTGCGATAACGTGTTTCTTAACTCCTGTCGGGGATTCTATAGTTGTAGATCAGGGTTATTCGATTATGTGTGTTACTTTGATGGGGTATCACACTCATGCAGATTTTAAAGGTCTTAGATATGATAGATTTTATGTGATTCTTGTTATGTGATTGGTTATCTTCCCCCCCCCCCCCCTTTTTACCACACAATTTTTAAATTGCCATGCCAAGCAATTACCTTAGCTAGGCTCCAATTCCTATAGTAGAATTGGGAGAGGTTTCTCTAGTCCCATTCGAAGGTTTGATATCAATTTCCTTAAGGCTCATCAGTGGTACAAGAGAAGGATGTTTTGGCTTACTTGGGCCACATTCGTAGATCCTAGTATTGAGAGTCAGTTCTTGAGTCCCTATCAAGTAGTGAGTGAATTTTCAGAAGTGAATTTCTGACCGATTTTGCCAGGTCTAATCAACACCAATCGCATAATTGATTTTGTATTGATTTGGAGCCAGGCAACTCGTCCTATTTCCATTCCTCCCTATCTTTGGCAACCCGTCTGAATAAAAGGTTGAAGGAGCAGTTAAAGGATGTTGAGCAAGCTTTTTATTAGGTCGAGTTGTAGCTCCTTGGGTTTCCCAAGTGTTTTTTGTGAAGAAGAAAAGACGGCTCTATGCGTATGTGTATTGACTACACAGTTTGAACAAGGTAGCCATTAGAATAAGTCACCCATACCGATCGTATTGATGACTTATTTGATCAGTGCACAGGTTGCTCAATTTTTTCCAAAATTGATTTGAGGTCTGGCTATCACAGCTAACGGTTATGTTGGAGGACATCCTTAAGACAACTTTCTAACACGTTATGGCCTTACGAGTTTTGTGATGTCTTTGGATTGACTAAGGCCCCGCAACTTTTTATTGGCACTTTTTTCAAAAATGGGAGTTTTCAAACCGTATTTGGATTCCTTTGTGATTGTCTTCATAGATGATATATTGATAACTCACAGCACTAAGGAGTAACATGCAACATCATTTGAGGATTCGTGGGCTGGGATGCTAAAGGAGAAGAACTTTATCAAAGTTTTTAAAGTGTGAGTTGTGGCTTAGTTTCGGTAGCTTCTTAGGACATTAAGTGTCCAAGGAGGGTATCCATGGTGCTTTTAAAGAATTATGAGGCAGTTAGAGTTAGGTTCAGACCTGCTTCAGTTATTGAGATCGGAGTTTCTTAGGCTTTGCCAGTTTTTAATGTCGTACCGATTTTGTGAGGGTTTCTCATGCATTGCGATCCTCATTAACTAGATGACACAGAAGGAGGTACTTTTTTAGTTGTCCTGACGAGTTGTGAGGTTAGTTTCCAAAAGCCCCAAGAATTTTATAATTACTCTCTGATTTTTGCCCTAACCCTGGAGGGAGGGGTTTTGTTGTTACATTTTGATGGTCTCGGATTGGTCTTGGTTGTGTATTAATACAAAAGGGAAAGAAATCGCTTATGCTTTGAGACAAGTTAAAGGTTCATGAGAAGGATTATCCATTCATGACTTAGAGTTGGCGGCTGTGGTGTTTGCATTGAAAATTTAGAGCATATCTTTATGGTGTGCCTTGTAGGTGTCATTAGATCATGTAGCCTTCAATATAAATTCAATCAGAGAGATCTGAATTTGGAGGAAGCAGAGATGGTTGGAGTTGCTCAAGGCCTAGACGTGACTATCCTTTATCATCAAGGTCGGGCAAATGTTGTAGCAGATGCCTTGAGTTCGAAAGGCTAAGTATGGGTAGTCGAGCCCCTTAGGCCGTGTTACGTCGACGAGCGTCTTTTAGCCTAGGTAAATGTCCAATCCTTGGCCATAGCTTTGTGAGACTTGATATTTGAGAACCTCGTAATGTGCTGGCTTTGTGGAGTCTAGGTCATTTTTGGTTTGAACAGATTCGTGCTCAATAGTTTGATTGTGGTGATTTATGTAGTATTAAGATAAGGTGTTAAAATGAGAAACCAAGGCTGCAATTACTTTGATTGTGATGAGTTTTGAGGATAATGGTCCTTTATAATGTGTTTCCTCGTACAGGTGAATTTTGACTAGATTAATCATGGAGGAGGCCCATAGTTTGAGGTACTCTATTCATCCGGGGATACATGATGTATCGTGACTTGAAACAAACATTATTGGTGGTGTCCGTATGAAGAAGGGACATAGTATAATTTTGTATCTCCGTTGTTTGAATTGTCAGCAAGTGAATTATGAACACCAAAATGGTTGGCGGTTGGACACAAAGGATGTCCTATACCTAAGTGGAAGTGAGCGTAATTTTCTATGGAACTTTTTGGTAGGATTGTAACGCACCTTGGTCAAGTCAATGCTATATGGGTTATTGTGGACCGACTGACTCCTCTGCACACTTGTACAGTTCAGACTACCTATCACTCAGAAACTATAGCCAAGATATATATTCAGGAGATGTTCCGGTTGCAGTCATGAGTTTCCTATATTTATTATTTTTGGATCGTGGAACCCATTTACATCTCATATCTTCTGGATGTCTATGCAGAAGGAGTTGGCACTCATTGGATCTCAGTTAAACGCCTTTTCATCACACTTCAGACTTGATGGTCAGTCTGAACGGACATTCAGGTTCTTAAGGACATGTTGTGGGTATGTGTTGATTGACTTGGTGGTGTCACTGGGTCAGTTTTTTTGCTATAGCGTATTTTTCTTACACTAATAGTTTGCCATTTCGAGCATTGAGAATGGTCACCGATTTGATAGATTTTATATGTAGGAGGTGTCGATCTCCAATCGGTTGTTTGATGCATTTGAGGTTAGAACCGTGGGTACAGATTTTGTTGAGGGGAGTCCTGGACAAGGTCAAATTTATCACCAAGATAGACTTCTCATGGGCCTCAGAGTAGGAAAAGATTTATGTAGATAGAAAGTTCCTATTTGAATTTATGGTTGGGAGAGGGTTCTATCTTAAGGTTTCACCCATGAAGGTGTGAATGAGATTAAAAAAGGGTAAGTGAGCCCAAGGTATATTAGTCCATTGGAGATCTGTGGAGTTGTGGATTGGTGAGGTGACGTATCAGCTGCTTTTGCCACCTGCGGTTTGTCAGGTGTCCATCCTGTAATTTCATATTTCAAAATTTGAAAGAAGTATCATCAGGTGTGCTCTGTGATTCCAATGGATTCCAGGTTACTTCATCAGAATTTAAGTTTTTTGAGGAGAAGACAATAAACGCATTTTGTTGGATAGGCAAATATTTCGGAAACTAAGGTCCAAGGAGATTGCTCATTAAAGGTTTCAATTGAAGCTCGTCCAGTGAGGAGAGGCTTATGATGGGATCCAGAGTCAGACATGAGGAGTAATATCCTCATCTTTTTGAGCGTTCAGGGTTAGATCTTTTCTTTTTTCCGTTCGAGGACGAACGTTTGTTTAAGTGGTAGGTGATTAAACGACCCGCTGGTTCTCTTTTAAAACGTGTGGACTAGTTTGGCTCTTTTGAATACTTAAAGGGGTATTTTTAAACTACTCGATAACTACGAGTATCTAGTTGATGAGAGATTTATTAAATAATTAACATAGTAATAGTTAATAGGGCATATGTATAAATACTCCTTAAAATTTGACTCATATAATTAAAATATATTAGTAGGTTATTTTAGAATAAAGACCATAACAGTTAAAAACAACCTTATGGAGACGAAGAAACCAAACTTTCGACGTCTACGGTCGATCATTGATTTCCAGGTAACAAATCCGATTAATAATGTTTTATTATACTGAATGGTGCACTTGAAAGTAAATAATGAATAAAACAAGTTGTTAGAGGTGATTAATCCCTATTTGTAAGTTTCTCGGTGCATATTCGGTAAATACTCAATGTGGCATAAGGTAAATTGAGGTAATGAATGCCAATGATTCTTAACATTGGACACATTTATGTAATTTATCATGTATAGTATTTCTTAAAAAGTTAGGCAATTGACGTATGCACTTGAAGAAAAAGAAGAACGTTTTGGTTACGACACTACTGTATTCTTTGGTTCTCTTAATTGAGATTCTCATTTGGTACTTATTTTTCAAATTAAACATAATATTTTTGATAAGTATTTGAGATAGACAATTAATTATTAGATGTATATTATATGATCTAACATTGAATTCTATGGTATTTGGAGAGGTTAAAGTTAAATTCTTGGCTTGAAATTTATCAAATATGATAAATTTGGATACAAATTAGTCAAAGTTTTGGAGAATATAGTTAGAAAATATGAGAGTTTTAGGGTCTATGATAGAAATATTTGATTTGATACAAATTCCTCTTACTTACGATATTGTCATCATTGGTAAGACGATCTGGAAATGGGGTTTTTTTCCGAAATTTTTGCGAAAAGGGCAAACTACCTTAAGGGTCGTTCACTATTTCGGCACTTGAGGTATGTTAAGACTTTTAGACTTGTTTTTTGATGAGATCTTTCCTATAAAGATTAAAAAACATGAAATAGTACAAAGGGGTAAGGGCGCAAGATGGGTTTCCTCGTATCATGGTGTGACACGCATTGGTAACGAGTACGGTGTTATAAAAGAAAATTACTACTATAGAATGTTGATTGTAATTTTGAGAATGCCAAAGCCCCCCCCATATGGGCATTAGGTGATATATTTTGACTTTGAAATCTTTGTGTGATTGTTTTTTCTTATTACACCCGTATAGTTGTGATAAATCAGGTGGTTAGATGTAGTTGTCGATATTTGACTAATTCAGGTGCATCATCATCCCTTTTTTAATAAATTGTGTACGTGCATTGACATAAGATTGTAGTATAAGTTGGGAAACGTGGAGATCGTCCGTGGTGTGGGATGGGTGAGATGTTAAGATTGTAAAATTGGGCACGTGGAGACCGTCCGTGTGAAAATTGTTTGATATTATGATAGTGCCGTAGAGATCATCATGCAACAACCACGTGGAGAGCGTACGTGTCTGTATATAGAACCAATACCCTCCGCGAGTCCCCCTTGGGTCATGAAATCTCGATGTATTTCCGAAGAAGTATCATGTGTATACGGATGAGTGAGTTTCAGGGTATTCTGAGACATATCATTACCATGGTTCAACATTGCATTGCATTTCATGCACATCATTTCAATTCTAGATGATTATATGTTCCCCTTGGTGTTTTGGGAAGTACCTTATGGTTATTTCCTTTATTGGTAAAACAAAAATAGTAGGTCATTATATATACTTGTATAATTTAAGAATTTATTTTCTTTTATCCGCACCCGTACTAGTTCTTCGTTGTCGGTCAATGAGACATACCTGGGTACACGTGTTTTTCCGTACTAGCTACCTTGTTGTACTCTTTGGGGTGCAGATCTCACTTTCCGTTGTAGGAGCACATCTCGAGGAGAAGTTTGAGTCCGAGTTTTGGAGTGTCTTGGAGTTGTGTGTGAGGTGGCTTGGCTGTTCCGTGACCATCATCTCCCTCTATTTTTTACGCTATTCTATTATTTCATTCAGTATTCAGACAGGAATTCCCTGATGTTAGATTTATCTTTTTTAGTTTCCAGACTTGCATTGTATTCTAGAAGCTTCTTGTACTTATGACAAACCAATTCTTGGGTATATTTTTTTCCAGTCTTCCCCATTCGGACTTATAGGAACTCATTATTGGAGAATTTGACTTATTATTTTTTTTCACCTGAGTCGTTATTTGTTAAAATATATTGGTTGGCTTACCTATTTGTTGGGAATATAGGTGCCATCACGAGTCTTGATTTTTGGGTCGTGACATGCGCTCCATACAAAACATAAATATATACATTTCACTATATATACACACAAAAAAAATAGTTGTATAAACTGTTTATATTTTGGTATACATACACAAAAAGATCAATTGCATAATCTATGTTTGTATTAAGCGAGAAAGACAAAAGAGAACTGGCAGGGCAAGATCGTATTTGTATAATCATAAGTGTATCAGACGAAAATATATGCATTTATATTTGTATATACAATTTTCTCTCATATTATACAAACACAATGTATACATTTGTGTTTGTATAAAGTGAGAGAGGCGACTGATATTTGGGAGAGTGACGAGCGAAATCTAGGAGAGGAGAAAGACGGGAACGAAAAATATATGTATATATACAATTTTCTTTCGTTTTATACAAACACAAACACATTTTATACATTTGTGTATGTATAAAAACGAAAGAGGTGAGGGAGACTACTAGTAACAATGAGAGTGACGAGTGAGATTCACAAGAAAGAGGCGAAATGGCAATAGTTTGTTATGGGGTACAATTAAATCAAACTACGTTTACAACATTTAATTTGAATTGATATTTTGTTATTATATACTATTTCCCCTTTTTTTTAGTTTTTTTCTTTAGATGTTACTAATAATTTCTCTATTTTAATTTATTTAACTTTTTTTAATACATTATCAGAAATTGAGTATTTTATTATTGTATTTTTAAATAGATTGAGTTATTATCTATTGTTTTAAAAACTTTCTATATAATGCATCTTTATTGTTGCTTTTATACTTAACTGAGCTGAGTACTTTTGAGTTTGTACATTCTTGAGTATCTTTGAGTTGAGCTGAGATGAGGTGAGTATGTTTTTTTTTATACAGTTAGAGCTTATGAATATGCTTTAGAGTTTCCTCTTACATACTCGTACTCTAAAGCTTAAGCTTGTGCTTTAGAGTTCCCCCTTACACCTCAATGCATAGTTTTCTTTATTCCATTTACTTTTAAGTTAGGTTTAGGATGTCCTTGGATTTCGTCCGCCTTCCATCTTATTATTAGAAGTTTCATACATAGATAGTAACTGTTTTGATGGAGTCTTTTTTTCATTTCTTGTTAATTGTTTTTTGTTAACTACATAAATGATTATAATTTAAGGGTTATCAGATTGAAATATCTATAAGTATCATATTTTAAAAAAATAGCTATAGTTTGAGTTGAAAAATTGCTGAATTCCATAAACATTTCATTTTTTCAAAAATACATTAAAAATAAATCCCACTAAATAAGGTCAATTAGTTAATGTAAATGACCTATTTTTTAGCCCTTAAAACCACTAATTTGTCATTTTAAAAAACTGCACTGACATATACCTTCTAGGATTCTTGATCAACTTAAAAGGAAAAATATGTTCCTTCTTTCTTCTTCAATTCACGCCTAAAACGAAAAAGATAATTTCATGGCTACTATCACAATTTTGATCCGGCATTCCGGAAAATAGAGCGAAGAGAATTGTTATGTACAATATAGCATTGACGGGATAGTGTTGAAATAATATGTTTTGTATTATGTTGATTTGATTTCAGTACAATTAAACGTTGATCTTACAAAAAATATGAAAATCAAATACACTATCGAAGGTTATAACACACCTATATAAATACGTAATGACATGGGTCTGCGCGTATATGTTCGGTTGAAAAATATCAACACTCAATTTGGAGTATATTCCTTGTGTGTAAGTATTTTCAATATTGATATAGTATATTCTGATTATGGAAAACTTCTATTGAAGGTTATGTGTTGCAATTTGAATACAATCAAGAATTAATTGGTACGAATGCTATATTACCAATGGTCCCAACATTTGACGATCAACCAGTAGATATATTTGATCAGGGAAATGATTTAATAATTATGAACAGATCACAAAAAGAGATAATGGCTGATAAGATATACATGGATAAGTCGACATTGAAGGATGTGATGGAAAAGTATTTACTCGAAAAAAGGATTTAATTTGTTGGTGGAGAAGTCAAACTCTATTAGGTGAATTGTTGTTAAATTCGTTTAATTTTAAGTGTATTAAGTTGTGTTTGCAAATGCAAAACAAAACTAATAAAATTTTTTTTATTCCCATCTATAATCTTGTATGCCAATCTAAAGAATGTGCATGGTTGATGAAAGCGTCAAGTTTTAACAAGTTTAAGATGTTAAAAATTTAACTCTGAACATAAATGTCCTTTAAAGGATGGGGTGCATTTTTACTGTCGTGCAACAAGTGGATTAATTAGAGGAATAATCGCGCCTAAATTGAGGAATCACAAGAGGAAGTACACTCCAAATGATATCAGGAATGACGTTAGATTGGACTTGGGTGTTAATATTAACTATATGTTGGATGACGAGCAAAAGAGAAAGCATTAGGATTGATAATATGGCAATCAACTGCGTCTTATGGGAAGCTACCAGATACTTGTATACCTTGGATAAGACGTACCATGGTTCACATATATGAATGAAGAAAACACATGAGAACGAATTTTTATATATGTTTATAGCGTTGGATGTTTTTATAAAGGGATTTGATCATTGTAGGCCCGTTGTTGTTGTAGACACCAGTCACCTCAAATCAACATATACTGGTGCATTCGTATCAGCCAACACTATGGATAGAACAGGTATTTTAGATACATACATACATTACAATTTTATTTATTTGTTATTCATCTTTCTTATACATTATAATAGGGAATATATTACCTTTGGAATACAGAGTTATTGATTCAGAAAATGATATTGCTTGGACATGGTTCTTTGAATAATTCAAAGAAAGTTATGGGAAGAAGAAATATGTGTGTGGTATCTGACCGACATAATAGCATAATAAAGGTCATATCTATTGTGTAAAACAATATCTAACATTACACCTGCATATGGCACTTGTGGGCTAATGTATGCAAGAATTTTTAAAAATCAAATGAGCAATTGAGTGAGGTATTCTACACTATGGCATTAACATATGCTCAAACTGATTTTTGATAAGCTAATGAAAAGGGTTAAGCAGTTTGATGTAAGAATGAAGAACTACTTGGAGTTGGTTGAATATAAGAAGTGGGCAAGGTGGTATGAACCAATTCCTCGTGGTTTGGTGATGACGTCAAATATTGTAGACTGCATCAATTCGATGTTGGTAGCAGCAAGAGAATTACCCATATTTGACTTTCTCGAACAAGTGCGCTTGATGTTTGCTAGATGGAATTGCACAAATCAAAAGAATTCATCATGCAATTTCACACTACTTGGGAAGAAGTTTCAGAAGATGCTTGTGCTTAATGAATCAAAATATGGGCGTATGACGGTATGCATGCTGAAGAAATGTTGATTTTTGTAAGAAAAATAATATTTGTCGTATTGCAGTTGCTTATGTATTCATTTATTTAAGTATTTAAAATTTATTTGCTTTCCTATGGAGTGTATAATTGAAATTATGTATTGATTCTAGGTTGTCCCGTCAACTAATTACATTAATTTAGTAAGTGATGAAGGAAAGAGTTATATCGTATGCTTGGAACAGAAGACTTGCAGTTGCAACAAGTTTCAAGTTGACGGAATACCGTATGCCACATGCATGGAGGGTGTTGAACAAAAACACATGCTTCCAGATGAATATTGTTTAGACTTTTACAAGTTGAAAATCTAATAAAGTTGGCCTGTGTATCCCTCATCCTCTCTCAAACAGAATGAATGGCATTAATCTGAACAAATTTCTACTGCAGTTGTGTTACACCCAAATTCAAGCGACCTCCCAGAAAACGCCAAGAATAGCAGGCGAGTGAGGTTAGAGAGTTGAGCAAAAGGAAGGGTACCCAATTCTTGTAGTAACACGTGGTAGCATGTCACAATAGACGTTCATGTCAAGACAATACGGATTGCATAAGGAACTGGATACACATCCAACTATCGAATTGGTCTTTTGTTTACTTTTGTGTGTCGAATAAATGACTTCTTTGCCATTTGAAAATTTGTTTCTCTCCTATTTGTTTTGCTTAAATATGAAATTAATTTGAATATTATCTCAATATTAAACATGATACAAACTTCTCAATCAATAAATACCAAAATATCAAGTTGATACTATTAACAGTTATTGACACACACAAACTACTGATAACACATAACCATAGTTATACTTGAGAATATGTTGGTGAATACATATATAAAATAATTATACTAGTTAAATATATGATTAAGAACACACAACCTATAAAATATAAAAGGATAACTTGTTTTGTATACACTTACATATTACTTTAGTATATGATAAAAATCACTTTAAAAACACATATTATTATATTTATTATCAACACTTTCTGAATGTTTAGCAGTTTTAAGAATGTAATATCCAATTTTTTTTAAGTAAGAAATGAAATAAATAAATGTAAAAAGTAATACTTGCGTATATGTTGATAATGAAAAAGACTCTAGTATGCATTTATACTATTGAATATGTTGATAAAAAAACACACAACTAAATAAAGGTAGATATCCAAATGTATGTGTTCAGATGGACTGGATATTTATACAAATATACATCATTCTCTTTCTATAATTACATTGAATGCAATAACCCAAAAAAAATAAATAGTAAATCAACATGATCATATATACATAGAAGATTTAATAATTTTTGACAAATAACGAAAATATTAGTTTTAACCATAAGCATAAAATAGAAGTTCAAAAAAGATAACTAGTACAAGATACTAATCAATCCTAACAAGTTGACTATTATTGATTCTTGCAGGTGGCCTCATCATTCTGGGTGGTGCCTCGTTCTCGCTAACAACCCCTTCTTCCATCTTCTTCGCTGCATATTTTTACAGCAGTGCACCGTATTTGATGCGGTGTTACTTAGAATTAAGAAAATACAACTGAAATACCTTCACTCTCACTTAGGTACTCAGCATATGCTAAAAAATATATCCCCACATTCCTTAAAAGATACATTACTTATTAAATAGAATACTGTTTATCTAAAAAGTAAATTAAAAGACTATTTTTTATACTTACAAGTTATCTAATCCCTATTGAGGTATATCCTACACATACGTCATATCATATGCAATGTGTTGATCTTGTGTCATCTGAATTATTGACAACCTTTATTGACACATACATTGACAGAAGCTGAGAAAGCTTTCGAATTTCATCCCTAACATAAGAGTTATGACCTGTTGCTCTGTATGAGTCATTACATAAACGTCTCATTCAGGTATTGACAAAAAATCCAACACCCAGTGATTTTTCTACTCCACGTTCACTGGTATGAACACATTATTGATTGTTTTCTATGGAATGCTAGCGATCAACTTATACCCATTTATGTAATCACGTACATTGCTTTCAAAATTTGCAACACATATTTCACTTTCAATTTGAGCATATGCGACATAAATTTCAGGAATTTTTGACTTGAACAGACAGTCAATAGTAGTGTATCTATAGCGACTATTGATGTTGTAATTATTTTTTATGCAAATAATATAGAACCATATCAATATGGTGTAAAACAAATTAAGAAATATATATCTGCACATCTTATTAACAGAAACAATACCTTTTACTTTTATATTCACATTTTTACCTCATCATTCAAAAGTTGTTTATCAAAATACATAGAATAGAATGAATTCTTGTTTGATATCAGATGAATATCCAAATCCATATCAACCGCCAATTCTGCTTTTTTATTCTTATACCTACCTTCACCATGCATCCTTTATATAACAAATCGAATTAAAATTGTAGTATATTATGTGAACAGATGATAATCATATGAAATAAAAATACTTACTTATTTATCTGCCTAACACGGAGCCCTTCACGAATTCACATTGCGTAATTGTCATAATTATATGACCCTCATATGAAGTCAGAAACAAAAAGATGTTTCTTTTCATAAATTTTTACTATATTAGAAGAGCTGGCCCCCTGCAATTTTATGATAACAGCCACACAAATTGTAAGCAAATATATCCCAACTTTTTTCCCCTTCCTCCAACTTTGTTTCCTCATCGATTTTAAGCATTTTGAAGGCGGTTAGTTTTTTTAAAAAAAATATAACATTAGAGGGGACAGAGGTAAGATATTCATGAGGATAAAATTATTCATTACTAATGATGATATCCAAAATTTGTCGAGTAACAGAAAATCCATCGATCAGGATCAAATGTCATGCATAATACTTTTAGTTGAGTAGAACATAAATAATTACACTAATTAATATTATCTCATATGTATCCTACCATCTAAGAATTCTAATCAAAGTTCATATACGTATTGTATAGATTATACTACATTTTATTACCATTACCAGTAGGGACACTTAACAACTATCATATATATTGTGTTCTATTAGAATATATCGATTATCGTAAATATCTAGTATATAATATTTCTTACAAAACATTAGAAATAAGTAAATACAACGTATAGTTCACATTGAATAAAACCATAAGTATTTATTTATATAACGTATTTTCCTTATTTACAATACATTTTAAACCCTATAAATACAATAAAAATTTAAACCATTACCGCACCTCACTGATGGCATCCATCCAACAGTTTTTTTGCCGGTAAGAACTGTCCTTTAACCGACAAAGGTCTTGCATGATATTTGTTGGACAGGCGAAATCTCCTTTACATATCTTTGACGTGTTCTTCAAGAACGAATTAAAATGTTCGATCCTAACAATATTACAATAACAATTATTTTTTTTGAGAAATGTAACATATTATTAGAATAATAAATATTAGGGTTGAACATGTAAAGTTTTTGATGATATATCTATTCTTAAACATTTCTCACCATCCACTTATAAATTAGAAAAACAAGTTAATTCACGCAGTACCTAATTTATATCAAAGTGAGGTTTATCTAGGAATGTTGAGATTTGATTGCCGTCTTTCATCGAATGTTTGTTCGACAAATCAGGCACATGCGCTGGAGATTTACTTCCATCTTCCTATTTATGTTATACAAAAATAATTGAGTTTTATAATATATGTTAACATGTATATGTGAATGTATTCCCGTAATTTAGGAACTAACATAAACAATTTAAGGGAGAGATTAGTAGACCTACACCCAAATTATGACCATTTTAAACACTAGATTAAAAAAATTCAACGTGATTGATTTAAAAACTTATTACAGACGAGTCTATTTCTCAAAACGGAAAAGAGAGTGAAAAGACTAAACAACGCAGCCTGATATAACTAGTTAAACGCCACCTAATTCATCAGATGTTAAGCCAACACAAACCTCCATTCTTGAGCATTGAAATAAATCAAGAGATAAGATCTAAAACTTGCAAAGAGTGCTAAAATTGAAGTTAAATATGCACACTTTTATTTAGTTAACTAGATTAGGCATACATAATTTCGAAAATTCAACTAAACGGAACAAACAATTAATGTAAATAAATTAAACACTACACAGAACTTCACAGTAAGAACAAACGTTGATATAAACTACGAACTAAACATGCAATTTACCTCATTCTCGCAGCGAAGAAGGACGTTAGTTTGTCGGATACGATTCCACCACTCTAAACTAAACTCGGCAACGACAAAAAATTTGAAATATTGAACTATTGAACAAAGAATCCCCCAATTACTGGTTCACTCTTTGGTCTCCGAAAAATCCTCCTTTGGAACAGTAAAATGAAGCCTATTTATAAAGGGACCAAAAAAAGGAAGAAAAAGGGTCTGGATCGATGTGGGAGAATCACATATTTCAAACATTCTCAGAGGATGAGGCTCAGGTGAGATAGAAGGCGTACAATTTTATACTATTTTTGAACGAAATTGAAAAGGCAAAAAAAATTTGGAATGAAAGTACCGTCTGGAATGTTTGGACTGTTGACCAGGACAAGTCTTTAGGTTGAATTCTTAGGGAGATGAAGAAAGAAGAGGGATGGAGGCGTGTAGGAGAATTATGTGTGTTCTTTATGGGAAAGAAAAGAACGTGTGCACGTGAGGGAGAAGAGTACGGAGTAATGGGTTAAAAGGGGGAAATGGGTCGAGTCTTGCTTTCAGTTGTATATATTGTTGTATGCCCCTATTGTGGCTTGGGTTTGAGGGGAATTGGAGGTAGATTGGGTAGTGGGGCTCTGAAATTGCAGTAAGGCCAACACAATCGTCTTTTAAAATGATGAAAAATATTGGTAGATTTGAGAATGGAGGAATTGTCACATGGAATCTAGATCCCAGACGGAGACCGGCGTCGTTGACATCAGAGGTCTTCAAACAAGCCTACTTACTTCATACTTTGCTTTACAATAGGTTAATTTTTTGCGGAAAATTTTAAACTTTTGTTCTTTAAACAATGGATTGCTTAACATTCTTTCACATTTTTATAATCGTTCATCATCAACCATCTAATTAAATCACAATTGAACTAAGGTTCATAAGTCTGTAAATGTAATAATTAAACCAAAATGGCCATACAAAATTTGAACCACAAAACGAAAGAAACGCTAGTGGTAGGAACATGCACCACTACTCAACTTCTAAACTATGTAGATATAAAATCAATAGTCAACTCAAGCATGAAAACCTACAAAACTCTGGATGAATGCTGACATTCGATAACGCAAACACAAAGCTCCTGCAATTCTAAAATCGACCAGCCTATGCCTCCCTAAAATAGTATAGATGTATAGTGTTAGTACACACTTTTGACTAAAGTATGGTAATGCAAGCACACACCAAGGACATCATGAGAAAGAACTAGCTCTTTCGCTACGACATATTTTGGGAAGTCCCAAGGCAATAGACTTGCCAAATTAAGATAGGAAGTTTGTGACATTCCAAATGGGATAGGAAGCTAATGCCCTGAGATAATATACATCATTATCAATCTCGGATTTCACACAGCATCATATAACAGCTTAGTATAGTACATATAAAACACATAAACATATAACACCTTGATCGTTCATATCTTCATTCATATGTGATGAGACCTTGGAATCATGACTTGACGTTAAGACTTTCAAAATGAGGGCCCAACAACATATGGGACCTCCCTAGGGATCCTTCATTTAGAAACCAGATTCTGCTATCATTCTTCATCGTACTTCATTTCATGTCATGCTAGGCATGTGAACACCCAGCATATACCTAGGATGTACGTTTAAACTTTCGTGGGTTTGTCTGTCAAATGAGTCAGGAATAACCAATGTCATTACCTAGTCCTAGCTCACCTACTCTTGATTATCCGATCCTAACACCTTGATATCATTCATTTCTTTATATGCTTCTTTGAGGCTGGGCCCTCAATCATTCATGGGAACTTTAACTATTAAAAACCCGACATAGATCATGTAAGTATCATGAAATCAAGTGTCCCCCCCCGAAAGAAGACGTGGATCACCGGCCAAAATGAGTCAATAAAATGCTAGCATATTGACATTTTCCCCCTCCAGATGCCTATATTTGAGTATTGTTCAAAGACTAGGATGTATGGAGACTCATACCCCTTCCAACGTACAGTCTCATCTCATGGAGATTACGTGAACCTCGCTCTTCTTCTCGAAATAAGGCATCATCAACCGCTAATGCTAGCCTATATTTTCCTTTTCTTAGTAGAAAGTTCCATTATTTAAACCATAGTGTCATGGACCTAGCTTCGAATATAGGACAATCATAGCTCATTAAATGATTTCCTCATCTCATCATTAGTCTTAGTGTGTAAACTTAATACTTTCATTAGAGTGTTCTAGATACCGCCTCACATTAGTGAATATTTATTGGTAACTTTACTTTGCTCATTTTGAAAATTTATTTCATCATATACATTCGCCTCTATCTGTTGCAACCCATTCCTTTCATTATTAACCTAGTTTTTTCCATAGTACTCACATCTTATACCTCAGCTTATTTCATCTTGCATATTTATTCATCATAATGCAATGCACTGGGCCACTAATTGTATCTTAATCTCATACTTAATCTCTACTAGGTTTCAATTCGTCATCTTTCTTACGAACATCCTTAGGTTCACTTACTTTTTGAACTTTATGTTAGACAATGTGTCTAAAACATACCGCCATGGGCTTCATTATAGTTCGTTATGTTATTATTACTTTCCTAGATTATGTAAACAAAACTTGTATCTTGTATATTGTGCCAAGATCTTATTTTTGATCTAAGTAGATGCATTATTCTTGGATATTTTATTAACGTATGACTTATGCAATCAATAGTGAAATTTGGGCAATGGAACCCAAATCGTGGATCACTTGGATTATCATTTATATATTTCATTAATGTTGTTTCTATGATAATAAACATTAGACTCTAAATTAAATCTCAACATCTCACATTTACATTGAAGGATTAATTTTCTATTTTAATTTCTCCTTAATAACCGAATGGTTTTGTGGTTCGAGCCCCACACCCTCTTTGATTTTTAGAGTTCAATTTTGCTACAATAGGAGGTTGTGGGTTCAACTCCACAGCCCGCCCCTTATTTTATTTTTAAATTTTGCTGATGGTTTGTGAGGTGTGGGTTCAACCCCAAAGCCCCTCATCTTTATTTTATTTAAAGTTCAATTGCAGTGAGGTTGTGGGATCAAATCCCCACAGCTCACTTTATTTTCTTTTATTTCGCCTCTTCCCTTTTAGTGCCGAGGGTCGTGGGGTTTCAATCCCCGCCTCGCATTTTTTTTTATTATTTCCTCTCCCTTAGCGCGTACTGGGAGGTCGTGGGTTCGAATCCCACACTTCCCATTTACTTGTTTACTTAACTTTTCTCCTTCTCCTCCCAATAGGTCGCGAGGTCGATTCCTCCCAGACCCATTTCCCTTATTTTTTTTCGCGAAAAACAGGAGCTAGGAACAAATCCCCCCCAACCCCCATTTTCCTTTTTTTTGCCTTACGAAACCAGTAGCTAAGGGGTTCGATTCCCCTTAGCTCCTTCACGTTTTTATCTTATTTTTCAGCGTTCTCGACATGTGAGGTCTTGGGTTCAATTCCCATTGACCTCAATTATTTATTTCCCTTTTTAAAAACCCAGAATTTAACCGTGTGTGAAGTATCACTCTGAATATTTTTTCTTATCATCGTTCCCCTCATTTTAGTCACCTCTTTCAGATTTACTTAGCTTCAGAGTGTGTATCACACAACATTTTTCATCCTAATGAACACCACAGTGCATCACATTCCCCACATAACATACAACCAAAAAAACACATTAAATTCATCCCCATCACAGTTGGCTAAAGCCACCCACGATGCCCCACAACACAATTTTTTGTAACACTCCGAATATCATTTTCGTAAATTCCCTCACATTAAACATGCAGTTCAAACTTCTATAAATACGTGAGAGAGAGATTGAGAACGTGAGAGATAGTTGAGACGTGAGGGAATAGAGAGTTAGTAGAATTAGAGACTACATTCAATACACAGTCAAATAGGATTTTAATTAAATAATATAAATCGTTTAATTTTATTAATAGGGTGAAAGGACCATCTACCCTTAATGAATAGATTTATTGTCTAATTAAATAATCAATTCCTTCTCCTAGTGGGGTTCGAAGCCGAGTGGCAACCCATTTGCGAAATTGGTCACTCTAAGTCGCCCCAAATTCGAATAGATCTTTTAATAAAATTATTTAATTAATTTATTAATTCCTCAAGGTAATTACAATATTAATCTTGTCCTGGAAAGGACCATTTTAACCCTGGACCCTTAAAACATAAAGTTTCTTATTTTAAGTCCAACTAACTCCCCAAGTCAGTTCACTTGATCCTAATAAGGGTACTAAGGTCTTGATTATGATGGAAGTCGTTCCTCAACTCGCGTCCTAAAAGTTTCATATTCCTCTTTGGACTATCCATAAAGTTTCTCTCTACTTCTAGTAAAAACTGCTTATGTTTCCGACGATGTGCAGCATTCTGTTTGACGTTGTCCACTTTTTGTATTTTAAAGTCTGGAAAAAAGTTGTCAGCGGAAAATGTAACACAAATACAATATAAAATTTGTGTCAAACCTGGTATAGACAGGTCATACTGAATAGGAGACGATCCAATTTCACAAGTGTAATTCTCTTGAGGAAGTGGATTCACAAAATGGTGTGTCATTTAACACGATGTGATGATTCGATAATAATAATATAATGTTGCACGCCTAGAGAGAATGACGCCCCAAATAATAATTTTAACATGTCAGTTTTGAAGAAAGTGACGCTCCAATACTCCTTTTAGTGTGTCAGTTTGAAGAAGTGACTCTCCAATACTAATTTAGTGTTGTACGTTGAAGGAAAGTGACGCTCCAAAGATAATAATAAAGTGTCACGTTTGAGGAGTGACCCTCCAGTATAATTTCCCATGTCACATTGAAGGAAGTAACTCTCCAATAATAATTTAATTGGTCCATTGAGGATTTACATCCATAATAATTTAATGTGTCACGTTAAAGGAAGTGACTCTCCATAATAAGTTAGAGTTAACGTGTAACTTTGAGGAAGTGACGCTCAAAATAACAATTTAACATGTCATGTGAAGGACGTTACGCTCCAATGTAATTAATGTGTACCATTGAAAGAGTGACGCTCCATGTACTTACGTACACGTTGAAGGAAGTAACTCTCCAATAATAATTAACATGTAACGTTGAAGAAAGTGACGCTCCAATAATAATTTAACGTGTCACGTTGAAGGAAGTGACTCTCCAATAATAATCTAACATATCACGTTGAAGGAAGTGATTCTCCAATGATAATTCAACATTTCACATTGAACGAAATGACACTACAATAGTAAATTAACGTGTCACATTGAAGGAAGTGACTCTCCAATAATAATTTAACGTGTCATTTTGAAGGAAGGGACTCTCCAACGATATTACCCAAGTTTCCTTTGACGTCTGTAGATTGAAACAGTAGGAAGACCGAATCCATATATAGGATTGACTATGTATCTCGTCTGAATAAGAAATTAGGTCTGACGTAGTTCAAACCTGAAACTTAACGGAATTTATAGAGAACAACATGTTTGTCAGAGAAAAGGATTAAAAAATAATGGAGGGAAAACCCGTCAATGAAAAAATAGAAGATAAGAGGGCTTGATGAATTGGATCCTCGGTGTCGAGAGTCCTATATAATAAAAACATTAGATAAGGACTAGTGTGTGTCCTTTGTCTGGTGAATGTGTAGGATAATCTTGTAAAAATCAAAAAGATCTCATGAAATTTTGACTCCGATTTTGATGACAGCTGCAAAATTGAGACATAATTAGTAACAAAATATATCAACAAAGTAAAAAATAATTTTTCAAATGTAGTCGTTTAGCTTATATTTATCTGGATAACGTCTTATGGTCTTCGCCATTGTTCCAAGATATCTCATGTTGTAATTTTGTAGTTCCTACATCTAAAGAAAAATTCTTAGTTTTTAGAGACTGATTCATGTTGTTTTTGTCTTGCTATCCTAATGCTCCTTTGCCTTCTCAATTACAAGTTTTTCTGGTCTCAAAATGTCACTTAATGGAATTTTTGAGAACTCCCCTAAAAAATTCTGCCCTAGTTTAAAGATAACCTAAACTTTGAACTTCTATAGTTTTTAATTGAATTTTTGAGTGAATCTCAAAAATTCTGCTCCAGTTGCAACTCTGAAGTGATTCTTGATTTTGGCTTGTCTAATAAAATTCTCTTTATAATGAATTTTGAGATCCTCTAAAAATTCTACCTCAGTTTTTCATTATAAAGAGAGACGAGAAACTTACGAGAAATATGACCGAGATAGTGTGGTGCCTACGTATCCCGTTGAGAAGGAATCAGGTCAAATGTAGTTTCAAGTACATGGAAACATTAAAAAGTGATAAACGTATGACCGAAGCCGACATAGGCCGCCTACGTATCTCATTCTTGAGAGTTCAAGTCAAACGTGCAATTTTCAGAACAACTTGTTTCTTCTTTGCAACTGATCATTCCAACAACCATTCCTTATGCTTGGTCAATGGATTGATGTTAACATTTGGTGGAGCTTGAGAATCTCATTGTCAATCAGATCTTGAAATTGTGTTTGAGAGTGATACACCTCTCAGTATCATGTCCAACAACTCCAGAATGATAAGCACAATGCTTAATTGGGTCCTACACCTGCTGGAAGTATTGACTCTTGCTTCCCTATATGAAGTTCCTGCCTCTTTCAACTCTCAAAAAGTTGATTCGTATCGTCAAACAATTGAATTGAAACTCTTGGAGGCTTTTTCTCAAATTAGGAGAGGTGCCTTTTTTTGAGGATTTTGCATTGTCGTGGAAGAACGAAAGTTGTTTGATTGTGCAAACATAGTATTGCGAATAAGGATAGCTTGGAGATTCATTGCGAATGCATTATGTATCTGCTCGGTCGTTACATCATTACTTTTTTTTCTTTTTTCTTTCCAAAGAACAAGTGATATACCGTGGTTTTCACGGTAGTTATTAATACTTTTATACTTTTTCCTTAAGGTTTAGTGTGGTCCAAAGCCTTTTGTGCTAATTTATATATAATGTTTATCCTTATTTGCAAAAATCTGTCCAAAGATGAAATGCGGAAGTTTTCCTTCTAGCAAAGAATGCAGAAGACCACCTTTGGAGCTTGTGACGATCCGTCATGCCTTTGAGATCCGTTACGTGGCAGAGTAGTGCAGTACTGAAGGAAGATGGGAAGTCTGACCAAGTGTGGGGTTACGGACATTGTGATGGACCGTCGTAGCCATGACGGTCCCGTCCTGCGGGGTCATCATGATTCAGAGAAGTAGCCGCCCTGTACCCAGATTCCAAGATTCAAGTGGGTTTTTGGAACGGAGACCCCTTGACGGACCGTTGTGCTCATAAACTCCGTCATCCTGCCGTTGAGGGTAATGAAGAAGCAACAGAAGAATTTGCAAAGTATTGACTTAAGAGTCCACGACGGCCCGTCATACCACGACGTCCTCGCGATGTACTTCGACCCAACCACGTTTTGACAGATTTCCAGCAATATAGTGCCCCTTGTTAATTTTGGTTTTATTTTTTATAATCGTTTCGAAAACCTCTTTTTGAGGTTAGACTCTAGATATTAGGAGACTCTTGATTATTGTTTTGACTTTTGATATTGTTAGACGCTGGAAAATTATTGTGGACGCTTGAATAGATTATTGATTATATTGAGACTTTAATTATCTTTTTTTGTGACTTTGCTGATTAAAGGAACTTTCAGATTTTAAACTCTTTCTCATCGAAGTATTGCAGAATTCTTATATCACATATTTGATATTTAATTATGACTATGGTAACTAAACTCTATAACTAGGGCTGTGGTAACCATAGGCAAATAATGAGGTAAACCTAACTAAAAGAACAATTCTAGAATAGTGTCCTTGCATGTATTATAATGCTTTCGCAAGAAGTCTTTTAACTGATGACCTAGTTAGAATCGCCTTAAGGCTACTTGCCTCAAGAGTAGATAATGAAAAGCATTATCAACATAGATTACGTGTTTACTATTACTAATCCGGCAGTATGGATTGGTACGAGGTAAATAACTTAGTCAATATCGAATACGATGCTTAATATGAGTAAAGATAAGTTAGGATAGCAACACAATGTAGCTGGACCAAGGGGCTTTTTCAGAGCAACATTTTCTAGTAGCTGGCCGGACCAAGGATTTAGAAAATACAAACTTATACACTTTACATGCAAGATACTACCTACGACAGAATTGTTATAGTTAGACTTATCGAGTTATGAACATGTGGGGAACATGTAAACTTAGTTACTTTGATTAATTGATAAACTCCAACATTCGAAGATGTTAGTTGTCTCATTTTTATTTTGCTAGTTATTTTATTTTATTTGACTGAAAACACTAGTAATAATATATTTGAAGTTAAGTCTACTATTTTCCTCGTGGAACTATCCTAAACCTCACGAGTTGGGTTATAGACTTGAACACACCACTCTACTTCTTATTTGAGGAAGTAAGTTTGAGCATATCAAATTTGGTTACGCTGCAGGGAAACGTAGCTTTTTAATTACTTAAACTTATTACTAATAGTTTTTAGTTATCTTTTTCTGATTTTACTTTGTTTTATTGTTTTTGATTCGGCAGAACCGCCCTCCTTGAATGCCCAAATACATGGATCGGAAGAAACCTTGTTTTCCTCTACGTCACGAATAGAGTGTACACTAAGCACCAAAACATGATAGAAACTTGGGAATTAATGATGATGTCCAAACCAGAACATCCAAGCTCCGGTTGATGTTCATGGTCAGTTGTTTACCCGTGCTCTAGGTGAACACCAGACAGATGTTACAATCCCTCTCCACCACGGCCCCAAGCAGACTACCAGACTATGAACATAGAAGACGCTGCTGACCACTGTTCTTGCCTCCCTACTACCAGGCCACACTTTCGTGGTAACCTATATGCCTGATGGCAAATGCTCACTGCCAGAGGGTTTTTTTCAAGGTCCTACCTTCGAGGATCCACATTGCCCGATAGTTAGGTAGTAAGTGTGTACAGGCTGTGTAGGGAGGCCTGACTGTACTGTATGGTAATGGGCTTAGAGTGTTTTCCTCTCTCCCTAACGTGAGTAGGCTGCTATATGGTTCACTGAATCTCCCGGACAACTCAATTTTTCACTTGGACCACCTAAGGGAGTTTCTTAGCACGCTACCAGCCGGTCTCCAAAAACTAAACACAAAGACAGATTGAACAACTTTGTGGTACTACCAGGAGAGTCATTTAGTAGTTCTTGGGATGATTCCTCACCTCATTCTTGATAAGCGTCCCAAATACCGTATAGATGATGAAGTCAGTGAGAGGCATACTTCTATCCAGGGAACATGATGATAATAATAAGTTGTGTTGGACCACTATAAGGCAGGTGGAGCTATGGGGTGTCCTTATGCTTATATTGCTGAAAAATTAGAAAAATCTCCCTGAATACTAAAAACTTGGAGTACTAGGAGTCGTACCGGGAGAAATATCCTTCGCAGTGCAGTCCACTCACAACCCAGCCATAAGATGAGAGTCGGAAGAAATGGCTTAGATGAGACTGAGCTTTGTTGGTACTAAAACATATCACGGGGTTAGAAAAGATAAATTTCAATTAACTACTTGCCCTAACCACCTCCTCCTAATGATGAATTCTATTATGGCCGGAGGAATCGTAGCAGTAAATGATCAGACCGTGGATTTCCGACGAGCGCCCCAGGCTCAAATCCAGGATAATTGGCGCCAATGTCAAGGGAAGAAGTCGGATCTCTGGTAACTATAACCGTGAGGGTTCTTATTTCCGAGATGGAAATTAACACGGGACAACAACTTCAACCGGGGTAACTCTTTAACAGAAATGATACGAATGGGGCCCTATGTCCCCTCCTCAAATCGTGAAGTTACTCCTAGGGATGGTGGAGATAGTATGGCGGGCTAGTTGAGGAATATGTTGAACAAAATGATGAGAGGTTCGATGCTAGTGATGAGCACACTAAGAGTTAAGGTGTGATTTAGCAGGTATTGGGACAAAAAGTCCGCTGACACCATGCATATCGATTAATCAGATCTATTTGCAAATGACCAATTATCGGCGACATTGAACACAACGGCAACCGGGACTCTTCCTAGCCACTGTCCAAAGCGAAAATGATGCGCAATGTATGTCAATCACTACTCGGGAGTTGTAAGCAAAACCATTGACCCACCTACCTATGCCGTATATTGATAAAAAGATTAGAAAAGGATGATGTAAGGTTTTGGTAAAGGGTATTGTGAAGCAGAAGAGAGCACTTGAAAGGATGGAGAATCCCCTATAGGTATTCCCATTCCTAGAGACCACCACCACCTTCCTTCAGAGATTAGTGCAAAAACGAGTATGTTAAATATTGGGCGTTTTAATAACATGCTGAACCGCTTTCTATCAATTCCCTTGGTAGAACTTTAGAAACACATGTCGGGTGATGCATTTTTATGAAGATATGTTACAAAAGAAAGATTGTCACGTTCGAGGATATGATTAGACTGCAACATTGTAGTGCTACTGCTACAACAAGAAGATCTCTCGTACAAAATAAAAAATCCGGGTGCGTTCACTATTCCTTGTACATCAGGTCAGTACATTTGGCGAAAGTCATGTCTGTGAGCTACGGGCAAGCATAAATCGCATGCCCCTCTCGATTGACAGAAGTGGGTTGATTGATTGACCCCAAAACCCACTGCGATAAAACCGGCTACAGATGGCTGATCGAAATAGTCAAAAGCCTATAGGGATATCCATGACGTGCCTAGTAAAAGTGAGTCATCATATTTCCGGCAGATTTTGTTTATTCTTGATTGTCAGTCCATTTTAATGCCTAGTTTCTTGGGAGGCCATCCTTGCTACAAAGTAGCCCTTAGTTTATATGAAAAGGGCAGATGAAATGTCGGTTTAACAATGAAGAATCGACCTTCAACATTTGTAGGACCATGAGGCAGGGTGGTGAGCTGCAATCGCTATCCGCCATAGTCCCCCAAAAGAAAGATGAAGACATGAGAATGAACAAAAAGTTCAAAACAAGAGTTTATGGTTGGGGATTGGTGTCTTTTAAAGACGTTCTTGGTTGCCTTGTTTTCGAGCCAGCTCAAGTCCAAACGGACTGCCCTTACTTGAATTACCCAAGTATTATAACCTCATGGAGCAGTTGATTAAAACCCAGGATGGAGTGCGTATAGGGTGAATAGATAACCGAATAGAACTCCTAATTTTAAGCATACTGCATCGGTGATAAAGTGATAGAGACATACCATCTTGATGAAGGCTGATAATCCAAAGTCTCAGTCGGCAGCGACTCAATCAGGCGCTTTTTTGGAGGCAATCCAATTATTTTATATATTTTTCTTTCTAGTATGGTACTCATTTTCTCCTAAGGTTTTAATTTACAGGACATCACCAAGATTTGCAGAAAATTACGCTACAGCAGATCCCCTGACGGATACAGTGACGGACCGTTGCCCCTGTACGACCGTCGCATAAAGTCCGTCGTGCCAGGTCTTCTACTATGGCACCAAAACAAGACGAGTCTATGCACGCGGGCCAATCGAAGTCTATCGCCCCGTTCTTTCCGCCTGGTCCCCCATTGGCTCTTATGATAGGCGTTACCCCGAGTACTTGCCCCCCCAAGCACTTCAACCCATCCCGTGCTGCACGTGACTACCAGAGCCACACCCAAAAAGGTGGTGTCTCGGCGTATCACTATCACTGCCTCCAGTCTGAGAGGAGCGCACACTGACTGGCACACCTTCTTGGGTCAGCCACCAATAAGAAGGAGCGTCTGTATCCTTAGGAATTTTGTGGTCCGGAGTAAGACTCCCAGTCTGCTGAGGTTCCTCGTGGCACACCGTCACCACTTGCAAACAGCTCGACCTCGTCTGATGAGACTGACAGTTCGGAATCCACACCCGTGTCAACCAGCTCGTGGTCTCACCGCTGTTACTGACCATCCCACTCGGTGGTGTTGTCGACTGATAGTTTTCAACTACTCGGATGCAAGTTCCTGAATAAAAAAGAGTTTATGAAGTCAGACACGTACATTGGATTCGGTGGGTCTCACGGAAATCTCCCAACGAGCCTGAGATCCACACTATCTTCACCAACCTCCACTGAGTAGACAGCACACGTCCGTTTAGACGTTATAGTTGAGAGCTGGTACGAGAGTCTATGCTGGTTATGTAGTGACTTCTCCTATCGCAGATAATAGGAGGACTTCCCCTTCCACTAGGCCCTACGGGAGCAGGTCCGAGTACGTGCATTCCGGGTTGATATCTCCCTGCCTTCTATCTGCCAATTCTATCTCGCAAGAATTTGAAGCTAATCGGACTGACCCTCACATCACTGTCCGATTTTTGAACTAACCGATAGCAGATTGTCAAAGATTGCTAATTTCTTTCCTTCTATTCGCTGCGTGAGCCATCGATGAAGAGACACCAAGAGGTGGATGACCTACACACTTGTCCGTTGATGGAGAGGGTACCGACTTGGTGACTGGCTGAAGGGGCCATCAAGAGCCACCTAAACTTGTCACGGTGAAGTTTTTGTGGGTGATTGGTCCCCACTAAGAGAGAAAAAAAAGATGGTAAAGTATAGGCGCCAGTAGGGAAGGTGTAATAACAGGGAAGAAAGTGATAGTGAGGGGGAGGCGATGCGATAATTGGCGGGGGGAGAAGGCAGAAAGAGTAAAAACTATCAAGAAGACCGGGGCTCGGGCACGCAGCTACATGAGTAGAGAAGAAGAAGGGAGTCAGAAAAGAAGCAGTAAATTGAGAATAGTCTGAGAAATTGAAGAAGATAGGTTGCACAAGGAAGAGAAGAGAGAGTGGAAAACGGAAAGAAATGTAAACAGCAAGTGAAAAGAGGGAAGGAGAGAGAAAGAACTTGAAAAAGGCAAAAAAATAGAATAGAAGAGCAGGTTTGAACAAAAGGAGAAAAGGAGACAGAAAAAGAAAGAACGAGAAAAAAGTGGAGAAGGCGGAGAGGAAATGGGAAAACAGAGGAAGGATTGAAGGGCAGCTGTGAATGGGAGGTTGGGAATTGAAGAGTCAACATCAGCAAAATAACATAGAGAAAGATCAGGAAAAGCTGGTGTTATGAAGAGATAATGCTGCCTTTCATCTACACCACTGATAATAGCGTCACATGGGATCCGAGCAGTACTTATGGAGACAATGATAGTCGTGTAACGGAGGTGGATTTTGCGTGGATTCTACATGTGGTCATGCATGATATGGATTTTACGGTGACAACACTTACCCTTTCCCGTGCATGATATTTTCTCTATGCAAATCCGCACGTGTGCCATATGGAACGTCGATCATCTCAAGACCACTCTGGCCACTGTTGATATCGGGCTTCATCATGAGATGAGGACCAATGAGTTTGCTCCACGCGAGGCCCCAATCCATACGGCCTGCCACTTTATGAATCTGGCTAATTTTGAGGCACATGGCCCAACGGCTACGCATGCGGCTTCCCGGACACTACCACCCCGGTCGACTCTATCCCGAGTAGTAACACCCGCCCGAGCTCCTCTCGATCAGGCCCCTTACCCCGCTCTGGTCCCCTTGCTAGGTCCAGAAATTAAGGCAAATGGCTAAAACTTCTGCAATCATCTCCAGCCTTGGATGGCAGAGGTTTAATACCTAGCAGAAGAGCGCTGAGCGGAGAATGTTCCACCAAGCACATAGGCGGAAAGATCGCTGAGGTTGATCAGCGCTTGGACGCCTTTGAGTTTGCGATTTTCTAGCCCGTCCAGCCCCTCCGGTGGATGTGTTCGACCGTCAGGCTGGCGGTCGACAGTCTTTTCGACAGATATTGATATGATCTTAGAGGCTAGTGCCTGAGTCTGAGGGCCCCTTCTGTAGAGCCTTGCTGAAGACACAGTGATGGCGTGACCTATTGCCACTTAGAGATTCAATCCCACCAACCCCCCCCCGCGAGAGCATGCCAAGAGGCGTAGGGTCGAGAGAGGATGGGCTCGAGCTGGAAGAAGAGTGCCATAAGACGGAGGCTGCGAGTAGGCCTCGCTGCTGATGAGGGGCGGTCGAAGAGATCAGGAGAGTTAGCTTCTGGGGGGCGTCTAGCTCCGGAACGTGGGTTGAGGAGGTACTGCTGATATGTTTTTGATGCTACGCACACTACTTTTAGGATGTCCGAGATTACAGAGGTATTGGGGGTTCCGGAACCGACCCACCAGCCTTTGCTGATTGTCGGCTCTTTTCGCCCGCAGGTTTGGCTTTCACCGACCACCCTTGTATTTAATTTTTTTTTTATGCATTGGTACAGTGCATGTCTTTTTGTTGGGGGTGTGGTAAATGGAAAATTGAGTGGTAGGGGTGAATCTGATTAGCCCAATTCCACTCCTCTTTTTGGGTTTTCTGGCCTATGGTTCTTTTTCCCCAAAAGACTGATTATTTTTTCCGCTGAACCCATGTATATACTTGTGTACATAAGTTTAATTCTGGAGCATGATGGCTAAAATGATATCAATGATAAAATGGAAATGATGCATGACTGCATGTAATTGATCAATGTGTGGGCTCTAATCATGACATGAGGTACAACACTGCCATGAACCCTAAGTCTAAAAGTCGACTAGGTGTCTGATAACTGGGTAAGAGTGATGGAATGTCAATTATGTTAGGAAAGATTTTAATAGTCCTCTATTTGTACTTACTGGCTTGAGCTTGGCCTGGTTAGCCCTGCTAAAAGTAACTGTAATAGACAATAGAAAGGATCCTAGGCATTTCAATATAGCTCCTAAATAAAACAAAACACAATGAAATTTATCCTTCTTGATCGAAATTATTTGAGCTTAAATTAGACCTTTCCTTTCTCACCCCACTGATCTTTTCTTGGTAATAATGGGGGGGTGGGGTGGGTTTTTGGCCTGTCCCATCCTTGGACATGTGACACCTCAGCTATGCAAAAGCATAATTTTGAGGTGGCTATGCGTAAACAACCTTTTTATGTCCCTGACCCAACTTTGGGTATTGTTCTTTTACTCATGGCAAATCCATAAGTTGAGGGTGGCTATTATAAGGTTGCATTGGAAAGTGGGTTTGAAAGAACAAGGAGAGAAAGAACAAAATAAATTCCTCAGAATTTAGTTTAAAGAAAAGTAAAAAAAAAAAAATAACAAGAAATACGAGCAAGAATATAAGAGAGTGACTTATTACCAAATGAAGAAAAAAGGGAAAATAGCAAGGTGAAAGAATGTGGGGGAAACTGGGCAATAAAATGAATAGAAAAAGTATGTGTAGCCGATCTGTCAAGGAGGGAAGAAAGTCACTAAGTGTAACATAATAGACCCACTGACCTAAGAAGCCTATGTTACAAGCTAAGAAAGTCTATCGTGATCCTAAGGGTTGTATAGGCGAACTTAAAGTATGAAAATTAAGGCAAAGCTATGCAATAGGTATGAGTGAGTGTAACTTTGTTCTGAGATGAGTGTTTGAAAAGTAATCGTACTTAAACTAAAATCATTGTGTGAAAAATGAGGATTGTTTTTGAAGTGAGACACTAGTTGAATTCCGAAAATTAGCACCTCGTTGAGATACTGAAGAGGATAGGTTGTTTAGTGCATGGTGAGACGGTGTCACTGGTCCGGATTCCACATAATTCAAGCCAAATGATTTCAAATGAAAACACAGATCCTATTGTACAAAGATTGGATTGAGTCATAAGTGCGTCTCTTGAGGACAGAACAACGGAATTTAAGTTGAGGGGTTGATTACTTGTTTCACTGGTATTTTATACTTTTTTTTTCCTTAAGTTTGTTTTTCCAAAAAGCCTTTTTGTGCTAATTTTATATAAGTTTTCTCCTTATTGAAGGAAATCTTTTCTGAAAGATGAATGGCGGAGGTCTTAAAGAGAAGAAATTTGAAGGACCACCTACGGAGTTTGTAATGGGCCGTCATGCCTGTGACGGTTTCGTCGTGGCAGCGTAGTGCAGTTGCTGAGGAGAGATGGGAAGTCTGACCAAGTGTGGGTTCGGAAAGCGTGACTACCGTCGTACCAGGGATCGTCCCGTCCTGCAGGGTCCGTGCATGAAGATCAGAGAAGAGCCCAATACCCTATTCAAAGAGTTCCAAGTGTTTTTGGACGGAGACCCTCGACGAACCCGTGTGCTCGTAATGACCCATCATACCTTCTGCCGTCGATATTAATGAAAGGAGAGCAGCAGAAAAATGTTGCAAAGTATGGGCCGACGGAGTCCACGACTGCCCCTAACATGACCACGACGTCCGTCGCGGGAGGGTCCCCGGGTCGACCCAGCCGCATTTGGATAGATTTCTAGCAAATAGAGTCCCTGTTTATTAGTTTTATTTTTTATAAATATTTCAAAAAACCCTCATTTTTTGGAGGTTGACTCATTTTTAAGTTAGACCTGGGATTTTAGGAGAACTCTTGATATTGTTTGACTTTTGAATATTGTTAGACGCTTGATTATTTGTAGACTCTTTGAGAGATTATTGATATATTGGACGTTTATCATTGATTGTGGTGGGACTTTTGCTGATTATCAAGTAAACTTTCGGAATTTACTCTTTCTCGACGTAAGTGCATGAATCTTATATCACTATTTGAATATTGTATTATGACATATGGTACTAAACTCCAACACTCGGTTTGTGGAACATAGTCAAATATGAGGTAAAACCAAACTAAAATAACACTTCTAGAATAGTGTCTTGCATGTATTGAATTCTTCCTTTCCGCATAAAGTCTTTTAAAAACGGATGACCAACCGTTAGAACTCGCCTAAATGCTACTTTGGCGACCAAGGAGTTAGATAATAGGAACAGAATTATCAACATAGATTTAGTGAACTATCTATAGGCTATAATTGATTGGTAACGAGGTAATAACTTAGTCAAATAGCGAATACGATGTTTAATTGAGGTAAAGAAGAAGGGTTAGGATAGTAACACACAGCCTGAACCAAGGTGTGGAGTGACATTTTCGAGATGCCTGACAAGGATTTAGAAATACAGAACTTATATTTTGCAATGCAGATACTAGGAAAGAATTTTATAGTTAGACTTTCGAGTTTATGAACGTGGAGAACACGTAAACCCCTAGTTTACTTTTATTATTTGATTAAACTCCAACATTCAGATAGTTGTTATTTGTTCTCCTTTTATTTCGCTTTGTAATTTTCATTTATTTTATGAATAGAAACCTCCCCCTTTTTTATCATTTGTCTGCTTCTAAGGTAATTGACTAAACAATGTAATACATAAATTGAAGTTGAGTGCTAAACTATTTTCCTCGTGGGAAACGATCCCGACCTCCTAGTTGGGTTATTTACTTGACACGACTCTTTACTTCTTATTTATAAGTAATTGAGCGTATCAAACCAAACTTGTTACCCCCTATTAGCAACGCTGAGGTGAACTCTTTATTCTGTCAGTTTTGTAGACTATCTTCAATCATTTATCTAATCCTTAACAAATTCAGCAAATGGTCTTTCCACCATAGTCACCATTTTCTTCATAGTATTTGACTAATTGAGCTTGATGAAGTAGGTGATCATTTCTAATTCCCTCGCCATAGGTAGTGCACCCAGCAGCGTCTCGCTCTCCACGAATGGCATATTCTCGAAGTATTCAACATCGACTGTTTTAGCATGATTAGAAATTCTTCGGAAAAATTTCAACATGCAAGCAGGTCTGATCACCAAAGCATTTGCGAAATCAATCCCAATTACGACATTTGGTCACATCTTCTTGCCTTAGAGTACCACTCCAATGCTTTTCTAGTTAGGCTTTGCAACTTGATCTTATCCTTCGTTGTTCCAACGCCATCAGAACTTTTCACAGTAAAATTTTAGTAAAGACAATTTTCTGACCACTAACTTCTCAAACTTTCGAATCTTGTAACCGGGTGGCAAATCAACCTCAGGAAATGTGCACAATTCTTCGTATTTAACACTTTGGATACTATTGAACCCACGAAGACCTCTCATAGCATTCTCCAAACTTTTCATCTTCTTATTCATCATTTCATCATCAATGATTTTCCATCCCTCTCAATTTCAATATATTGATTAACATCTAGGCAGTGAAACTCTGGAGTCTTGGTAACAGGTGGAGCACTGACATAAGTGTACAATAGGGGAGTGTGATGTGTTACCGTTGGAAATTTTTTAGGAGCAAATGTGTACACAAGAGGAGTATCTTGAGTTGAAGTAGTGAGTGAGGTGTTTTGAGTTTTTTGAAAGGTGGCAAAGTGATATCATTCATGAATCTCACTTGAAGTTGGATACACAGGTGGCATGGGCCCCCTTTCACGAGCATCAGGTGGTTGATTCAAAGAACCATCTTGGTATTGATCTACCAGGAGATTCAGTGTGCTAATTTATTGCTCTAGAGGAGCAATGACTTGCATAGGTGATTCTGTTGATACCGAGGCATAGGATGTGTCCCCTATTGGATGAAATGGGATCATTTCGGAGCGAAGCAACGTGTGAATTAGTTGAAATCCCATTTTTGAACGACTTTCTTTTAGTATTCCACGAAGAAATGATGAGTCTGTAGAAATTCCCTGACCTTATCCGGTGAAATATGAATGTTCTGCCAGCGGGTATTTGATGAGTGATCAAGTTTGAATTACCCACACAAAGCGTCTTCTTCCTTCTAAAACAACTCAAGAATACGAAAGTTGCCATAATCATAATAATCAACAAATGTACACATATAAACACATAACATATGTTTTGTTTAAACAACTAAGCCCAACAATTTTCTGAAGAAGGTGATTTCTAGAAAATAATCAATGAAAAAAATGTTTAATTGGAACTAAAATATTAAAAAACGAAAAGATCTGACTAAATCAAACTATATGATTTGAGTAAAGATTCAAGGTGTAGATTTTTGAGGTTCAATTGTAAATCTCATTTGGGTACAAAAACGTCTCGATATTCCGCTTTGAAACGGAAGGAATGTTAGTAACGCCGGCTAGTACGTGTGTGAAAATAAATTTCAAGAACACGAGGTCAACGTGAATTTTAATGATGACTTAATAATTTTTTAACTCTCTAGTGAACTTATAACTTGAGCTAATTTGAATGCAGAGATAAAGTATTTTGGAAGGTTTGAAAATTGGATTGATGTTTTCAACATTGAAATAGAATAATGGACCAATGTATGTATAAAACGACAATATGTAATATAAACAATAGTCCAAACAAACACAAATGAAAAAAATTTGTAAATTTAACACACAAACGATATATAATGCCTCATATCATACATGTGACCTTTTAAGCCAAAGATAAGCCTAACGTTTTAAGGATGTTTATAAGGTTTTGTAAAACATTCCATTGGCCCCAAAAAATTTATACAAACCTATGAATAAAACAAATGGGGATACATAATACGGGGCGAGGGAAATAAATATCAGTCCACGCATGGGTAATAATAGTAATAATAACTAAGCTCATAGAAATCTTCACATCTCGAACTTCTTGATGATTTTGAATTCTTTTGACGAGGAGATGTTCTCGTCGACTTAAACAAAGAAACTACCTAAAAAATAAAAAGCTCGCCCCCAAGGTCAATGTAACTCCAAACCGATAATATAATATCCTTCAATATAACAAATAGTTGGATGATCGTCTCATCTTGACCGGGGTTATTTAGACATCCATGTGGTCTTCTAATGGTCTCATACACTTAGTGTTTGGTCATCTTAGGTTAATGCACCAAAAAGTATTTTGGTTGATCTCTAACTTAGTTGACTAAGAGTGGGCTTTCTTTATTGTAGATAGCTGACCCAAGCGGACTACTTGGGTTGGGACATTTAATTACCGTTGACTATCCAGTAGTCAACTGCATTCGTCAGGGTGCCTCGAGAAAATTTTAGTTGACGAATGATTGCGAACCTGCATAAATCAATATTTTTAAGTAAAAAAAAGTGTCATTTGACGGAATAAATGTTATGCATGCAATGACAGTAATATTCGAAATTTAAACACATACGTGCATAAGCAATATTGTACTTCAAATATGTTATCCAAACATAAATTTTTTTTGTAGACCTGATGAATCCCCATCGCAGTGGGTCAGTCTGGTACGACTTTGGAAAAATTATTGCGTGAAAGTAAGGCACACTAAAGGTATGCACAATATTCATACATTGGAAGGTATATCTCCACGTATTTTTACCATAGAGATTGTGTACAGTTTAAGCAACATAACTAAAAGTCATGCTAAGAACAACACTCACATATAGTAACATTAATATTTCATTTCACGAGTAGCTGCGTAAGAACCTAAAATAATACACATATTAAGGCAACTCATAAACAAGTTAACAAAATAAGGATCTCCTAAACCACAAATAAATCACATTAAAACTTTAGGCCTCTATCAAATGCAGCTACTATTTAATAACTATGCAACAAAAAAACTTTTATGTGCCAGAAATAATGCAAAATGGTTACCACACCAAAAACATTGCATGGGAATTGAATAATTACATTGACTACTACTACACTCCTAACAACGAGAATTACTATCAACTTCTAATGCTCTATCAAAAGAAGATTACTGTTTTGTAAAAGTACACTCACATTCATCTCATATAGAGCTATAATAACAACATCCCCATTAAAGTCCTACAAACTGGGTTTAAGAGGTTAGTATGTACATAAATATTATCACTAATATCAAAATATTAATATGAGTGAAGAAACCAAGATAAAATACTACAAAGTCACCTACTCTAAAATTTTCAGTTCACGATTCTCAAGTTTCAAGTTGTAGTTGATACATGATCTTTTCATTCCACTATACTACATCACTACTGCATACATTCACATAGGTGCTATGAGGTTATCATTATGCGTCAAATACTCGTAAAAATAGCAGAAAACCAGAATGTTTACATATATAGCTTATCTACAGTTAACTACTATTTAACTACAGTCATTATCAAAAAAAAGAAATACAACATAACCCAAAATACACGAGAAGGTTTTCAATGTGTTAAAATATTCCACACTAAAGGTATGTCATAATATAATAAATTGAAATGTATATCCTCTACATAACTTTTCTTGTTCGAAATACAGTACACCGTAGGTATATATGCATACATGTATTCTACATCCCTAAAAAATCAAAAAATGTGCATACCTCTTGTTTTTCTTCACTCCTTTCTTCTTGTTCTTCATTAAATACATGTTTTACAATCGTGTCTAAAACAAATATTTGACTTTCCTCCTTTTGTCAATTTTTATTTCATCCAGTTTCATTGTTTACCCTTCTTTCCTTTTATAAGAACCCGATATTACAAATTTATCAGTCAAATCCAAAGCAATAGGGCTATTAAGAAATTTTGATTTCTTCTTTATTTTCATTGCAGCAATATAACCTAAAATTCGTGATTGCATTTGAGTTATAGACAAATCAAAAGAGGTTATTTTCACCATGTACTTATCGGGATAATATGTGTGTTTGAGTTTTGATAGTAGCTCACTGAATGTCAAGAGCCTACATTACATGTATTTAGAATAAAGATACAATAATCCTAGATATACTACAATTCCTAGTTATACATCAAGAAAATAGACAATCATAAGAGTCCTAATATGATAAATATAGGAGTCCCAATACGCCCCCTCAATCTGGACGAGATGTAGTGACGGACAAATTGTCACATAAAAAACAAAATTAAGAGAAGAACAAGCCTTTTGTAAAAATATCAGCAACCTGTAATCACGTTCGGACATACTTAACAAGAAGATCCCCTTGAGATACTTCTTCACGAACATAATGAAATTCAACAACAATATGCTCAGAACGTTCGTGGAACACTGGATTGCGACACGTATATGTTGAACTGACATTGTCACAAAATGCATGAATCGGTTGCCGAAGATATACTCCAAGCTCATAAGAAGATGAAGAATCAAAGTAGTCTCAACAACTGTGTTACGACCCGATTTCGAAAACTAATGATTTTGAAGCAGATTCCGCAACTTAGGCAAATTTTTTTAAAGGTTTTGGAAAAATTTATAATCTGGGAAATCGCCACTTGATTTTTTAGGGAAAAAAAATAAGAAAAAACATTAAAAAATGAAATTTTTCAAAAGAACAAGATTTTAAATAACCAGAATCCGGGGTAGGGTTCAAATAATTCTCTAAAGAAGGTTTAGGCACCCTTAGAGAAGCTGCATAACTCGCGGTTGACGACATGAATTTTACAAGTTTGCCTATTTTGTAAAATAAATTTAAAGACCAAAAACCATATTTTTTTGTTATTATTATTTTCGAAAAGTTAGAAACTTTTGATACTGTACCGTATGTTATTATACCCAAATAATACAAATAATTCCAAAGATTAAAGCGCCAAAAGTACCAAATTATACTTAACAATTTTGCGAGTCAAGTTTGAGTCGAATATCAACACAGTAACTTAAAAACATGGATTTGAAAGCTACAAACTACTAAAAAAAGAATCTTAAATAATTTCAAGTTAGTCTCGAATCTTAAACGTCCACGTAAAAGAGTTTGAAAATTCAAAATTTTGTAAAATAAACAACTAATTGAAATAAAGAGTTATTTAAGAAAAACATCCAAGGATCCTCTAAGTTGATAAAGTAAGGTAGAAGGTTAAGAAGAAAAATCTAACAGAAATAAGAATATAATGAAAACAAATGCAAATTTAACTTGGAAAATTAGTCTACTGATGCGTCTTTGTTTGTTGTTGGTGTATTTCCGAACTTTTTCAAGTCCGAAAAAATATTATTTCCAGCCCTATGGAGGACTGCTGAAAATGCTGAAAAATCAGGTGTTTCAAAATTTCGGTCAATTGGGAGCCAAATCCTTCATTCAGCTCTTTTGAGCTCCTGTGCTGCACTGTTTTGGTTTTTAAAACCTCAAATTTGCTTCGCGTTTTTTTTTTTCAGCTTTCAAGGCCAATGGTTGCTGCCTAATTTGCAGTCTTTAACCAATGTATTAACTTCCTTTTTTAGGACTTAAGAGAGATGACTCAAAGATGATGGATATGCAAGGGGAATGGGCGTCCACACATCACACTTCAAATCAGGAATCATTGCAAAAAAAAAGAAAAAAGAAGAAAGAATAAATAAAATAATCAAGAAGGGGGGTGGTTGATACTAATTTAACATGTTAAATAAACGAAACCAAGCTAGTACAAGTTTAGGCAAATTTTGGTCAGCAACTAAGTGGGAACAATAGCATGCATAAGCTTACTAATTATTATTTTTTTGAGGAGATTAACAATAGCGATAGACAAAAAAGAACAACCAACTCTAATAATTGCAATAATCTTCTGGAAAAAACTTTGAACATAAAAATGAGACAAGAGGAAAACTTGAAGCTAAATAAAAAAACTAACAAGTTGCAGGTCGATATCAAATTAATAAACCAAACATAGGCAGTCATTGAAAATCATTTTTTCTAGGAAAACAAATTGGCTAACACTAATCACTTTGATATTGGGAAAGAATTAGCAGCCAAAGTTTAGGTAACCAAAGCTGAAATGATTAGTGATGACGACGAGACTCAAAACAAAGACAACCTATGAAAAACAAAGGTTATGGAAATACAAGATCACTGGAACGGCCTCTTTAAAATCAAAGGGAAGCAAAACCAACAAGTTTTTCCATTTTTAAGATCAAAGCAATACTCCTTGTGGAGAAACAAATGTTAGTGACAACAATACAACAAAGACAACTATAAAAACTAGGAACTAAAGACGATAAAAATCTAAACAGCTCTCGAAATTAAATTTAAAATAAAGCGAGCTCCCTTGTGCTAATGGAAAAGCAGTGATTTGACTTAGATGAGAAGAAAATCGAACTAAATGCGGACAGTTACTAAAATGGACTCAAAACTATATAAAAGAAGAGATGGAAAATAGAACTTGAACAATAACTACAAAGAAAATGAGCAAAAGAACCATAAAACCACATAAAAATGTTAAGAGGAAACAGACTGCAAGATTAGAGGCTTTAACAGAGAACCCAAACAAACAATGTGTTGAAGAACTGCATTTTCAGTTAACAAGTACTAGATAATAAAACAACCAAATGACTAGTTTAGACGCGCGACTTATACAATAGAGAAACAATCAATCTCAAATTTTAGAGTAAGAAACATGCTTAGAGAGAAAACAAATGTCACAGTAACTCAAACAACAGAAAATAGTGACCTACATTTGATAAAACAATCCATCTATCCAAACTTCAAATTCATAGATGCATGTACAAATTATGAATTAATGCTAAAACAACACATTGACTTAAAAGCTGGAAATTTAACTTAGCCTAGGAAAAGTCTAGACTCTTAGTTTAATCAAGTAGTAGTTTAGACAGAAACATCGAAAAAAAACCGGTTATGTAAGTGTAACAAAGGTTCTAATCAGCTTGAAATAATACGAAAATCAAATCATGCTAGACAACAGTGAACTAAAAACTTGATAAATGTCAACTCACCATTAATTAGAAAGTGGTGAATTAAAACTTATCTTCTATTCACAAAACAAATCCATAACTCTAACAATATTGAAGCATATTCATGCAAAAAGTAGTAAATTCAGATCGCAGGTGAACATACTGGAAGTTGAACACCAACTACAAAAAAAGTCATAAAAATAAAAGGATTATTGAGATTCTATAGTCAAATCAAAATTAGAAATAACAAACAGAGTTGTAAACAAACGGAAGAAAGGAAAGAAAAGAAGTTATCTGAATAAGGAATTAAATTTTAACTATAAGCAAAATATTCAAGAACAGTGAATTTGAAAATTTTAACAAACCAGTTTCCACAATTTACACTCAGAGAGCACAAAAGAGAAGGCTAGCTGAGTGTAATCAAATGTGATTTCTAAGTTGACCTTAATAATGGGAGACAGGAGCAACCAAAGAAGAAGGAACCCAAAACTTCAAGACAATTTTCCTATATCTATCACAATAAATCAAGGCCGGAAACATGAAAACAGAGGCGACGGCCCTGGGCAAACTAGAGCCGAATCAAATTGGATAATAAGACAGCTTGAAGTAAATTCGCAAACTCAACAAAATAGTCATGACTCATTAACTATAACTAAATCAAAAACATTTCAAGCCCACATTGGATAGCCAACTTGTCTTACAAGCAATTGATACGCCACTTTTTTATCACATGTTGAAGAGAATTAGATGAAGAGATGAAGGTTTTCGCTGTGATAATGAAGGAATATACAACCATGATCAAACAACTAAGGCAGGAGGCACTAAGACGTTCTTACATTGAAGCTCTCCATCAGGAGCATCTTTAGAGGCCAATAAAGAAACGAAACCAGCACAACTGGCTTCAACCCTAATTATCATGTGCTAATATTACTGGAGATAGAAATGAAAAATAACAGCGCGGTAGCAACTAAGAGACTAGGAACCTAACAGAAACATTTAAGGGAGAGATTAGTAGGACTCACACCCAAAATTTATGACCATATTAACAGTAGATAAAAAAAAAGTCACCGTGTGATGTGATATAAAAAGTGATATCGAGGAGTCTATTCCTCAAACTGTAAAAGAAGAGAGTGAAAAACAGACTAGACAACATCGCTGCTATAACTAGTTAAAGACCAACTAATTCATAGATGTTTAAGCTGAACACACACCTACCATTCTTGAGCATTGAGTTTGAAAAGCAAGAGATAAGATCTAATTCCTCAAAGAGTGTTTGCTTAAATTTGAAGTTTAAATATGCACATTATTTTATTTAGTATAGATTATGCATGACATAATGCTAAAGCCAACAACATGGAAACAACAATTATATATAAATAAAACTAAAAACTACCACAGAACATAATTAAGAAGAAACAGTTGATATAAAACTAACAGAACACTAAAAGAAGACAAGTTACATCGTTCAGGGCAGCGAACCGAGCTGGATGACCAAAAGGTTGGCGGGATATTACATACTGTCAACGTCGAACAGCCACAAAAATTGTTTTAGAAATTATTAAACTATGAAACAAAACGAGTGTCCCACACGTTATGGGTAATCTTAGTTTCCAGACGAGAAAGAAGAATAAAGGAAGAGCAAGAGCATAGAGCACAGGGAGGGCAGGGAAAAAGGAGAGCGCGGAGTAGCGAGACAGAGACGAGAGAAGGAATATTCAAGAGAAGCCAAATTTATAAAGGGAAAAAAAAAGGAGAGAAAAAGGCTTTCTGGACGAGTGGGAGAATCCCAAATTTCAAAAATTCTCAAGGGGAGGGAGAGAAGAGAAAGATATGACAGCAGCACTTAGGTGAGAGCGCGGGAGCGTACAAATTGATACTATTTCTCGCAACGAAAAAATTGAAAAGGAAAAAGAAAATGATGAAATTGAAGAGTGTACCATCTGGAACGTGTAGACTGTATAGCGGGTACAAGAGCTCGGGCTCTCCTCATGACAAAACCAACTAAGCAAAAGGGAACTTGCGGTCATGGTTGAATTCGTGGAGATGAACAAAGAAGAGTTCTGGGTTTTATTCTTGGAAAGAAAATAGTATAGCGCGTTAAAAGAGAGATACGGAAGTAAGGGTTTCCAAATAGGGGGAAAAGGGTAGAGTCAGTCGACTTTCAGTGTAGATCTTGTTTAGATCTTGTGGGCTGGTTGTTGAGAGGGAAATTGGAGTAGGATTGGGTGTTGGGCTTGCTGATGCAATTGCAATTAAGGCCAAAACTTGGTCTTTTAAAAATGGATTGAAAGAAAATGGTTAGATTTCCAGATGATTAGGCCAATGGATTAAAGGCTATACAATAAATTGAACTTAAGAATGATACCACTAAATGAGTTAATAGTTTAAATTCGGCCAAAATTTAATCAAAGAACGAGTTCCAAAATACAATTAGTTGACGAGTTCTTAAAATTAACGAAAAAAAGAATAAACTAATCATAAAAAGAAATTATGTAAAAAAACATAAAACATAATTAAAACTAAACTAATTCAAGATGCAACCCTTACCAAGGAATTATATTCTCGTTTTTTAATGATTGGAGTATTTATAAAATACGCTAATATATATATAAAACGTTATATATTACTTAAGATAGATTACAGATGTGTTGTAGAAACTATTTAAAATATCTTTAAAAATATTGTAATATTTAAAGTTCAGTATTTCAAGTCGTTTGGGAAATTAATGGAAACTCAAATTTAATTCCAATCATGGGAGGTCAAAATTGAGTGTCAACAGCTTTCCCCTGTTGAACTTGGATTGATGAAAATAAATTGAGGCAATGAAATTGACAAATCCAATTTGACTAACAACAATCCGTCATTTTCACTAAAGAGGCTTGGGTACAGACTTAGGGGGAATTGCCTTCGAGCCCAGAATGGGTGTTCCTACATATATCAAGTCTAATGAGAATTCACTGAAAATGTGTTCGATACGCGGTTTGATTTAATGCCAGGACTTTCAAAGAAATGCAAACGCATTTTTGGGTTGTCGCAGTATAGTATGAAGCAGAGACAAAAAAAGCTCTCGAGAACAGAGTTACAAAAAAATAGTTGGACTACAGTCGAGTTTAACATTAATTTTCCTACATATGCCTAACTTAGGGAATCAAACTGGTTTAGTTTAACTCAATCGGTTGAATGAAAAGGAAATCTCCATGTGGATTTAACCTGTAGCTTAAGGTATGAGGCTGAGTGGACAAATGGATGTGCATGAAAAGAGGGTTTCAAAACTATCAACTTATGAATGTAGGCCATCCACCTCCATATGTAAAACTTTACCAAGGGGGATAACTTCCAGTATTGTCATAAATTTGCAAAATTTCCTTCGGTGAATTTAATTTTTTTAATGATATGCAAAAAGGATAAACTAAATAAACCAAGAAAAATTACCCAACAATGTCTTAGGATAGGGATTGTGATTGAGCTGGGTGGAAGTCGATCTCCACCGCGTCAAAGAGTTTAATTCACTCTCTGATTTGCCACAGTTCAATGTAGGAGAAAGTTCCACGATAAAAGTAGCTTCTCTGTTCCTTTTAATGTGGGCCTTACCTATTGCGTGGGCAACATCTTTTTATGATAGTCACCTTTCGATTTTACAGTCAGAAAAGTTTAAAGTTGTCACTGGAAAATGTAACACAAATACAAATTAATGTGCAACATGGTATAACAGTCATACTAAGGAGATGAGATCCAATTCACGGTAATTCTATGAAGGAGAGTGGTGATTCTAATGGTTTCCGGCTACCCGTGGGTCGGGCAATATAAACAATGTGCTGGATGGTAATAATAATATATGAAGTGGCCAATCCTGAGAGATGTACGCGCCCCACCCAATACCCCCAAGCCCAATAATATTTAACAGTCCGGGTTGAAAGAAAAGTGAGTGACGCTGTCACACAATATAATTTTAGTGTCGTAACGTGTGAGAAAGCAGTGACTGCTCGCAATAATAATTAAAGTGGTCACGTTAAAGGAAATGACTCTCCAATGATAATATAATGTGTCACGTTGAAGGAAGTGACTCTCCAATTATAATTTAACGCGTCACACTAAAGGAAGTGACTCTCCAATAATAATTTAATGTATCACATTGAAGGAAGTGACTCTCCAATAATAATTTAACGTGTCATGATAAAGGAATTGACTCTCTCATAATAATTTAACGTGTCACGTTGAAGGAAGTGACTCTCCAATAATAATTTAATGTGTCACGTTGAAGGAAGTTAAGCTCCAATAGTAATTTAACATGTCACATTGAAGGGAGTGACGCTCCAATAGTAAATTAATGTATCATGCTGAACGAAGTGACTCTCCAATAATAATTTAACATGTCAAATTGAAGGAAGTGACGCTCCAATATAATTTAACGTGTCACGTTGAAGTAAGTGACTCTCATATAATAATTTAACATGTCACATTGAAGGAAGTGACTCTTCAATGACAATTTAACGTGTCACGTTGAAGGAAGTGACGCTCCAATAGTAAATTAATGTGTCATATTGAAGGAAGTGACTCTCCAATAATAATTTAATGTGTCACGTTGAAGGAAGTGACTCTCCAATGATAATACCCAAGTTTCCTTTGACGTCTGTAGTTTTAAATAGTAGGAAGACCGAATCCTTATATAGGATTGCCTACGTATCTTGTTGGAACAATAAATTAGGTCTGACGTAGTTCGAACCTAAAAATTAACGAAATTATAGGGAACAAAATTTATGTCAGAGAAAAGAATTACAAATAACGGAGGGAAAACCAGTTAACGTAAAAATAAAAGATAAGAGGGCTTGCAGGATTGGATACTCGATGTCAAGAGTCCTATATAATAACAACTTTAGATAAGGACTAATGTGTGTCCTTTGTCTGGTGAATGTGTGGGCATGTGGATCCTCAAAAGGTAGTCCTGAAAACGAACCTTTGACAGTGAGCATTTGCATCAGGCTAGTAGTTACAACAAAGGTGTGGCCTGGTGGTAGAGGGGGCAAGACAAGTGTCCCATCGGAGTCTTCTATATTGTCATAGTCTCTGTAGTATTCTTGGGTTCGTGGAGCAGGATTTTTTCTCATCTGTTGGTTTTCACCTGGAGCATCGGGTAACAACTGACCATGAACATCCACCGGAGTTGGGATGTTTCGGTTTGGATCATCATCATTATTCCCAATTTTTTTCAATTCATGTTGCGTAGTGATACGCTCTAATTTGGGTGATCGTAGGGAATAAGGGTCTCTTCCTCTCCGTGTTTTGGCGCAGGAAGACGGTTCTGTAGGAATCAAAACAATAAAACAGAGTTAAAATCAAGAAAATATTGACTAAACTATGTATAAGTTTTAAGTTGATCAAAGTCAACTTTTCCCCGGCAATGGCACCAAATATGATAAGCTTCAAACTTATCTTCTCAAATAAGATAATCGGGTAAGGGAAACAAAAAATGTGCCGGGAGCAACAAACAAAAAAGAAAGCCAGCAACAGAGGAAGAGTAGGGGGAGAGGTTAGCAGGAGACGGGAGATGGTAGTAGAAGTGAGGAAAGAGGAAAAGACGAAATGATAGCGACAATATTAGAACAGTGAGCGAGGCGGAAAGAGTGGACGTTAAACTCAATGGAAGAGTCGAGTAACGTCCTAGTGTGGAGGGGTCGAGGGGCGAGAAAATACGGAGATGAGTGGAGGTGGATATCAAAAGGTAAGGAAAGAAAAACGTGCACAATTAAAAAAACCAAAAGTGGAAGCGGGTGTGATAAGCATGGTGGAGAGAGGAGTAGGATTACGTTAGGATATTATGGAAGGGATGAAAAGTGGTAAGAAAAATATACGGCCAAAAATAGAAGGAAAAAGAAAAATGACGGAGGAGGGAGAGGAGGTACAACGAGGTTAGTCACGACACAGTAGTAAGTGAGAGGTTGAAAAGGCCAGGGGTAAGAACGAAAGGTGTAGGAAGCATAAGGGGAGGGAGATTATGAGGGATGAGTGAAAAGAAATGAAAACTGGGGAAATAAATACGGATGGGGTGGGAACGCGAAAAAAGTGCGGTTGAGGGAGTCAGAGGGAAACCAGTGGGAATGGGGGAGTACGAAGATCTACGCGTGGTCGGTTTACGTAGACAAGGGAGCAACTAACGAGGGAGGCGGGAGCCGGAGAAGAGGGGGAACGAAGAGGAAGGAGATAGGTCATAGGAAGGGGTGGTAAAGAGTATAGGTAGAAGAAACAAAAAGTTGCATGGGTGGAGATTGGGAAGTCAAAGACGAGGATGAAAAAAAAGAAAGAAAGGATAGGGTGAGAGGTGGAAGCAGATAGGGGAGTAGGTAAACAACTCAGAGGAAAGGAGTGCCGAGAAGGTAAAGGGCTTGAAAAAGAAACTCAGGGCGAGGATCGTATCAGAGTAAGAAAAGACCCTAACCAGATGAGTTGGGATCGTTCCCACGAAGTAAATAGTTCAACTTAACTTCAATCGATTATTACTACTATTTATCAAGTTATTATCCTTGGACAGCAAAAGACAATAAAAGTTATTTTTTTTTACTTCCTAAATGAATTGAAAATAACTAGCTAAATTAAAAGAGACAACAACAACTTCAAATGTTGGAGTTTAAAAATCAATTAAATAAAATTAACCTAGGTTTTTATACGTGTTTCCCATAGGTTCAAACTTGAAAGCTCTACTATAACAACGCTTTCCTAGTATCTTGCATGCAAATTTATAAGTTTCTATATTTTCTAAACCTTGGTCCCGCTTCTAGAAAAATTTTTCACTTTGCACCTTGGTCCCGGTACGTGGTTTGCTATACTATCCTTACATTGGTCTCATATTAAGCATCGCCTTCGATATTGTAACTAGTTATTTACCTCTACCAATCAATACGAGCCTATTAGATAGTATACACTAATCTTATGTTGAATAATTATTTCCTATTATCTACCTCCTTGGTCCAGCATGTAGCACGTAAATCGAGTGTCTAACTTTGGCCCATCCGTTAAAAACGACTTCTAAAAGAGCAAAAGAATTATCAATAACATCAAGACACTATTCTAGAATTGTTCTTTTTAGTAGGTTTGACCCTCATTATTTGCGTAGGGGTCCCACACCCCTAAGGTCTGGAATTTAGTTACCCATAGTTATAATCACAATATCAAATCTGTAATAAAAGAATTCATGCACTTAGCTTTCAATGAGAAAGAATAAAATCCAGAATTTCACTTTATTAATCAACAAAAATCACAAACAATCATTACTGAATTAATTGAAAGCTAAGATTCCCAAAAGTGTAATAATCAATCAACCAATTAATCGAAAAGAAGCGCAATAACCAAGAGTCTAACCCCAAAAACGAGGTTTTTCGATCTATTTATAAAAAAAATAAAAACCTAATTAAATAAGGACTCTATTTGCTGGAAATTAGTGAAAACGCAGCTGGGTCGACGGACCTCGCGACGCATCGTCGTGGTCACGATGGTACATCATGGACTCCGTCGTCCCATACTTATGCAATTTATTCTGCTGCTCTCTTCATTACCCTCGACGGCAGGTTATGACGGATCGTCACAGGAACAACGGTCCATTGGGGGTCTCTTTTCCATAAAACTTGAACTATTGGAATTTAGGTAGTGGGACTACTTCTCTGATCTTCATGACGAACCAGCAAGACGGACCGTTATGGCTACGACGGTCTGTCATGCACTTCGTAACCCCACACTTGGTCACACTTCCCATATTCCTTAAACAACTACACTATGATGCAACCTACGGACCGTCACGGGCACTACGGACCGTCACAAGCTCCGTACGTGTTATTTTTCTGCATTTCTTACTCAAAAACCTTCTCATTCATCTTTTAGACAGATTCCCTCCAAATAAAGAGAAACTTACATAAAAACTAATACAAAAAGTGTTTTGGACACACTAAAATTAAGGAAAAAGTATTTAAAATACCGTGAAACCACGGTATATAAGCGTCGTTGGTTGAATTAGTTGGAGATGAAGAAATAAGAGCGATGGAGGCGCGTAGGAGAGTTCTGTGTGTTCTTTCTGGGAAAGAAAAGAGTGTGTGCGCGTGAGGGAGAAGAGTACAAAGTAATGGGTTAAAAAGGGGAAATGGGTCGGGTCATTTGGCTTCTGTTGTATATATTGTTGTATGCTATTGTGGGCTGGGTTTGAATGGAAATTGGAGTAGATTGGGTGTGAGCTGCTGAAATTACAAGTAAGGCCAAAACTTGGTCTTTTAAATGGATGAAAGAAATTGGTTAGATTTAGAATGAGGATTTAGCCAATGGATTAAGGTATAGCAAAAGTGAACTTATAATATAACCAAAATTTGAGCCTTAATTAGTTAATTTCGCCATTTTTCATAAGACGAGTTCAAAAACCCACAAGTAATTTATGAGCTTCTGAAACTTAAACGAAATGAAATAATTAACCTAATCTAAGCTTAATAATTTAAAAATTTTAAACAATAATTTAAACTAACTAATTCAATGAAATACTTACTAAAATTATATCTCTTTTTGATATGATTTTTCGAAATTTTATAAATATACCGAATTATATACAAATTAAATATATATATATATTATAATATTGTTATATATAGTATATATATTAATATATATATTATCTATAGATTATCTATATATATATATATGTATATATATGTGTATTATTACCTTACAATATTATATAATGTTAAAAACTATTTACAATATCTTTAAAATAATTTTGGGGGGGAAAAAAATTTTATAAATTTTAGTAATTGTCAAGTCATTTGGAATTAAGAAAACTCGAATTGAATTCCAATCATGAGAGGTCAAAATTGGGTGTCAACAAACTGTATAAGAAATTGCTCTGTATCCAACCTCTATAGATGACTTAGAAATAGTTGGTTGCTTCTTTGCACGCCAAGATATGATATATGAGCACTAGGAACACTGCATAGCCCGTCGTAGATCAGCGAGTACCATGACAACCACCCCACCCAATCAACATTGGGCTAGGCCGTGAAAATAGAATTGGATGAAGAGAAACGCAGAAACAAACCATATGTGGGTGTACCCTGCAAATATCTAAAAATACGCTTGACACATTGCAAGCATGTAGTCGTGGATCATGCATAAATTGAGAAACAATATTAACTACATAGGCCATACTAGGACAAGTCATTGTCAAGTATTGAAGTGCACCAACCATGATCCTATACTCACTTGGGTGCGAAAGTAAGGTACCATCCTCAAGAGCTATACAAGTGCGATATGCAATCGGAGTACGAACAGGATTGCATGTATGCATATGAAACTTAAGAAGTAAAATCAACATTGTATTTTGTTGAGACAAATGAAGACCATGTGAGGTGCGGAAAACATGAACACCAAGAAAATAATGAAGGTTACCTAGATATTTTATTGCAAACTATTAAGCAAGATTATCTTTGAATTGAACAAGAAGATCACAATACCAGCGAGAATAATATCATCAACATACAATAATAAGATAGGAATACCTAAAGAAGATCGATGAACAAACATAGACAGATCATTTTACTACAAACTAAACCTTGGGTGAGAAGAAATGTACTAATGCGATGAAACCAAGCACGTGGTGCTTGCTTTAGACCATAACTGGCCTTAGTTAATTTACAAACATGATGTGGAAAATCTGAATAAGTAAAACCACGAGGTTGTTTCATGAAGACTTCCTCATTAAGAATACTTGATAAAAAGCATTTTAACAACAAATTGTCGAATTGAACAACCAAAGGAAACAACCAGACAAAAGAAACTATAGTACCTAGTTTGGCGACAAGAGGCAGTAAAAGTCCATGATATTAATGCCTGGTTTGCGGTGAAAACCTTTGGTTGGACAAGGCAGGCTTTGTAATGCTCAACAAACCCATCAAAATTATATTTGATACAATACACCCATTTACAACCAACCAATTTCATGTTAATGTTGTAAGGAACGAGCAACCATGTTTTATATTCTAAAAGTGCATTGAATTCATCAGCCATTGCTTGCTGCCATTTCAGATTTTCGGCAGACTGGGATAAACAATTTGGTTCAATTTTATGAATTGTATTTAAGAAAAGAAATTGACGAGGCTTACTGATTCGAGTTTTGAAATGAGTTTGCATTAGATGATTGAGAAGAGAGGGAAATGTGGACAAATTGCTACTCAAAGGAGGCACACTAGTCGAAGGAGTAGCCAAGGGGGATGAAGTATGAGGACACTAGAGGATGAAATAGGAGCACTGGAAGGAGTACGCAGGACAATACATGCCTATTGAGGAACACTCAAAATTTTGATTCATTCGGGAATTGTTTGTTCAACATATAGACGAGACAACTGAAGTGGAAAAAGTTGCAGGATATATATGACACGGAGATGAAGATGTGATAGTAGGGTTAAAATGTACAGGTTGTTTGATTTTAAAAAAGGTGTGCATGTGAAAATGAAGGTTGCATTGCAACTTTTATGAAGAGTTGTGGACTTTTATGAAATGTTGCGACTTTGAATGAAGTTTGTGACGTTTTATGAAAAGTTGAATTTTTATGGTGAAAGTTTGTGACTTTTATGGAAAGTTTTTTTGGTTATTTGTGACTTTATGAAAGGTGAACGACCTTATCCTGAAAGATGTGACTTTTCCAAAGGTTTTGTGACTTTCCGGTAAGATAACAATAAGAACCTTTTCGCACCACCCTTTGTTTTCTTATAAATTGAGGGATTTCCTCTCATTTTAAAAAAGAATTCAATGGACTTCTTCTCAACTACTAAATCTAGTAAAATTCCTAAGTTTCTTTACTATCTTGAGTGGTTCGCTGACATACCTCGGGAGTTTTTTTGGTATCATCAACTCTGGGTGATTGAATCCATTTTACCCATGGAGGGGCTATTTCCGATCAAACTCGGATACTAGAGGGGAAATTACCTAAGGGGACACTGTGCTTCAGTGGACTTGATTTTTTTCCTATTAAATTTTTTTTTCTAATTCTGGTACGTTTTTTTTACAAAAACTTTAATTTGTGAAGTGAATTTCAAGTTCTTCTCTAACTTTTTTCTTCACTGGTTCACTTGAAACTTGGTAAACTATCCGTGTTTCCCCTGCAAAATTTTTTTGGAAATCAGTAATAATTTCTTTTAGACAAATATTAAAACAACAATTCTTTTTTAAGAAAAATATTTCGTAATTATTTTTTTTTAAAAAATATTTTTCTGATTCTAGTCTCGCTACTAGTTTTCATTTTCCTAGTTGTGATTATGTTCTTAAACTTTTGTTTTCTTACAAGAATGTCAAATTTTGTTCTAAGTATGTTTGGAATACACAGATGTATCAACAATCTTAAGGAAATCATTATACTGTTAGTATTGTTGTATGCTACTGAAAAAGAGAGAAATTTATTATTGAAGTAGAAGATAAATGCATGTGCTTCTTCATAATTCGTTGTTTTGTTAGCAACGTCGAAATGAGATGTAAACAGAAAATTTTTAACGGTTATTCCTTTTAAAGATTACAGGTAACCTTCTATTAATTATCTATGGATGAAAATAGTTTCTAAGAGTTATCATCTTTGATTTTTTTAATTATGTGTATCGTTTAGAAGAAAAGATCTGCATACCATAATTGGTGTGGAATACAATTTTTCTTCGCAAATTTGTTGGCTTTTAAAATTCTTTTAGTTTGCAAATGGAGTATTCATATTTTGTTTGTAAAATAGTATGTCACAATGTTATAGTTAGAAGACTATTTGATAAGAACATATTTCTAGTGATCAAGAATATGTGTTATTTGTGTTTGGAGAAAAAAACACGACTTTTGTAGTTTGTACTCCTCATTTAGAAAATGTTAGTGTGTCGATTTTTGTAGACTAAGAACTTTTGTGGTTTTATACTTCTTGGTTAAATGGACTATGCAATTGTTGGAAGAATATGACAACTTCACATAATAAGTCATATTGTACTTTTAAATTTCTATAACTTCACTGTCAATATAGAAATAAATGTACAATTTTTTTTTGTTCCTTATTGTTAGTAATTTTAACTAAGTGGTATGTCTATTTATGATAGAGGAAAATAGCCAATGACTTGAATTCTGATTTTGTGTCTCTAGGAATGAACTTGATATTATGTAAAATTGTCAACGAGAATTGCAGCACTATAATTCTTTCGGAGATAATGTTCCAACACTTTAAATATGTGAAACAAAACTGTTTTGAGATCAGCATTTGAAATGTGGGGTTGATTTGCTTATGATTAGACTTGTGTCTAATTAAACTTTGAAGCCAAAAATATGAAATTCAATGATACTTTGTATTATGTTATACCAACAAATTCTTGAAGTATATTTGTATTGTGGTTGTTTGAGTTTCTCTATTCACTATATATAGTGTGACTTATTGTAAATCTACGTCTGCCAAATTATATTTATACGTTGTTCAAAGATTGTGTTCGTTTATAAAAAATCACGTTAAAATGGTTGTGATTTTTCATAAAAAAGATTGTCTAGTTAATAATAAAGTATTTGATAAGGACGATGAATATGGTGAAGATCATTTTTATTTTTTTGTAAAAATACAGTTGGACTATATGTCTTTATATTGAACCTCCGAGGAAAACTTGTTCATAGGTAGTTCCATAACAATCACATTGAATTTATGGCATGTCATTGTCTGAACAGGATATTTGGAAATCTAAACATGTTTGTATCCACAAATTGTAAGAAATAGGAAGCACAATATAGTGGGAGGAGAAAGCTATCTCGCGAAGAGCTTTTGAACTCAATGTTTTAGTTGTTCTTACTTGCTGGAAAAGCAATGTTTTGTGACCTAACAGTTGGCATGTAAATTACAAACCTTGGCGAAAAACGATTCAATTTTTGAGTTTCTGCCTAACTTCGATTCAATAAATACAAATGCCAATTTTTGGACTATAAGTATGTTGATCATTCTAATAAATCCGTTGAAAGGAATCTAATCTCATTAGAATTGATTTACCCTGACAGTATGATATGAAGTTTAACACCACATCGTCATGGTGGGAAAAAGTATTTGTGACTTTATTGGAATTGCCTTAGAAATGACCTGTCTATATTTGCTAACTGGTAAGGATGAAGAAATAGAAATGTCTAGACAATGTTCATATCGATTGAAAACAGTGTGAAAAAATATATAATAAGTGAATAAGAATGGAAGATATAAATCTCATTTGGCATAATATGTTTGGTAAAGTTAAAGATCAACTACTGGTCATATTCACCTCAATCTAATGAAACAACCGAAGTTGAAAGAAATGATGGATGCATTATTTATAGTTTCGGTTTAACACAAAACTTGTGTGGAGGGAACTAATCCTTACTGCAAAAGGATCAACAAAGTTTTGTTCCTTTTAGAAAGAGAGCGATTTGTTTTATCATATACAACTTTCCCATATGAGAAATGGAAAGAAGGATATCACTTGAATATTTCAACGTGTGGGGGTAATCTAGTCAAAGTCCCAAGATTCCTCTTCTAAAAGAATAAAAATAGGACCCATGACATGGACTGTAAATTAGACTTGTTGAGTAGTTAGTATAGAAGGATCTAAAATGCCTAGGAAATAAAAGGATAATGTACTTATAAAGAGGAGTCAGAGGCTTAGTAAAAATGTTAAAGCATTTACTTCTTCGAATATGATTGTAACATTTCGTGTCTTCTGTAGACTCTTCTTTGAAAGATAGTGTCAATAAAAATATTGAACAGTTATAATGATCTCTTCAGAAAATACACCTTTGGTTAAATGAAATCTTTAGAAGGAAAAATAAGAGTTTGATGGAACTGTTGAAAATATAAAGCCAGACTTTCATGTCAAAGGCTTTAAGAAAAAAAATAAGTTTTTGATTTGTCGATCTATATACTCTGTTAGTAATTAGAATAGAATTAAATCCATTCGCATGCCAAATTATTAACTGGTGGTAATGACCTTCCAATTGATCAAATCGAATGTGAAAAGAACTTTCTTAAATGTGAATTGGAGGAAGAAATTTACATGAACACCCTCTGGTTTGTGGTACCTTGTTAATAAAAGAAAGTATGTGAACTTGTTAATCAATATGAAGCACAAACAATGACATAATTCAATCAAACCATGTCGGCAACTGATTGAAAATGATGGAAGTGATAAATGTTTTTTCACTATAAAATCATACAAGGTCGTTAATTGTTTGTATAATTGGTGATATGTTTATCATCATGACACACTAAATACAATGAAATCTACTAAACGTATGCTATAAGCAGTGGAATGAAATTATTGGAGTGTAATGGCGATTTAGATATAAAGAAATTCGTATAACTCATAATGTTTAGCATTTTTCACACGTCTCATGCATGAAAGGTAACTTAACTAGTAAAATATTTGGAATGTCAATAGTTTTCAAGTGTCCAATAAATTGGCTTTGCATTTCATCAAAGAGTTAAACTAAAAGTACTCACATTGGATGTGCAAGATTTTGGAAGCATGATGTTATTTCATATTAGTGTGGGGCGATCAGCATATAGCATTCCTTGCTATTTTAAACTGATTCCGTTCACAGTATCCCAAATAAAATTCATTAATGACATAAATTAGAGTTTTTGATTATTTTAAATATTACTTAAAGTATGTCTAAAGCATTATAACATATCCAACAATATGAAAGATATAGTAATGCATAATTAAAAATCATGTGATCATGATAAGTAAATTCCACTAGCGGTATATTATTTTACTATTGTGAGGAGCATTCTTTCGTAAATATTTCAAAGAGATATTATCAGCTAGCTCTACACTGATCTTTGAGCTAGGTGCTCAGATAAGGTCGTGAATAAGTTAAAAGACTCCGCAAATTTTCTTATAGATATTCTATTTTGGCCTACACACCATTGGCTTAGTATGCATACACTTGCATAGTCAGATGCAATAGGTGGGCTATGGAGCATACGTATAACGGTAGAAGTCTCTCTATCACGACATAGACATGATTACTGTTAGAAAACTACTCTCCTTGTGAATTATCAAATTGACTTGTAGTCAAAGGATAATGATGTCGGATCCACTACAAAGGCCTACTGGGGGAATTAACAGATCTCTAAGGGAATAATTAAGGCTTCGGAACAAGTCATCATGGCGTAACTCTATCAAAGCAACTTGAAAATCCCATAGTAGATTCAGGAGAACAACAAAAAGTTGTGAATGACGGTTCGGCATTGTCAACAAACTCAATCCATCTCTTCATGATGAGTAAGCAATGCTGTCAGGATAATGATACAACTTAAAGACTGTTAATGAGTTAATAAATCTTATAGTTTTAATGATATCTAAGTGTTTTGGCACGAGTGACGCAAATAGTGTAATCTACGAGAATAACACGGTTTAGGAATCACCTATTTGAGTGGTGAATTGTAAGCCGCTCTCAAAGAAGATGATTGTCAAAGCCCATCTATCTATACGCTCATCGAAACCAGGAGGTGTCAGGGGCTAAACAAACACCACCTTCAAGCACCATAAATGGTACTAAGGATTAATTTGTTTTATACATGATTTGTTGTCTATGTAATATCACAAAATTTCGTATGGTTCAAGATATTGCATCTACCGATTGACCGAGTATATCTTGACATATGTTCACTACGAAAAGTCAAGGTAGAACCCGACTTATTCCAGATGAAATTAATTCTTAGCTTGTAAAGTCCACATACTTGTGCATTTTCTTTGTCTCGAGTCATTCCCGCCCCATTCAATGGCGGGGATTGTTGGATTTTAGGTGTGAATGGAAAATGAAGAGTTGCAACTTTTATGAAGATTTGTGAGCTTTTATGAAAGTTGCCGGACTGATGAAAAGTTGTGACTTTTTATGAGAAGTTGCAATTTTTATGAAAAGTTGTGACTTGATTGGAAAGTTGTGACGTTTATGGATAAGTTGTGACTTTTATGAAGGATGACTCATTTGAACAGATTGTGACTTTCCAAAGTTTGTTGACCTTTCCTGGTAAAGCCGCATAAAACCTTGTTGCAGTCCACCCTTTGTTTCCTATAAATTAGGATTTCTCTCATTTTAAAAAAGAATCATGGATCTTTGTCTTTGTCTTGTTCCTACTACTCGAGTATTCCTAAGTGTACTTTACTTACTACTGCCTGTTGATTGGTTCACCTGACACTGATTTTTTGGTATCTATACTCTGGTGATTGAGATCATTTAACGCCTGGGAGTTCATATCCAAATCAAACCTCGGTACTACTAGAGGGAATAATTTCTCTTAAGGGGACACAATAAATTTCCGTGACGTGATCTTTTCCTAATAAATTTTTTTCCAGAATCTGGTACGTGTTTTTACAAACTTTTAGGATTGTCCTAATTATTCAGTTCTTCTCCTTCTTTGTTCTTCATTGGCTCAATAAACTTGGTAATTAGTGTTTTTTCCTGCAAAGTTTGTTGGAGACCGTACTTATTCTTTAGACACATATTAGGACAACATTCTTCTTTAAGAAAAATATTTCGTATAGTTTTTTAATCTGTTTCTGACTTTCTAGTTTCGCTACTAGATTAATTTCTAGATTGAAATGTTCTTAACCTTTGTTTTCTAGCAAGTATTTTCAAAGTTTTTGTTCTAATATGTTGGACTACAGATGATCAACACATAAGGTGACATGACATGGACAGGTCAGAAAGTAGCAGGATATAGATTTTGTGTGTCACTTTGGTACGAACTCTAATATATGAATCTTAATTCATTACAAGAGCACAGTCGACTAAATTAAACATGACCAGTTTATAAGACTCTAGACATGAACCCTTTTTATTAGGAACATCTCTAAACAACAACACATAGATTGAGTGGGGGTAAAGCTTATGAAAACCGAGATGATATATTTAATAAACCTCACATACAAACACTTTGAGAAATGTATAATCTGGAGGTTTCCCTAAAAGCTCTACAAAGGGAGAAATTGTGTTAGAAATAGGAGTAGGTAGCCGATTAATAGTGTAAACAACATAGAAGGTAGTATCAACCCAAAATTGAGAAGGAAGTTTTGACTCTGTGAGGTTAGTTCGCACATTTTCAATTATGTGCTTATGGTTTCGTTCATCAATGTCATTCTGTTGCAGAGTGCTTGGACATGATTTGCAAAAGAAAATGTTTGAGTTAGAAAAATGTAAAAACATGGATTTATCATCAAATTTGCCGTTGCCGTCACTTTTAAAGTGTTTGATTTTACTACTAAAAATAGTTTCAACCAATTTTTGATAAGCACAGAATTACGTGAAAACCTCAGAATGATTTTTCATAGGATAGAGCCAAGTAAAATGAGAAAAATCATCAACAAATACGACATAATATTGAAAGCCTAAATTAGATAATATTGGCAATTGTCACACATCAGGTTAAATAATTTCTAAAGGGGAAGAACTACAATGATCAACTAAATTCAAAGATAAATATTGAGATTTTCCAAGACGACAAGAGACAGACCTATTGTTAAAATAATTGAGCAAACTAATTAAGTTGTTTTTCCTAAGACTATCTACGACACAAGCACCACAATGTCCCAGATGACGATGCCATATATATCCTGGTTGATGCAAAGCAACCAAAGCATGAGCAATGGAATGAGCAGATGAAGAGGACACTGGATAAACATCACCTTTACTAGAAGCCTTGAGAAGAGTTGACTCGTGACTTTGTCCTTAATATAAGTAGAAGAAGAGTCAAAAGTTACATAACAATTATTGTGAATCCATACCTTCTAATACAAATATTACATTATGACTAAAGATTACGGGACATGAAGAGGAGTACAAATTCTAAAGGACGAAAGACGGTGCAGATATTTTTAACAATATCCAATTTTATTATCTCAAGCAAGTGTCTTTTCAACTAAACACGATTGCAACCATTTAAGAGGATGTCGTTAAAAATTACCTCAGATTGGGTCATATTAGCAGAGGCACGAGTCAAGTACCAGTAAGCATCGACTTTTTCCCACCCACTGACATAATCCAAAGACTTAGGGAGATCATTACAAACAAAGATGATTTGCAAACGATTGAACATTATGCAATCTTGGTTGACGATAGATACTCACAAATTTGACAATTAAGAGTCAAATGATTGGAACCCCCTAAAACCTCCTGAGGGAATGGAGAACATGTATTGGGTGGACTGTGAGTCTAAAGACATGGGAACACTATCAATACCTTGATATGATTTGTCCATAAAGACATATGGAGAAAGTTGTTTGCGGTCAGATCTTGAATTTGTTGAAAACTTGCAGATGATCCACGACCTCGGTCTCTAGGATAATAGGTATGACCCATGCGCACCCTCTTTGATATGAATGAGCTGTACTTGAAGTGTTTAAATGTTTATTCTGAGCACAAAAAATCTTGCAGAAGAGATGGTGGATCAGGACCTTTAAAGCGCTGCAAACGTTGTTCATGTAGTAACAACTTAGAACAAAAATACTCAAACGTCAATTGTCCAGGAAAATGAGTGATAATGCAAACTACGTGTCATATTTCTTTCCTCGGCCAAGTAATACATGATTAATAAAGTCTTGATATAAAATCGAGAATTAATAGTTGCTAAGGAATCTGTAATTTGTTTTCCATCCCTCAGATATTCAATAGATGTAGAGTCTGCTTTACGTAGGGTGGTGAGTTTTTTTTTCAGTCAAGTGATTTTTGCTTTAACTAGCATCCTGATGTAAAGATGATTTAAAGACACAACCAATTCATAGTTTGGAAAAAAGGATGGAGCGTCACAGAACCTCTCGTGTAAGGTAGCAGTCAAAATCAGGTCTACACTTCTTCTACGCGCAGCCATGAGCGGTAGTTGGGATTAGGGGGCTTCTCACCTTTCCCAAAAGAATCACAAATAATGGACTTGGAGGGTTAATAGCCATCAACAAATTAAGTAATCATAATTCCAAAGAGAGGAACTCGAGTTCTCTCACATAAATAAGCTCGACAGATTGAAATTTATTGTAAGAGATTTTCTAATATTTGTTGCGATGAGCTTCTGAAGTAGAAAAGGTGAATAAAAGATGGTATCAAAATTAGTGCGCATGAGTAAGAAAAAGGTAAGTCATTAAGTACTGCCAATAGAACGTGGATAAAACGCTTGAATTAGATAGGAGTATGTCGGTATATAGAACAAGAAGATGTCCAAATGAGAGAAAATAGGTCGACAAAGGAGTGGTGAATGGTAGAAATAGTAAGCTATATAGGTGTAGGACTGAGAAGAAAAGATTGTTGAAGTAATAGGTTCCCAAATAGAAAGATGCTGAGTAGTCATGGCTGAAATGAAAACAAGGAAAGAGACGGAAAAAAATAGCGTGGGCTAGATTTTAACTTCTGATACCATGAGAGCGTTTTGATAATAGCTCATTGAATATCAAGAGCTTGCGTTACATATATTTATAATAAGGATACAATCATTCTAGATATACTACAAATCCTAGTTATATATCAATATAGTAGACAATCCTAAGAAACCTGTAAAATCTAAAAACAAATAAAACTTTGAAAATCAAGTTATGTTGCTAATTGCAAGGATCCAATGACCGAAGAGACTGATTTTGTGGATACTTTGAAGAGGTGAAGTTTATTTAGGAGTGATGTTTGTGATTTGAGGATAAAGATTTGATTTGGGATAATGAATAAAAGCTGAAAAAATGGGAGTAGGAAAGAGAAGTGTGAAAAGAGGGAAAAAATGATTAACCCGTGCGAAATTCTAAAAAATAATTTTAGGCTTGTTAAATTTTATTTGTTACTTATTAATTAAATATAACCATAAAATATAAATAAAGTATACTATAGCTATATTATTTTAATATGAAATATAGTTTGCCATTTTCTGTAGTTTTTTTTCGTCCAATTTTAAAGATGGAAGTTACCTATTTCGCGTTATTGAATATTCTATTATATCTGATTTATACGGTTGGACACTTGATAATTATATTTGAGTTTATCTATGTGAAATAAAGTCTACCAACACCGCTAGACTTGAACCAGGCCAAAGGTTCGTTTGGAATAATGGGTCTCCGATGCCAAACATGTTCATGGTTTAAGCTCGAAGTCATGACTCTCTCTCTCTCTCTCCCTATATATGATATATATATATATATATATAACTAAGTAAAAATCAATATTTTTCATAAATAAAACTTCGACTTCAATAATATTACAAATTGCACTAAAAATATGCAATAGTACACTAAAATGCTCTTAACTTGCTCGAATAACATTTATGCCCTCAACTTGGTTGCACAAATATACTTAAAAAAACTTGTATAAAGTTGTCATCAATATACTCACCTGTCATCCTACACGTTATTTTTTTATTCTACGGGGGTGTTCTAACGTGTAATTGTGGTCACATGTAGATTCTGTGTTTATTATTAAAATTTGGATGAGTTAAGGTGTCTGTTGTGCCGCATTATGAAGTTTGGAGTCAATAAGTTAAAATTTTAATAAGTCCAAGTTAGGGTCCAACTCTATGTATTAATGACCTAAACTAATTTGTTGGATCAGGCTCAAATTTCAAATTGTAATACTTTTATATTTACTTCCTCCTTATATACTCAAATATCCTAGTTCAAGCCTGAACAATAAAAAGTAACAAGATATGGATGACGAACCTAAATATGAACAAAATTTTTGAGAAGTTCTTCGCTCCATAATCGATACAGGAGAGATGGAACATCCGATGAATAAATACAAGAAAAAAGTTTTGAAAAGATCTCAAAAGACGATAGAAAATTTTATACTGCATAGTATAAAATTTTATGAGTATATTTAGATTTCCCAAAACCGTTCTCAATAAAACGAGGATACTGGTATGAGTCATATTAACAAACTGTGTTTCAACTAAGTTGTGCCATTTTTACTTATTCCTCAACCTAATAGCCCAAAGGGTGTGTTTGCCGATGTGGGACCAAAGAAAATTTTGATAGTACTAATCTTTTTTTTCTTTTGATGGGTTCTTTCATCAGTATACCCTTGTCTAGCTACTAGTTACCGCCGCTTGAACAACAATTTTTTTATCAGATATGTGAAGAACCTTTAAACAGAGTGTTTATTATCATTGAAGTCATATAAATGTTTATTTCTAGTGGTCTGGATCGATTCATTTTGAGCTAAGCGATAAGATAAATTTATTTCATTGTTCTCTAGATAGTTCTTGTTTTTAGAGCTGATTTTGATGCTTCTTGTATGTTTTGATTCTTTTGGTTGGATTTTGAATCTGACTGTGTATTACATTATAATTTTTGATATAGGCTACCTTAATTTTCTTTTCTTCTTGCCAAAAAATAAAGTACAAGAGAGTAAATGACATTTGATTTATTCTCCAACATTAGCTCTAATAGAAATTGGAGCAAACAATAGGTGTTAATACTGAAGCTTAGCTTCTAGAAAACTATACTACTTAGAACGTGGGTTAATGACGATCATGAAGACCTCATAGCCTAGCTTTGTGACCTCCTTACACTTTGAGAGGTGTACCTGCCTAAGGTCGTCCCAAAGTTGGTTTAACGCTACATCATATTTGTTGCTATGGGGGGCGTGTCATTCGCGCGCCCCGCTTCTAAATACTACCAGTTCAAAATTTTCTCTTGATGGAGTTCCATGTTATATAAAGATGAAGTTTGAAATATAACACGTTTTCTGGTCTTATTGCCTACACGAGTTTCTGTTATTTTCGAAAAATCTTACAGAAAATAAAATTTATAACATGATTATACAACTATATATAATCTAATATCTTAACTTTCTAATGATAAAACAAAAATTATTCTTAGAAATATATTATTATGATACTATACAATTTACCCCTAAAAGAAAATAATCAATAAAACTTGTTAGTATTATAGTAAAAAAAAACATCACTCATTATAAGTAAAAATAAAATTACTTTCAAATGGCTAAATAAAGACATGAAAAAACTTGAAGGCAACGATAAATGAAAAAGTAAATTTTTGGTTATGTATTTTTTTTATTACGCATAATAACTCTAACCCTGTTACGAAATAACAAAGATTTGATACTATAACTTGTTATCTGAGTTACTCAATCTTCTTATTTCTATAAATTAAAAAATATTAAGTATCATTCATTTATTCAGAATTCTGAGAGTCAAACCAATGTTAACTAGAAAAATTTAACACATAATTGTGTAAGGACATGTTAGAGAAGCCCGAGTGTTGTACAGTCGAATGTTGGACAGAAGTATTTCTACCCTTTACAAGGACTTACCTGATTAGAAGGGGTAATCTTCTAAAGTGTTTTGGCCCTAGAGGGAAATACCTCCTATCGGAGAATTAATTTATCTCCATCGTAGAGCGAGCGCAAATAGAAACTCAAAATAAATGTACAATTTTCGCAACACTCTTTTAAAATCTAACATTTTGTTATTCCATAGAACAGAAGAAGTTCTATTTTCCCTAAATTCAATTTCAGGAAAATCCTATGGACGCTTCTAACGATTAGAAAACAACAAAAATATTAACTTAGCATGTTTTTCCCATTCAACTTATCCTGAAATTTTCTAGATAATCTTGTCAGATTTCGTCCCAAACATAGCCTAACCTGGAAAAATTCCAATTCGCTACTTTCAAAATGTTTTTGTCTATATTTTTTTAAAAATAACTTGCCATATAATGAGTAAAAAATGTCATACAATAGATATTAACCTTATTATTATTCGTGTCCAAATGATCAATAGTAAACAGGTTGTAAAATTAAAATAATGAAGGGAGTATTACTTGAATCCTCAAACAAGTGAGGTGCTTATCTCTCATGTCAATTCCAATTTTTCTAGTGGCTCCTACAACCGTACTCAATTTTCAAACTTTCCAATCAAACATAACAATTAACTTTACAATTTTCAAACTTTCCAATCAAAAATAACAACCAACTTTACAATCAACTTTTTCTTTGTACTGAAGGTCTTCATGCATCGCCTCACTCATTTACATTCCATATATCATCGGCTTACTGAATTTGTACTCCATATATTATGGATGATCTTACTCAAACTGAAACTTTTAATCTTCAAAAATTATCGTCATATCTCTATCTTACAATTATATCAATTGTGCATCTTATTAATTAGTTATTTGTATCCACAAATAGCATACACTAAAGCTCTCATCTTAAATATCTCGTATCAATTCATCTATCATCAAAGACAAATATAAATTGATCAAAATAAATATACTTAATTTCTATATTAATCATAATAGATTTAAATCAATCACAAATAAATTAAAGAGATACCAAAACGTAGTATAGACATTATCTATATAGCTTCCTTCAACAAAAAAAACAACTACTCATACCCAAAGATTTGATCATTCTAAGGGAAATTAAATTTAATGAAAATTTATACCGTTGTATATTTTTTTTACAAAAAATAATCACATTTATTGCTCAAATGTTTAATTATTTCTAAAGCAATATAATATTTTTTTTACATGCATGTATTAAGCAAAACTATAATTTAGTGTCATATTTAAAGAAATTATGATATTAAAATTAAATAATAACAATTATTAATTTTAAAACTCATAAATAAATACTTAATCGTAAAATAAATGATTTCATAACATCATCCAAATAAAAATTCACATCAAACTAAACAAACAAATATTCAATTCTAATAAAAGTTAATACCTAATTCACGATCTAAAAGGTAATACCTATGTATATAATTATAATTTTTAAATTATATTTATGCAATCAACTCGTAATTTTCAATTATACCTCTATTTTGCTTAAAATTTAAAATCAAATCCTATATTGTTAATTATTATCAAATGAACTCTTAATTTCCAATTATTCTTGATTAAGCATCTTTCAATAAAGGATTTTTGTTTCTTCATTTAATTTTTTTTCCAGATAGAAAATCTGGTGATCCTCGTCCAAAAAAAGAAAGGACAGGACAAATTTACACCAATCCATATTAATATATAATTTGAGTTGATATCTGGTGCAAACTTAACTAACAAAAACCAAAACCATAATGTGACTAAGCTAAATTAAAAATATATATATATAATCTTTCAAAATACGATTATATTTAGCATTTTTTTCATCATACATACCACAGAGAGAAACAATGGATGAACAGAAAACAGAGGATGAACTCATAAAATTAAAGCTCTTCTTTAACAGAGGACTCTTTTCCTTGTTGTTAACTCTCAATAGACAACTTTAGGACCTTTAATTATATCAGCAGACAATTTAGCGAATATGGGTAGTGGTAGTGATTTTTATATTAAAAATAAATAAATCAAGAAGTCCAATTGATGTCAAAATAGGTAGTTATGATTTTCTAACAGTTTTAGTGCTGAATACTGACTTTGAAAAACTAACGACAAAAAAACCAAAGTAAAGAGAAAGAGACTCACCATCTCTACATTATTTTCTCCAAAATTTTCTGTGGCAATTGATTTCTTTGTGTAATTGAATCGAAAGTTAATTTTTTAGAATTGTGATATAAAAATACTATTCCCCCCTCTTGATTAGTTATCACGAATAATTATTGATATGTCGGTGAAGTTGATGAAAATTTTAAAGTTTCAATAATCGTAGGTTATAATTTGAAGAATATTATTTAAGTTAAAATGATAATAAGGGACATGAATATGAAAACTATTTAAGACCCTTATACTACCTTAGCCCAAATAATTAAAATGGAGTTTAAGTAGGGTTTTAATTTTCTTCCACAATTGAGAGAAGAGGGAGGGAGACAGTACGCGAGAGGGAAAAAAGGAGGGAATTTGCATTGCGAACAAAAAATATTATTTGGTGATTCAGGGTTAACCTCGACTAATAATTACTTAATAGGAAATATAATTATCTTTTAATGGAAAAAAAAGTCCTTTTAAGTATTGTTGTTGGAAAAGTTTCTGCCAAAAAAAATAGGCACCCTATTATATTTAAATAATTAAAATAGTGGTCATTTAGATTTTTTTAATAATTTTTTGAACAGTCGCATAGTGTTGAGCGTACATATCGACTCATTACTGAGTTAATTTGATCAGAAACATTTTTCGTAAATTAATATAAGTAATTGCACTAGATGGTAAAAATGTGTCATCTTACGTGAACCTGTAGTTGTTCGTATGTAGGGGCCCTTATTTTTGACAAGAGTGACTACTATGTAAAGTGTTAATCATGATGAATATTAGAAAAATATACTTTTTAATAGCTAGTTAATGTTTGCTTATGTTCTGGTAGCTTGAGTAGTTCGGTTTTTGTAAAGGATACGGAGAAGAATAAAAAATTTCGGTTTACAAGGTTTATATATTGATTTTATTTATTGTGATTTTACATTTTTGATATATTGAAATAAAAATTAAAATATTCGAGATATGGTATGATGTGAATATTATTCAAATCTAATATTGGGGGAAGTTACACTAAACCCCCCTAGACTTGAAAATTTGGAGGACATTGAAGAGTGACATGTAATTGACATTAAGGTAAAAATTTTGGATTATAGTTTAAAAGGGGTTGTTACAATTAGAAAATCTCATGGAATCTGTATGAATAAATTGCATTGATTTGGAAGGAAACGAAAGAGGAAGGCTCAAGTTTCGGAAGTGAATTCTTGATTGTTTGGGCAAAGTGATTTCTAACTCTTGTTAAGTGTATGGAATGGTGTATTTGCTTGTGGTATATGCTTGGGTAGTACCAGGACTTGGTGCTGGTTGATTTATCCAATTGATATTAATTCAATGATGAAAAAAAAGAGTTAATAAAAGGTAATGTGAATAATGCTTGTCGTTGAGTTGTGTTGCTATATAGATGCGAATTGAAAAGGAAATCTGGAATCATTGTTGATGTGTTGGGAAGTGTGCTTGGGTTATGATAATGGTCATGATCATCTTTGTTTGTGGAATATGTTTATTTTCTTATTTTGAGAAATGGTTGTGACAAGTGTTATGTGCAGTGAGAAAGAATGAGAACGAGGGCGTACACATTCGAAGGAGTATCGCCGCACTGCGATGGATACTATATTTCGAGGACGTTATCGTGTCATCAATGGTTACATTATCGAGGGTCGGAGTGTCGTGCACCGAGATAGGATGCATGGATAGATATGTTCCCCATGTGTCCCGGACTGAGAGACAGGGTGTGATCACTAGTCAGAATGCATCATTATACTTGACATTGCATTCATTGAATGCACATAATTCTCATTAGTGAACTTCATATATGTGTTTGTTTTGGTGTCTTCGGATTGCTTTCTATGAACTGTGATTGATCAATATTGAGCTTGTTATTGCAGATATTGTAATTTGTTTTGAAGATTGTGTTAAGGGATATGTAAAGTGTGACAGTGTGTATTGAGGATATGTAATTGTCTAGTGTTTGTTGTTGAGCTACGTGCTATTGTAAACTGTGAGTTGTTCGGTTGGTTGATTTTAATGCAGGTTTGTAGTTGTGGAGGTTCGGTTGGGGGTGGTAGAAGTACCGTTATTTTTTATCCCTTAGCTTGTGTGTTTAGAGGTTTTACTTGCTGAGCACCGTATGGATTGGTACTCACCCCTTGCTTCTACAAATTTTTTTGTAGGTTATGAGCCGGATTTTTGTTGTACCTTGTCAATTCTCTTCCTTTTTTCGAGGATCATGAGAGATTTGTGAGGTAGCTGTTTCCATCTCGCAGACTTTTCAATAATATGATATTGTTCTATTCTAGAAACAAGTAATGTGAGACTTGAGTTTTCTTTTGAATGAATTGTAATATTTAGAGGCTTGTACAAGTGACAACACGTTTTGGGGGTACTTTAAGTAACTTAAAACTTTCCGCATTTTATTATAATTTAGGCTCATTAGTCTTGGTGTGGGCTAAGACGAGTGACAGCAAGTCCAGTTTTGGTAGTGACCCCCCCAAAATGGTTATCAGGCGCCTCAGGTTTCATAGGTCTCACGCTGGTACAAGTCGAGTCTAACATAGCGTCTCGAGATCGGTCCGGAGAAGTCTGTACTTATCTTCGAGAGGCTTATATAGTGATTTTAGGAAGAATCTTCAACTTCTCTGATATCTATCGTGCGTACTTGGTGCCCGTTTTTGATTCTTATAGCTTCACTACATGTCACTCTCATTTAGTTATGACTGGTGTAGTTCCTCATATTAATAATTGATGTGTCGGGTTATTTGTTGGGATGGTAATTGAAATCTAGGATTAAGGTGGAAATGATTATTTTAAAAGGAATGTGTTGATCATATTTGAAGGGGGTTGAGTAAGGGTAGTTACATAGTAAAAAAAAATAGTTACTATGTGGTTATAAACAATATTGGAGTGGTTTCGACAATTAGAAGTTAAATGTTCAAAGAGCTTGGATAGATTAATGGAATAATGTAACCTTGAAAAATAACGTGGTATATTGTAGAACATAATTGGGTTGCTTAGCGGAATGATGTGCGTCAATTGCGTGTAGAATCTATGTTTGTGGTTCCTAGACTGAGTGATATACCAAGAAAGTCATATATGACTATTTACAATGGTATGATAGGTATTGGCTAGAATATCGAAATTGTACTTTGTTTATCGAATGTCTACGATAAGCATTACATATAGCTTGGGTAGATATGGAAACGAATTTGATAGTATTGTAGATTTATCGTAGGTAAAATAAAAATGTGTAAACTATTTGTTATGATCCTCGGTCGGTATTAATGTTCTAGTGGGGATGTAACAAACTTTCACGTGTGGTACTAGTGGTATAATGAAAACAGATATGTTAATGGTAAACATGAATAGCTAATAACATTAAGGAGTGACAAGTTGTATCACATGCTCATATAATGAGATTCGATGTTTAAATTCATATTGGAAAACAAAGTAGTTACTATGGACGTTTGTGTTAAGCATTTTTATAAGGAAGCTTTTAGTGGTGATCGTTGATACGATATTTATATAATATGTTGAGTGAGAAGTGTATTCTGAAATTTCTAAATATGGACCGATGATTTTCATGTAATGTCCAAGGAAAACTAAATATATATAAGATTGACAAGCTTATGGTAAAAGAAGTTCTTCAGATAACTTAGGTGAAGGTAATTGAAGATTTTGTAAGGAAGTGCACATGAGATTGAGTTAGTTTGATTTTTGATTGTTATAACGGGATGAAAGGTGCATATTGGGAAATGGTGACTTCGTGGTGATATACAGAGTTAACTGGACATAATGGGAATAAGAGTTGTGATGGATGGTGAATTAGATGAAACATTATGATAAAAATGGGTGGTTAAATGAGTTTTGTATTATAATGATGAATTGTGAGATCTAAGATTATGATTTTTTTAATTGATTGTTAGTTTGATTTCTTGGAAAAAGTTGATGAGTGTTGGGGCACCACTAAAATAGAATTGAAATGAGTTAGGCCTAACAGGAAAGATATCACGTGAGAGCTATATAAACTTTTGGAGGAGGCAAGACAAGGATGTTATTAGTTGTAAGGACTCCTAAGTGTATCTTCAAAAAGACGGAATAATGAGAATTCAAAGCAAATTCTGGTTCATCTGTTTTGCCTATATTATTTTGATATAGTTTTTTATGGGTTCCTAATTTGATTAAAAGATATTAAATATAACTTGAGGAAACAGAGGTATGTTGATGGTTCAACTCGACTGTAATTATATGTTTTTGTTTTTTGATTTGAGTTGTTAATGCGTACGTTAGATTTTTAGCAAAAATATATGATACGGTCGATGAAGAGCGATCAAATAATACGTTAAGATACATGACAACTCATGGAACATCTTCAACTTATGAGTTAATGTTGATAAGATAAAGGTAATGGTACATATTTTTGAATTAAAAACAGTTTGTATGGTAAGTTTAGATTTAGGGTAGTGTATTTTTTTTCAAGTATGGATTGATAAGTAAGAAAGGATCGATCCACATTTGAGTCCTATGAAGCATTTGAAACAGGACCTTAAAAATAATTTGAGTAGTGAATTGGTTACCTGGATGGATGTTAGTCCAAGGATAAATTAGTAACCAAGTCAAACGAAAGAAAAAAAAAAGAGTATGATGTATTGAAGAGTTCAAGATATTTTTGAGTTTTGCACCTGGAAAGAACTTAAGAGAAGTGATGAAAGGAATAAGACCTCTTATATTAGACTCTTGGTTCAAAGTTGAAGGATGTAGGAATTTTCATATATAAGATCTAATATGACTGTGGATTTGGGAATTGGTTCAGGTATTAGACTACCAAGAATTATCAGCAAATTTTTTTTTATGATATATAGGAATTTTTATTTGATTAAAAACATGAGGGCGGTAAGATATGTGCTCTTCTGGGGAAGCTACATTGTTCAAATTATGATAGTTAAACTTGGTATGTTATAACGGTATGAACCTACAGGTTTACATAATTAATGAGGATTTGAGGAGAACAAAACTGCTTTTGAGGGATGATACAAAATTGTTTTGATGCGTTACTAGGAATTTAATGTCAGTAGAGGTATGAGCTTAAAGTATTCGAATTATTGGTGTGCCCACAAAGTTCTTAAGTATTGAAAATGGGAGATATATGGTGTGTTGAATATTAGTGAAAAATTTTATATCCAAAATTTAGTGGAATTGACATTGAGTGTGATCAAGGTGTATCTCGATGTGAGTTCTTTTAGTTTTGAAAATGATTACTCCCGTATTGGTCATGAATGGTTAAATGGAAATAAAGAGATTCATATTTCCAAAAAAATTTAAAGGCTAGATGAATGTGTTTGCTAAGAAAATGTTTATATTAATGACAGTTTGAGGAGTCTGGTAAAATGGCTGGTATGGTTATGATGTTGTTAGTATCAAGAGTAATGGCTTACTGTATGGCTTTGATGAATCCAAATAGTTGTTATATGGTAATGAGGATGAGAGGAGTAATTGTGGGTGACCTTAAAGTCACGATAGGGATTCATTCGAAATGGATGGAATGTTTGGTAGAGGCGCTATGGGCGAAATAAATGTGTTAATCAAATTTTGGGGTCATATATTTTTATTTAATCAACCTTCTTCGTATTGACATGATTGAGTATAATGGAGTGTATGCTCACAGTATTTTATATCCATGAGTGTTGAATCTATAAGTGGTGGATCAGAGGACCTATCCTTTAGTACTGTTAATATATGATAGGATTCTGGACAGGCTGGATATTTAAGTTATATAATATTATCATTTAAGTTAATATAATATTTGATATTGTTTGAGATACTTGACAGTATACCACTGGTTCTCTAACAACAACGACCTTACTTCTTGAGGATCTATAAGAGGGTTTCTAATGAATATATTTCTGTTGTCCTAACACTTTTAAATGTTCGTCTCATCGTGAAAGTCACTTATGTTTTATTGATGTTGATGGAGTGTGGGACCATTGGGTCTAGTGTACCATTCCTAATGGTTGCTTAGAAATCACTCTTTGGTTGGTTACTTACTTAATTTATTATCATTTTTTTTTTGGTTTAGGATAAATTTTATTCTCCTTGATGATTACCCTGTGGTCTAAATAATCACAGATTTTCATTACTTAAGGCCGTGAAAAGATTTTGTTCGTCAAAAAAAAGTCTTGATAATATTTGTGATGTTTGTGCATTATGAATTGTTGGTGGCCTTGATAATCCACTCTTTCTTGAGTTTATAGACGTTAAAGTTGATTGTCGAACTTCAGTTCTTATATTTATCTTGATGGAATGGTTTTTGAAGGAGAACTTACTGGAGAGGATTGCTAGTTCATCTGTATTCCAACAATACTTTAGAACTATACTTTGAAAAACCTCATGTAAGAAAACAAAGTTTAAAAACATTTTCACAACTAGAAAAGTAAAAGTATACGAAACTAGAATCGACAACAAATTTTATTAAAAAAAAATATACGAAATATTTTTCTTAAAGAATAATTGTTGTTAATATGTGTCTAAAGAATCTACTGATTCCAACAAACATTTTGCATGAAACAACAAACGAGTTACCTTACCAAAGTTTATGAACCATGCAGAACAAAAGAGAAAAAACTGAAATTAATTCACAACTCTAAAGTTTGGTAAAAACCCATAACCAATCTTGAAAAAATTTACATAGGAAAAAGATCAAGTCCACTGAATGTACAGAGTGTCCCTTAAGGAAAATTCTTCCCCTCTAGTTCTCCGAGGTTGAATGGGGGGGGGGGGGGGGGAATTGACCTCCCAGGGTAAATGATCTCAATCATCACCAGATATAGATAACCAAAACCTCAACTCCCAACTCCGCGTGTCAGCGAACCATTCACGGCAATAAAAACTACAACACTTAGAAATATAGATTTAGTGAGTTGAGAAGAAGTCAGGGAAATTCTTTTTTAACCATGAGTAGGAACTCCCTATAATTTATAGAAAATAAAGGATAGTGCGAAAAGTCTTATTGTGCCTTACCAGAAAGGCACAACCTTTGGAAAAGTCCAATCTTTCTGAACGCGGTTCGTCACCGCCGTTTCATAAAAGTCCCCAACTTTCAATAAAAGTCACAAGCCTTTTTCATAAAAGTCCAATACTTTTCATAAAAGTCACAACATTTCAATAAAAGTCACAACTTTTCATAAAAAGTCACAACTCCTTCATAAAAGTCGGCAAACTCTTCATTTTCTCATTCACACCTGTTCGCCACAATCCCCCGCATGATGGGGAATAACTCGAAGACAAAGAACGGACAAGTAGGTGTACTTTCAAGCAAGAATTAATTGCGCTGGATAAGTAGTTCCTCCCTTGTACTTTCCGTAGGAACATATGTTCGGATATACTCGGTTTTTTGGCATAACGTCAATCGGTAGATGCAAATCCTTGAACCGTCGAACTTTTGTGTATACCTAACAACAACATATGTCACACAATGAAAACCCTTTAACACATTTATTGGTTCTTACGGTTGTGTTCGTTTTAGCCATGAATCACCGTCCCTGTTTCATGAGTGTATAGATATAATGACTTTGACAATTCTTCTTTGAAGCGACTTACACTTACACTCACAGATGTGATTCCTAACCGTGTTATCTCGGAGGATACACTATTTGGTCAACTCTGCCAAACTTAGCAAATATTAAAACCAGTAAGCTTTATTTAACTCATTTAACAAGTCTTAAATGTTGTAATCCTTCTCCCTGAGCATTGTCTTCATCATGAGATGGATTGAGTTTTTGCATATGTTCGAAGCCGTCATTCACAAAACTTTGTTTTTCTCCCTAAAATCTAGTTCATCTTGGGATCTCCTCTTCTAGATAGATGTTACCCCATCCGCCCTGATACTTGTTCCTGAGAGTCCGTAAATTTCATTCCCTAGATGATCTTTTTTACTCTTTCCTCTCTTGTTAGGAGCCTTTGTTGTAAGTGGCATCCCAACCCAATTATCCTTTGACTGTACATAGGTCAATTCTGATAATTTCACATTAGAGATAGGTTTATAACGGTATCAGTCTAATTTCGTATATGACGAGACTTTTCCGCCCTTTTAATAACGCATGCTCCAATGCCTTTCTTGCATCTTGACTGTGAAAATGGTATGCATACTAAATGCCCATCGGTTTGGGCCAAAGAGAATATCTATCAAGAAATTTCGCGGAGTTTTTTGGGGAAAAAAACTTGATTCCACGAACCATTATCCAGAGTCCCTAGCTCAAAATCAGTGTCGAGCTAGTGATTATAGGTTTCTTTCTTTTGAAATATTTCTAAGAGACTGCTCCTCTCTCAATAGTAAATACATATTCACTTGTTTTATTTTACTTCATCTTCCGATGATTCAATTTGCATACAAACTATACTCGTTTCCATATTGTTTTGATATTGTTAAATGCAAGACATAAGTTTTAAAAAAATTATTTTAAATACCCCAAACA